>VWZE01018609.1:123626-160316 GCA_013396675.1 Eubucco bourcierii
AAAAAAAAAAAAAAAAAAAAAAAAAGAAAAAAAAAAGAAAAAAAAGAAAAAAGAAAAAACCACACAAAAACCCAAACCAAACCAAACAAACAAAAAAACCCCAACCAAACCAAACCCCACAACATAAAAGCCAGCAACTAAGGACCATTTTCTCACAGAAAAGTACCCTGTAAAGCCATCCTGGTTTAGCAGGGACATTAGTGAATCAAGAAAGCTGTGTGAAGCAAGGGGAAATGATCCACCATCACCAGCAGGCACACCGTGGTGCACAGTAAGGCACACAGGACTTGCTTTGGTATTGTGGGTGGAAGCTAAATCAGAGCGACTAGCTGCGATTACCTGGAGAATCAGGTAGCAGTCTAGGTTTGTAATGAGAAAAATGCAGTGAGGAAAAAGGTGATGGAAAGTTTCATCCTTCAGGACTGCAGGCAGATGAGGGATGGGACATTAGCACTTGGCAAGGGCTGGAGGTGTGTGGCCCTGTTGCTGCCCTGCCCCAAGCCATGGTTGCCCAGGCAGTGGGGGCTGAGGGGCCATACCCCACCCACATGTCTGAGAGGAAGAGCCCTGTTGTGACGGTTTGGGAGTTCCCTGACCCCCCCCACACTTTGTAAAATGACCCAGACTAGAACCCAGCCGGCTGGAAGTTAAGAGGTGAAGCTCTATTTACAGCTCAGCACAATGTACAAGCAGAGATATACACTATAGACAGGAATAGTTACAGAAATAGACAAGTTAAAGGTAATACAGAAACACAACTCCCCTCCCAGAAATCAGAGACCCCAGGAGGGGCTCCCAACNCCAGCAGGCACACCGTGGTGCACAGTAAGGCACACAGGACTTGCTTTTGTATTGTGGGTGGAAGCTAAATCAGAGCGACTAGCCGCGATTACCTGGAGAATCAGGTAGCAGTCTAGGTTTGTAATGAGAAAAATGCAGTGAGGAAAAAGGTGATGGAAAGTTTCATCCTTCAGGACTGCAGGCAGATGAGGGATGGGACATTAGCACTTGGCAAGGGCTGGAGGTGTGTGGCCCTGTTGCTGCCCTGCCCCAAGCCATGGTTGCCCAGGCAGTGGGGGCTGAGGGGCCATACCCCACCCACATGTCTGAGAGGAAGAGCCCTGTTGTGACGGTTTGGGAGTTCCCTGACCCCCCCCACACTTTGTAAAATGACCCAGACTAGAACCCAGCCNTTTGCCTTAAACGCAAGGTAAATTAGGAGGATCAGCCAGGGGAGTTAGTGAGGGTTAATCAGCAGAGGAGCCAGAGCCCAGAAGCTGCTAGATCGCCCCAGCAGCTCCTGTTCCAGCCAGAGTCAGACAGAGACTCACTTATCTATTTTTTGGGTATTGTTCCCAAACAATTTCTTAGCAAGCCTATGAGTGAAGCAGACATCATGATGTTTTCCTTTCACAGCCTATAGTGTAATTTTCTCTATTAAAATATTCTAATTAGCCTCAAACCAGCACACCTGTTTGTCAAGTCCAGTTTTACAACGAATGGTAGCAGCAGGCCTAATTAGTTTAATATTACAATCGTAACATGTATTTTAAAACAGGTGAATTAGCAGCTACCATGGACACAGGAAAGCAGCCCAGCACAAGGTGTTAACTTCTATCCCCTGCGGTGACATGCAAAACTGCTGCTAGCTTCGTTGTATCTGAGACACCAGAACTGGGTCCTTCTGTGGCATCATTTGCCCCAGCAATGAGAACCACAGGCCATGAGCCCACTCCTCCTCTGCTGCAGTGCTGGGCTGTGGCCAGTGCATGAGGGATCGAGGGATGGAAAGAGATCGTTGCCAGGAGCCTAGCAGGCACCTTACGTGGTGTGGCTGGCAGCTGAGAGATGCCAGAGAGCTGAAGGGATGTTACTTCAGCTGGATATGACCCACAGTTGAAAGTGCTGCTGAAGAGAACACAATTAAAAACAAAAAAAAAACCTAAAAGGTATTTTTGTATCATTAGAGACCAGATTCATACTTTGCAATGTTGTCATTGGAACTGACACTCCAGATAAGAGTCCCACAGCTGCCTGCCACAGAGCTACTGGGGCCATGGCCTGGCCAAGGACTTTTTGCCTGCTATGGTTCCTCCAGGACATCTCCCAGCATGGGGTATGCTGTTTGATTGCTTCCTTCACACATGCATACTGATAGACCTAAGCAGCATGGCTCCTGCTGTGCTTCACAGCTGGCTGAGGTTTCCACAAAATGATAAAGCAGATCTTCAGGAAATGGCTGAGCACTGCAGGGCAGGATACCTCAACGGGAAGGAGGTAAAGAAGTTACCACTGGTGAAAATTAAGGCAGAGGCAAACGGTACTGAAGACAGTTTCTCGATGAAGCTGCAAATGTGTGTTGGAGAGGGTGAAAGCAGTTGAACAGCCCCTGCCCGAAGGGGGCAGCAGTCTTGGTGCCTGGGCTGATTGGCTTCCTGCAGGGCTGGAGGCAACAAGCCCCAGTTGCCATGTGTATCCCCGCAGCAGCCTGTGCTCAGTGATGGAGAGGGGGTGAGTGGACACTAAACCTCCCCACACTGGTCACCCTGAGAGACTGCAGGTGGCCTGCAGATGCTCTCCTCAAGCCTTGCTCTTTCTTGCAAGCCCCTAGGAAAACCCTGTGAGAGGTGTCTGCAGGCTGCTCGTTTCTCCTCAATTCTGTTCTTCTTCCTGCAGGTTCAGAAGGAAAAGACAAATCAGCAGAGTTCTTCTGATCTAACAGTGCAGAGCAGCTGTCCAGGAAGAGGAAGGGCCAGGCACTTTTCTGGCCTTTTAATCAGTAAAAATGGCTTTTTGCCTTTCAGAGGAGGAGTAGGTAAGGGTGCAGGTTGGGTGAGCTCTGCTCTCTAGATGGTACACACATGAGCTGCAGCTTTTGAACACCAGTCCTGCTCAGACACTAAGGGTGTGAAATAAGTGATCAGTGGTCAGCACAGTGCTGGAGGGAGGTTATTTCTTTTGCAGAGGTGGGTGCAGGGAAGTTCATGTATAAAATACATATAAACAAGTGCACCACGCTCTGTGTTTGTAGTTTGCAGGTAAAATTTCCAAGCTTAAAGGTAACGTTCAGTGACACAAGTCAGGACTTTCCAAGGGTACGAGCCTTTGTGCTCCAGGTTCAGTACTGTGAGATGCTCAGCCTGTGCTGGGCACACACTTGGGTGACCAAGGGCTCTTCAAGAGGCTCAGATGAGTCAGTAGGAGCTGAAATAATGTGCTTTTGCCTCCGGCAGCCACCGGCGTTTGCTGTCTCCTGGGTTGTTGTGTACTGCAAGAGGTGCCACAGAGCAATCAGGGCATCGAAGTGTGTGGCCACAGGGCAGCTGTGCCTCCCTTTGTTGTGCTCAACCAGCAAGGACAACAATAGGTAGCTTCTATTGCAAGACAGGGCTGCAAAGCTATATCCCCAGCTTGGCAGAACAGGGCTGGCCTATCCACTGTGTTGCAGCTCATCAGGCCTGACAAGCTGGTGAGCCATTCCAGCTCCAATTCCCTTCTTGCTCTTATTATATTATGGAGCATCAAAACTGCGATTACTGTAAAGAAAACTAAGTGCTCCTGTCCTCCAGGGCGCCTCATTACAGTTTCCATTAGAAATAAGCCAGTGGCAGGTGGAGGAAGCTCCAGCCACCTCAATCACTTCCTAAAATTTGCATAAATTTCATTAGGAGCTGGAGTGCAGGGGTTGGGCTGGATGCACTGCTTCGCCTTCCCTGTCAGCTCATGCTCATGCCTGCTCTCCTTGGGCAAGTCTCACAGGAGCAGAGGAGGAGGAGAAATGCCCTACGTGTTTTGAACACTCTCTTACCTGTTTCTTTGAATTTCATGTACTGTGTTTAACCTCAAATCAAAGCTTCGGTGGGCCAGAGCAGTGACAGCTTCCTCTGCTCTCTTTCCTCCTTCTGCTATGGTTTTCATGCCTCCACCTTCATGGCTTGTCCTGGACCTCCTCTTTCACCCAGGGTGTCACAGAGGCAGGGAATTAATGTGCCTGAATTATAAAATGTGCCAGGAATTATAAAAATAGAATTATTTTATTTTCCTGAAAGTCCTGCCCCCAAAACTATATACAAAATGAGTTTGGATTTATTTACAGGTTCTAATTTGATTGGGAATTCTTCAACAGGATGTTATGGACAAATTTAGAGGTTTAGGAAATGGAAAAGGCTAAGCTAAGAACACAGCTTCACCCCACTATCAATCAGGCTGAGCAGAGAGCTAAGGGAGCAGCAGGCTTTACTCACAGAGGTGAGATAGTTATTGGGCAATGATCCCTTGCTGGATTTCTCTGCAGCTCAGCTGCCTTCTGACGCTGCAAGCAACATCCAATAGTCTGGGATCCACGCAGCAAAAAATCCAAGGTGGGTGGAAAAGCTGCCAAAGTCAGAAGTGTCTCGAAACACAACTGCCACAGGACAGGGATTTGTGGGAGCGACATTGCCTCAGCAGCAATAAGGGAGAGCCAAACTGCTCAGGTCTCCCCAGTTCAGAATAGCAGCCAGGAAATGGGCTGTAGTAAGGTCCGAGAGTGGCTGGGTCCAGGTGCTGCTGGCAGCTCTCTCAGAAGGACCTCAGGACTTGCCTTGCCAAGCCTGCAAATTTGCACAGAGCAGTGCAAAAGTGGGGAGAGGTGTCCAAAGGCAGGGACGGTGCAAACCTGAGAGCTATGCAAAAAGGTAGGAGCTGTGCAAAAGTGAGGATGGTCCAAAACGGGAGCTCTGTCATGGCAGAAGCTCTGTTACAGCAGGAACCTGTCCTGCTGAGAGCCCTGTCAAGGCAGGAACTCTTCTAAGGCAGGCACCTGGCGCCTTCTCCCTTGCTCTGTTTATCCTTTTCTAGACCAGGTGTCCATTTGCCAGTTTACACTGGGTGCAAAAACCAACCAGCCACCAGCCCGATTCCAGCACAGGCTGCCACATGGATCAGTACATGTGTGGCAAGGTGCCTGCTGCTGTTCTCCTTTCAAGCCTGCAGGGCAGGGAGAAAGCAGTTCTTGTGCTGCATTCTACCCATTCGAACCCAGACAGGGTGGGGGGGAGAAGGAAGGAATTTGGAGTGCTCCATAACACAGGGCTGGAGCATGGAGACGTCACTGTGACAGTCACCCTTTGGTGCATCACAATTATCTGGCTTGACTGACAGGGGATCAGTGGACTTGACTTACAGGGGGTCTCTGTGAGTGGAGCCAGTTGGGAGCTTCTCCTGGGCTGTCATCTGAATGGCTCAGCCTCATGCTGCCTCTTACAGAGATTGAGTCATTACATACAAAGTCTATCCATAGTATGGACAGTCTGTTCTAGGAAGAAGTAATAGCTCTCCTTATGTGGAGCAGCTAGCTGTACCTAAAGTCAGACTCAGCAGGAGCACAAGCGACACACAGCTGTTCAAAGCCACAAAGAAAGGAACTATTTTTGTGAATTCATTTGTTTTTTCCATTATCTCCCCCTGGCAGAAGCAGGAAAGCTGACATCTGAAGACCTGTGGTCCAGGTGACTGTGAGAACCCCCTCAGTAGGGAGGACTGCCAGGTCTTCCTCTGTCAATAGGTGCAGACAGCCCAGAAGATGGTAGGGACAAGTGATGACCTCCCAGATTAAAAAGTCCCTTCTGGCAAGGAGGCCAGAACCAGCCCTCCCAGTTCAAAAGCCCTTTCTGAGAGCTGTTTCTGACATTCTGGCCACTCTTGCCCCAAGTTCTGCTTCTTGGGAGCAAAGTCTGTGCTGAAGTAGCTGAATGAGAGCTCTTGCTGGATGGTATGAGGTGTGATAGAGCACTGAATGAGTCAGGCACAAAGCTATTTCTAACTACACCTATGCAGCTGCTGACAAACCTTCAGTTAAACCTCCTTTGGTGGGATGGTGCCTGGAAGTCTCTACTCAGTTCAGGCTGTCCTTAGGACACAGCTTTTCTGCAGAGTTAGATTTTGGTGGCTCTGACAGCAGAGCATCTTCAGCAGACCTAGCTAGGCAAAACCAAGGCTAACTTGCATTCTGCCTTTAAAAGTTGAAGCAGAAGGCCCTAACATCAGTCCCACTGCTGCTGTGCAGCTAATTGACACCACCTGTCAATATTCCCAGGAGAAGACCAAATCCTGGTTTAAATAAATACTATCATATGTTTCTTCTTTTCTCTACCATTAATTTTCACAATGCTGCAGGATCACTGCTTTAATATTTTTCTCTTCTATTAAAATAGGTGGACTCAGCCAACTGTAACAAAGGTCTGTGCAAAAATGTTCAACGTTGGGTTTGTAGATATTTGTATATAATTTATTTTCTTATTATTTCCATCAAAATAGTTTCAGGGGTTTTTTCCAGTCCATAAATCTTTCTCCCTCTCTCTCTTTCTCTTCTCTTTGGGAAGGGAGAGGTGTTGATAGGGAACATTTGTCACTCATTGAGTGCCCATTCCAGCCCTAACCCTTGACAGGAGGGAAGAGTGGAGGCAGCCTATGCCAAGTGACATAGGCTCTTGCACAAGGACCTCAAAGTTCAAATGAGCCTCAAATGAGGCACTCTGAGGAATTTCAGAAGCAGCAGCAGTTTTATTCACTGCCTATGACAAGAGTCTCTGCCTGCAGCCTCAAATGATGTTCAATTGCCATTGGAGGACAGGGAGTGAGTGCACAAAGGGCTCTGGCCTGCAAGGAGTCTCTCCAAGGAAGTCTCCAGGGTTTAAATTCAGTGGAACTATTTGGCACTCAAAGTAATGTTGTAGCAGTGCTCTCTGATGCTGACGAAAAGCCCTCCTCAAATCAAGTGTTTGCTGCAATGCAAGAAAAGGTTGTCTTGGAGGTGTTCAGCTGTTGTCATTGGGTTCTGGTAGAAGAAGCAGGACAGAGCACACAGGTGATAGTACCTGCACGCACATGAGCATCTGTCTCGGGCTTAGGGGATAGCACAGGGACTTGCAAATGCAGTCACACCTCCAAAGTGACCCAAAACCTCCCACCTCTTCTTTGCCAGATCAGAAGGCAGCCCTGCAGCCAGTAAACAGATGGCTGGCAGAATATCACTGGGCTGGTGGGCAGGTGGATGTGTGGACAGAGGGTAGTGGTGGTGGGTACAAAGGCAGGGACGTGGGAGGAACAAACCCAGCATAAGAAGAGTGGTGCAGTCACCTGTGGGCACCACAGCACCGGGACACTGGATTTCACAGAGGTCAGTGCTGGATGCTATTTCCCAGTGACCCCCATCTTGGGGGAGAGCAGGTGGCTAACCCCCTTCACAGGGAAACTGTAGGGGTGTTAGTGTCTAACTCTTAGAAGCAGTAGGGAAAATAATTGAGGACAGCCTCAGTTCCCAAAAGGAATACCAATGCCACAGAGAGCTGCAAAGAGAATACTGAAGTGATAAAACTGATGAGTTGTCGCTGACCTAAAAGCAGTTGTGAGGATGTTGCTATCAAATTGGGCCCTTCTCCTAGGGCCTGGTGTCCAGCCAGGAATGTGTTCCTGCTGCAAGGGCAGGAGAAATCCAGCTGAGAAGCAGATGGCTTGAGTAGAGAACTATTGAAGGGGATTTTAATTTCCAATTAACCATATATTTTTCCCCTCTCTTTTATCATATTTATGCTTTCTTTAAATCAATACTAGCTTCAAAGAAACAAAACCTCCAAGAAACAAACCCTCCATATAATAATTATACATATTAACATATATATTTATCTATAAAAAATAAATGGGGATAAGTTGTTCTAATAAGTGCATTTTCAGTTGGCCAAGGTTGGCAGAGGGTTCAGTGAGTTAGCAGCTGGCATTTATCACTTTTATAATGTCAGTCATAGAATCATAGAATGATAAGGTTGGAAGGGACCTCAAGGATCATCTAGTTCCAACCCTCTGCCATAGGCAGGGACACCTCCCACTAGTACAGCTCACTCAAGGCCTCCTCCAACCTGATCTTGAACACCTCCAGGGAGGGAGCAGCCACAACCTCCCTGGGCAACCTGTGCCAGTGTCTCACCACCCTCAATGCAAACAACTTCCTCCTGACATCCAGTCTAAATCTCCCCTCTGCCAGTTCAAACCCATTGCCCCTTGTCCTGTCATTGCAAGACCTTGTCAATAATCCCTCCCCAGCCTTCCTGTAGGCCCCCTTCAGATACTGGAAGGCTACTATCAGGTCTCCTCAAAGCCTTCTCTTCTGCAGATCTGAAAGGATCTACTACATTGCCCCTGGCATCATTGCCTGCTCCTGCCTAGGAGGTACAGGGTTCTGCACCTTTTGTGCAACAAGCCAATCCCTTTTCTTAATTGAGAATTTTTAAAAAAAAATTTAAAAAATTAAAAAATATAAAAGATATCTATTTATATTATATTATATATATAAAAGAGCCTTCCTTTGTCTGATTAAGTAGACAATAAAAATGTAATCTAGCCTTAGGTGCAATCACTGATTAAATACTTGGATGCCAAACAAACAAGCTGAAGAAAAATCAAATATCTAAATAGACTCACTTCCTAAGTAGCCAAAACCCCAACCACTAACTGAGAAGACTCTGCACAAAGGAAAAGAAGAGGCCAAAGGGAAAAGACAGCGTTTCTGTAAACAGTAGTTTACATGAGGGCATGGAGCTGGGAGCAGGTGCCTTGGACCAAGGACAGATCTCTAGTGTTGTTGGAGAGAATACAGCCTCATGGACCCAGGAGTGAACCTGCAGAAGTCTTCCCACTGCCAGGGCAGCTGATGTGATTTGAAGTCTGGGTCCTCCCCCCATCTGGCAGCTCAGTGATGTGGGCATCAGGAGAGGCGAAAGGAATGCTCAACCTCTTGAGAGCCCTGCAGTGGGACAGCTGACAGTGACAGCCTTCTGCTCTTCACCCACAGAGATGATTTACCAGGGCCAAGTCTGATTTTGCAGTATTTGGAGAAATTCGAGTGGCAGCATTAAAACTCCTCTGGATTTCAGTCAGAAAAGTGACCTCCACTTCTGATTTTTTCCCTTAATGTAGCATTTGTCTGTGGCAAGTGTGGTTCTGGTTTCCGGCACACCAGAGAGAAGCACCAAACCTTATAAACCAAAGATCTCTGCAGTATTTATCCACATGCAGCACACTGCACTGCTATTCACCCAGAAGTGTTTACAAGGCTTCAACACATCAGCAAGTTTGTTGCTCTCTTCCTGATAGTGCTGTTTCATTTTTCAGCTCTGTATCCCTGCCCTGCCCCTTGGTCAGGTCCTGCTGTTCCATTTTCAAGAAGCACAAGCAGCAGCAGCACTGTTTTGATACAGCTGTCAGCAGCTGCAACACCAAAAGGTTCAGGACTCAGTGCCTGAGTCCTGGTCTGCTCCTGTGATGCCATGAATCATGCTGGGCAGTGATGAATGGTGAGAGGCCTCGAGCACAAGCCCTACAAGGAGAGGCTGAGGGAGCTGGGATTGTTTAGCCTGGAGAAGAGGAGGCTCAGGGGAGACCTTCTGGCTGTCTACAACTACCTGAAGGGTGGTTGTAGCCAGGAGGAGGTTACCTTCTTCTCTCAGGCAAGCAGCACCAGAACAAGAGGACACAGTCTCAAGCTGTGCCAGGGGAAGTTTAGGCTGGAGGTGAGGAGAAAGTTCTTGCCTGAGAGAGTCATTGGCTACTGGAATGGGCTGCCCAGGGAGGTGGTGGAGTCGCCATCCCTGGAGGTGTTCAAGGCAGGTTTGGACGTGGCACTTGGTGCCATGGTCTAGTCTTGAGGGCTGTGGTGATGGGTTGGACTTGATGATCTTTGAGGTCTCTTCCAACCTTGGTGATACTGTGAATTTGAAGGCAACCAAGGCAACCTCCTGGCCAGAGGGGTGTAGAACAAAGCCTTTACAACTATGGTGACATGACTAACTGAATGCAAGACAGCTTACCTCCTTTCCAGGTGCTGGAAAAGCTGTGTTAGTTTTTATTTCAATTACTAAGTGTATTTTTTGTTCATTCTTTTAACAAGTCAGCTCAAATAGGAAAGGCTTTGGAGGGTATAAAGTAACTGAGCTGGTACAAACTCAAATCAGTAATTTTTCTTAATTTATTGCTAAGCATATCTGAAAGGACATTATCCATGACAGATCAGTTGGGAAAACCTTATTTTTCACCTGGGCAACAGTAATATTCCCCAAAGAAAATACTGTCTTGTTTTCCTCTGGATATTGCTTCTCATAATTAGTGTAATCTATTTAGTCTGCTCTGCTTCATTTTTCACTCATAGATGCTGCTAAGCATCTGCTCTTAAACTCTGACTTGCACTTGTTTCCTTTGGGTGTCAGTGAGACCCCTGTGCCACAGGCCCATCTCCTGCTGGCCTCTCTGTTTGGGAGAAAAGGGCAATGGGGCAAGCCCTGTTGTGGGGAGGTTCATGTTAAGGCAGGGGCAGGGCTCAGGCACCGAGCATGGCTGTGAAGCCATTACTGATAATGACCTCTTACATGTTTGTGGCTTCTGTTTGTGTCCCAAAGTTTGTGCTTCACCCCCAGCCAAGCACTGTTGCCGTTCCCACTTGAGTCGACACCTTCATGACGTATCTCTCCCTGATGGAGGGAGGCAGAGCCCTTTCCATTTGGAGGTTCAAGGATGAAGATTGGTTCAGGTGAGTGCAGGAAGTTTGTGTAGGAAAGAAGTCTGTCTTGTCCTTACAATTTCCATCTCTACTAAAACAGTTGTTAAAAGAAAATAATTGACCTTCGAGTCTTACTTCACTTCTTGTACATAGGGTCATAGAACTGCTCTAATGGGAAAAGACCTTTAAGATCATTGAGTCCAACTATTGAATCTAATACTATGAAGTCTGGTGCTAAACCATGTCCCTTAGCACTACATTGTTGCATCTTTTAAACACCTCTAGGGAAAGGGATTCAACCATCTCCCTGGGCAGCCTGTTCCAGTATTCAATAACCCTTTCAGAGGAAAATTTTCTTCTACTATCTAATCTAAACCTCCCCTGGTGCAACTTGAGGCCATTCCTTCCTGTCCTTTTTCTTGTTACTAGGGTCAAGAGACCAACATTCACCTTGCTACAACCTCCTTGCAGGCTAGCAGCAGAAAGCAATGCAGTCTCCCCTCAGTTGCCTTCTCTTCAGACTGAACAACCCCAGTTCCCTCAGCCACTTCTCATAAGACTTTCTCTCTCTAAAACCTTCACCAGCTCCATTGCCTTTCTCTGGATCAGCTCCAGGACCTCAATGGCTTTCTTGTAGGAAGTGCCTCAAAACTAAACACAGTATTCAGGCTGTGCCCTCACCAGTGCTGAGTATAGGGGAACAATCATTTCCCTGGTTCTGCTGCCACACTGTTCCTGATGCAGGCCAGGATGCTATTTGCCTTCTTGGCCACCTAAGTATATTGCTGGCTCTCTTCAGCCAGCCATTGATCAACATCCTCTGGCCCTTTTCTGCTAGGAAGATTTCCAGCCACTCTTCTCCAAGCCTGTGGTGTTGCAAGGGCTTGTTGTGACTCAGGCACATTGCCTTCCTGCTGCTAGAGACAGATTTAAGGAGGAGCAGTGGGATTTGGTATAACAAGATCACATCTCTTACATGTGCCATAACATCAGCATCTCCCATTCCCAGACTGAGGAATGGATCTGCTCCTAAATCCTCTTCTGTGCTCTCAGGAAGATGTTTGCTTGACTAAGGAAATGGGAAGGAGTATTTAACAGGGTACTGCGTGGAGATTGTTCTATGTATATCAGCCAAATATTAAAAAAATCTAATGGGCTACATTTGTGGGACCTCTCTCCTCCAGCCAGCTCTTCAGGAGTCATATGAGCCTGCCAAATGCAGCTCTGACACCATCATGTTCACTTCCTTCATGAGACCTACAAAAATGGGAGGGAGATAGCAACCATTAGGGTCTTGTCCTTAGCATGCCTCACGTCACAGCACTTCCCTGTGGGCTACACTGTGCTAAGATTTGTTTCAATTAGAATAAATTCCCAAAGTATTCAAACCTGGGGGAAAAAAAACGCCAGTAAAGGAGAATTCCTGCATAGATCTGAAGGCCAGAAAAGGCATCTAAGCATTTCACCTTTCCAAAAGAGGGTGTGTCATCATCAATTGACACAGAATATTCCATCACCCCAACCCAGTCTTCTTACAATACTCTGCTGAAAGTCCTTTTTTCCCTGCTAGCTTAAATTTATCCAGGATCAGCTTCCAGCCACTAAAGCACAGTTTGAATGTCATTGCACAAATTGATAGTACACGTCATCTAGATTACTGCACCTTAGACCTCCCACTGGATCTCAAAAACTTGAATGTGAAATTATGATTTATTCTTATTAGCAATACCTTGGGACTGCTGTGTGAAGGGACCAAGAAGGCTGGAGCCATTAGGCTTTAGCTAAGACAAAAACAAACAACAAAAAAAAGCAATGGGTGGGAGGGGTGGGGGTGGGGATGCAACAGCAGGCACAAAGCAATGAGTGCTTGAAGGAAGATAAATCATAGAATGATAGAATGGTAAGGTTGGAAGGGACCTCAAAGATCATCTAGTTCCAACTCCCTGCCATAGGCAGGGACACCTCCCACTAGCACAGCTCACTCAAGGCCTCCTCCAACCTGGCCTTCAACACCTCCAGGGAGGGAGCAGCCACAACCTCCCTGGGAAACCTGTGCCAGTGTCTCNCTGGACCCGCTCCAACACTTCCATGTCCTTCCTGTGCTGGGGGCTCCAGAACTGCACACAGGACTCCAGGTGGAGTCTGATGAGAGCAGAGTGAAGGGGCAGAATCATCTCCCTTGCCCTGCTGGCCACGCTGCTCTTGGTCAGTGCTTCTCTGAAGCTTCTCCCCAAAGAACAGGATGATATCGCTAAGAAGTGCAATGCAACCCCTACCCAAATTAAAACTGACAACAGAAAAGAGGCCTTACAGGCTAGCCAATAAATCTTTGCAGCTCACTGCTCACCAAGTGCTATCCAGACTTCACCTGCAGGCTGAGAGCCCCACTGTCCCCTGCAGAGTGATGCCTACTTGCCCCCTTCATCATAGCATATGGCTTCACTGCAGGAGGAGGGTCCTTCAGGCCCCACCAACTGACTTTCACCCCCAATCATGGGGGGCTTTTGGTGTGAGGACTCCAGTAACCTTGAGATGTGGATTTTCACTGTGCAGTTTTTGGTTCTGGATCCTGCCAGGCTCTGAGTGTTGCATTAAATCTTACCTTTGCACCATCAATCAACTGCAAACACAGTTTTCATGCTTGTGGTCAGCCACGGACAACAACATGGCTTTTCCTTCATCTCTTAAAAGTCTGCCTTTAAATTACTGTTTGAATCTATTTTGATTCTCTATTCTGCAATCCCAAAGTCCTATAAAGTTTCCTTCCAACTGACCCAGGAGCATAGACCACTTCCTTTCACGAGTAATTCCTTTATTCTAAGGAATTTGGATTACATACCCCATACCTTGTTCTCTGTCTGAGCTTTCAGTCCCATCATGTCAAATTAGTCTCACCAAAAGTCCAATATCCAGGGAGAAAAGAGTTCAGAGCAACTGGAGAACCACCCAAGCCCTTAAATAATGTCCTTCCAAAGACAAAAGCCAACAAAGTGTGGAAGTAAAACGAAATGTAGGAAAAAGTTTTTGTGAGTAGGATAGTTTCAAACCTCCAGAGGAAGAGAGATGCCAGGAGAGCATCATACTGTGCCTGTGAGCATGGTTTGGTCTCTACTTGAGTGGCTTCAGTTTTTAGGGCAATCAGCAAATTTTCTGGAGCATGTACACCCTCAAAGGTCGATTTCACAGTACCACAGTATCACCAGGGTTGGAAGAGACCTCAAAGATCATCAAGTCCAACCCGTTACCACAGACCTCAAGACCAGACCATGGCACCAAGTGCCACGTCCAAACCCGCCTTGAACACCTCCAGGGACGGTGACTCCACTACCTCTCTGGGTAGCCAGTTTCATTGACTGCAAAACAATTTGCAAGTCTGCAACATGGTAGAAATCAACAACTACTACTCACAGCAGTACGAGGCCACTCCTGGACTCTACAGAAGTAGGCAGGCTGCAAACTGGCTCAACTGTGCTAAAATTATCCATTCGTAAGGCCTTTAAATCTTGGCAGGTTTTCATCTCACCACATTTCATCTGAGTCTATTTGCTGTATCAAGAGTGTATTGGTCATTTTTGATCAATTGTGTTCATTCTTTTCCTGAGGAAGCTTATTTTATAAGTCACAGAGTACTTCTGAAGACAGCAAAATATACACATAGAAGCAGGGGGTGTTGGAACTGAAGCCAGCTATGAAGGAATCAAAGGATTCACCTGCCTGAATGTCAGATGTCTGTGGTGCAAATACCCACAGACTAGTCCATCACTCTGAGCTGCCTTTCTAGTGAAGGTGAGAAATAGACTCTTACCAGGTCTATTTCAGGCAGCTTCATTAAGATGAAATGAGTTTTCACAGAGGCTGTGCCTGTTTCTCTCTGGTGACTATAAAGAAAGACCAGCTCAGATGTTGGTATTTACACATGCAGGCTGCGGTTGCCCTCTGACACCTCCAAGTCTTTCATCCCTGTTGAGACTGCCTGTGTCACTCTCTTTCATCACCAATTTTAGTAGAAATGGCAACTGCTAAGTCTACCATCCCAATAATGCAAGATTTAAGAAGCTTGAGCCTTCCCTCCAGATGCTTGAGGGTGAAGCAAGATGCTGCCTTTGCCTGCAGTGCTGGACCTTTTAATAGGGCAACTCACTGGCTCTACCTCTGCCTGCAGGCAGTGATTTCCCCAGATCACTGTGGGAAGCTGGAGGTAGGAAGCACTGAAAACAAAGTAAAACTATTTTCAAACAGTTTAACTAAAAACCTCTGCTTCTCTCCCAGTTGTTCAGCTGTCATTTGTCTCCTTGCATTATCAACTCTTCGGTCTGGCAGAAGAATTACCTGCATGAGCTGATTGCTGATGCACACACCTCAAGTACATAAGTACCTTGTGAAAATCAATTAGAAGTCTCCAAAGAACAATGAGGAACTGGAAACAAAACCAAGAGGAAATCTTATACCCTGCATGTGACATTAAAAAAAATAAATAAAGCAAGCTTACTTGGTAATGAAGCAGCAGCAGTAAGGCTTCTTTCCCTTTCAGGCCATCTTTAAAGCTGCCCTAAATTGATTTACTTTTGTTTAATCACTTGAAATTGAGTGAGGTCACAAATCTAAGCAGGAAAATATGCTGTGTAGAAGGTCTTAGTGGGAGATAATTATTTAATACAGGAGACACAACAAGGCAATACTCCTCCAGTAGATTTCCTTTTAATCTGCACTGCCTGGTAATGCATCTTAGAATATGTCCTCTTTCTTCTTACAGATTTTGCTTTTCTCATGCTGTATGTGCTGGTTTGAGGCTAATTGGAATATTTTAATGAAAAAAAAATTATAGGCTGTGAAAAGAAAACATTGGTGATGTCTACTTCACTCATAAGCTTGCTGAGATGGATAAAAACAAGGACACAAATATAGATAAGAGAGAGTCTCTTGCTCTCTCTGGCAGCTGCTGTGTCTTCTGGCCTCTCTGCTGTGTGACCCAACTAATCACTCTGATTCTAACCCACCTTGCTGATCCTTGTGCATAAGGCAGACCCTGGGGTAAGGGAGAGGGGTGGAAAGAAGGTGGAAGGGTGTTTGGGAGCCCCTCCTGAGGACTCTGATTTCTGGGAGGGGAGGTGTGTTTCTGTATTACCTTTATTTCTGTAACTATTCCTGTCTATAGTGTATATCTCTGCTTGTACATTGTGCTGAGCTGTAAATAGAGCTTCAGTCCTTAGCTTCCAGCCAGCTGAGCCTAGTCTGAGTGATTTTTCATAGTGTGTGTGGGGCAGGGAACTCCCAAACCAAAACACAGTACTTTATCTTACTCATTTCTTGATGCAATTTCCTCACACCTGTACTTTCTCAGTTTACTATGCTTTGGTGCTATTTTTCAGCCCTCAAAAACTTTTCTTTTTGATTGGCACATCTCTCTGCAGGGGACAGACCCCAGGGATTCAGCATTGCTTGGAGGCATTCGCATTTCTGGGGCAGGAGAATGTTGCTCCTTTCTCTTCTGTACCTACCAAGCAAAAACCACTGATCTCTAGCCCTAATCATGTAAACACAGGACTTACTGTTATTATGAAACACAAAGCCCATATTCTGCTGAGCAGATTGTATCCTTCAACTCAAATATGGCTGTGAGAAAGGGGCTGTGAAAATGCTGATAGACTTTAAAGCGTTGCTATATTTGCAGTAGAAAATGCCAGCGTTACCACATGAGCACCTCAGAAGATAAGGTAGGATATTTTGCTGTGATTACAAAGTCAATAAATACCTCTAATTGTTTTCTGAGAAAAAAAAAAAAAACCCTGCCAAGGTGCCTGCTTGTAAAACCAATTTCAGTGTGTGAAGGCACCTGTGAAAAGAATTCTGACAATTACACAGCCAGGCAGAGTGAAGGCAAAGCCTTTTCTGCATGGAAGAGGATTGAAAGTGTAACCAGAAATAAAATAATAGTTCCTCTTGAGCTTTGCAGAAGTGAGACCAATGAATAGAACTGGCAACGTCCTCTCCAGCTCCAGCATGCCAGACAGTCTCTGTCCTCCTTGCTCACAGCCAGAAGATGCTCCAAGGATAAAAGAAATTAACTAAGTAGATGAAGGAAGTTTGAAATCTGCAGTTTGCATTACTGGAAAAGTCCCTTGACACTATCCATGAGCAGCTTCACTGCCTGCGTGACCCAGGAATTGTAACCTGGCTAACCTAATTCCCTCCTGCCTAGAAGCAGGCAATTCACCTGGAGGCAATGCAGGCATTGCTTGGGAACTTGTTTCTCCTGAGGAGGAGGAGGAGGCAGCAGTACTTTTGCTCTGAAGAATGGTTTACAACAAGGTTATCTGTGGAGGTAGATCATTTCCTTAGCAGTTTCTCTTGGCTGCATGGAGAGAAGATTACTGCAGCCATGTTGTGTCAAGTTGACATGCTTAATATAGACCTACTTACAGGTAGCTGTCATACCTATAGATAGACAACCATGCCACACATGCTGTTTTCAATCATCTGTCTTCAGTTTAAATTGAAAATAGAGACCAAGAGCCCTTCTTTCCTTGCATGTTCCCTGATTCCTCGTTCTTGATGGGCTGCAATTCTCCTCAGGGCCTTCAGCCTTGTCTGCCCCAGCATATTAGGGACAGTTGAAAGCTCTTACCTCTAAGGAATAACCACAGCAGCCTCTTCAGCCCTGCCATCTCAGCTCTTTATGACATGACTAGGCCTAACACCATCAACCCATTACCACCAGGTCTTTTCCTCTCATTCTGTGACTTGGTACTAGGGAGAAGAGACCAATCCCTGCCTCACTACAGTATCCTTTCAGGTAGTTGTGGAGAGCAATGAGGTCTCCTCTCAGCCCCCTCTTCTCCAGACTAAAAATCCCCGTTCCTTCAGCTGCTCCTTGTAAAACTTACCCTCTAGATCCTTCACCAGCTTAGTTGCCCCTTTTGTTTCATCCCCAGATTCCCCAGTTAAGGACAGACACAGCTATCAGTACTTTAGGCACTCTCATTTAATTAGATGCAATGGTTAAAGTGATTCAAACAGGAGCTGTGATGGGGACAGCTCATCCTAACCTGCATCTGAGCAGCTGCACCCTTCCAACATCCAAGTGGTTCTGGAGCCTCAGCCACATCAGCCCCTGAACACTTGGGTCAGGTGTGAGAGTGCTGCTGTAACAGCTCCAGACACATGGGCCAAACCAGAACCACGTCTGCCCTGACATGATCAGGGTTGCACTGGCTCTCCCCAGCATTGCTGTTGCTGGCAGGTAGCAGGGATGCTGTGCTGGTTTGAGGATAATTAGAATCTTTTCATGAAATGAATTACATTATAGGCTGTGAAAAGCAAACAGTGGTGATGTCTACTTCACTCATAGGCTTGCTGAGATGTATAAAAACAAGAACACAAACATAGATAAGTGGGAGAGAGAGTCTTGGTCTCTCTGATAACCTAACTAACCACTCTGCTTCTAACTCCCCTGGCCAATCCTCCAAACTCACCTTGCATGTAAGCCAGACCCTGGGGTAAGGTAGAGGAGTTGGAAGAAGGTGGAAGGGTGGTTGGGAGCCCCTCCTGGGGTCTCTGATTTCTGGGAGGGGAGTTGTGTCTCTGTGTTACCTTTAACTTGTCTATTTCTATAACTATTCCTGTCTATTTTGTATATATCTGCTTGTATATTGTGCTGAGCTGTAAATAGAGCTTCAATCCTTAATTTCCAGCTGGCTGAGTCTAGTCTGGGGGATTTTCATAGTGTGGGGGGCAGGGAACTCATAAACCATCACAAACACACCATAAATGTTAATCTAGTCATACTTAAGGGGTAGGTTATTTTTATTTATACTTTTATTTATTTTTATATTCAAGTAGTGACAGGACTAGGGGGAATGGAGTAAAGCTGGAGGTGAGGAGATTCAGGCTGGAGTTGAGGAGGAAGTTTTTCACCATGAGAATGGTGAGAGACTGGAATGGGTTGCCCAGGGAGGTGGTTGAGGACTCTACCATGGAGGTGTTTAAGGCCAGGTTGGATGAGGCTCTGGCCAGCCTGATCTAGGGTAGGGTGTCCCTGCCCATAGCAGGGGGGCTGGAACTGGATGATGCTTGTGGTTCTTTCCAGCCCTGACTGATTCTACAATTGTATGATTACAGTCTAGCTGTAATTCAGACTGAAATACAGTCTAACTGTATTTCAGAGATCCCAAGAGTTTTCCAAAAAGGACAGAAATAAACAAATCTACTAATTATATTAAACAAACAAAAGTCTCTTAGGGGGCAAAAAAAAAAAACAAAACCCAACAAAACAAAACCCTACAAAAAAAACCCAAACAAAAAAGCCCAGAACAAAACCAGTAAATACCACAATAAAAAAAAAAACAAACAAAAAACCCAAACAAAAAACAAACTCAATCAAATCCAACGTTTTAGCAATAACAAACATGAACTTAATTAAATAATTTTTACAACAACTTTGAGAAACACTTTTCACCCTGACTGATTCTATGATTGTTTTCTTTTTTTAATACGTCTTTCATTGGGAAGCTGCAGCTTGCATGCACATCTGGGATGAGGTTCATCATTGTGATGGTTTGGCAGTTCCCCACCCCCCCCACACTTTGTAAAATGGCCCAGACTAGAACTCAGCCAGCTGGAAGTTAAGGACTGAAGCTCTATTTACAGCTCAGCACAATGTACAGCAGAGATAGACACTATAGACAGGAATANNNCTTATCTAATGTTTTGAGTTCTTTTCCCCAAACATCTCAGCAAGCCTATGAGCAGACATCACCATGTTTTCCTTTCACAGCCTACAGTGCAATTTTCTCTATTAAAATATTCCAATTAGCCTCAAACCAGCACAACCATCTGTCTTGTGACACAAAGGCTGCCGCCAGGATATTTCGACTAAGTGCCAGGTATCATTGCAGGTGGGAGCTTGAGCTCTGTTTGCTTGTGTGCATTTGTTTGCAGTCCTAAACAATGCAGTGTTTGGAAGCAGCTCAGAATATTGTTGCAGTCAGCTAGCCTCAACACTGCCTGTTCAGTGCCAGTGATGTGGTTATCATGTGAGCTTGCAGAGCTGCAAGGGTGAGAAATGCAGCGAGCTCAGCAAGTTAAAACAGCACATGCTGTCTTCATCACTCTACATCCCTGTTATCTGCTGACCTTAAACAACTCTCATATTTGACCCCATTTACATAGGCACCTGTCCCAGGAAAAATTCCTTAAAAGTGAGTGCAGGAATGTGGTTTTTGAGGTCAAGAAAGCAAGATAGTAATTACAGAGATAATTGCTCTTAATGTGTTTTTCACCTACAGATTCCCATTAAAATGTTCTTTCCAGAAGAACAGTGGTTTAATATCAGACAAAGGTTTACAAGAAACACTTTTTTCCTCACTTATTACAACTGAGTTCCTTGACAGTGGTCATGAATTGATTTTCACATTGCACAGTAATTTTTTTGTGGGTCAGGCTTTGCTAAGTACATCTGAGTAATGAAACTTGAAAACCACTGACAGTAACTGCTCCTTCAGTAACTGCTCCATCTCTGTGAAATTTGGAAAACCTAATGCATAAACCCTTTATGTATTTTGAAAAATGGCTGAGAGCAGCCCTGAGGAAAAGGACCTTGGAGTCTGGGGTGATGAAAAACTCAACATGAGCCTGCAGTGTGCACATGCAGCTCAGACAGCAACCGAGTCCTAGGCTGCATCAAGAGAAGCGTGGCCAGCAGGGCAAGGGAGGGGATTCTGCCCCTTTACTCTGCTCTTGTCAGACCCCACCTGGAGTACTGTGTGCAGTTCTGGAGCCCTCAGCACAGGAAGGACATGGAAGTGTTGGAGCGGGTCCAGAGGAGGCCACAAAGATGATCAGAGGGCTGCAGCAGCTCTGCTGTGAGGACAGGCTGAGGGAGTTGGGGCTCTTCAGCCTGGAGAAGAGAAGGCTTCGAGGGGACCTGATAGTAGCCTTCCAATATCTGAAGAGGGCCTACAGGAAGGCTGGGGAGGGACTATTGACAAGGTCTTGCAATGACAGGACAAGGGGCAAAGGGTTTAAAATGGTAGAGGGGAGATTTAGACTGGATATTAGGAGGAAGTTCTTTGCAGTGAGGGTGGTGAGGCACTGGAACAGGTTGCCCAGGGAGGTTGTGGCTGCTCCCTCCCTGGAGGGGGTCAAGGCCAGATTGGAGGAGACCTTGAGTGAGCTGTACTAGTGGGAGGTGTCCCTGCCTATGGCAGGGGATTGGAACTAGATGATCCTTGAGGTCCCTTCCAACCTTACCATTCTACATTATTCTATATGATTCTATAAATACTCTTTATTCACCTAAGTTGTGAGTGAAAATGCTGATAGGTCCCTGGTGCCAGTAAGATTACTCTGAAACTGCAACTGATCCCTAAGCTCCTTTGGGCAGTGACCTAGTTGCAGCTGTTGATCCCTACACCAAACTTATGCTCGCCCCCATCTTTTTCTACATACTATCCACCTAATTGACTATGGAAAAATCTCATGTAAGATAGTATCAAACCCATCAGTACACCTTATTAGTGTATGACAAATCTCCAGTGGCTGTAACTTGTGTATTTGTTATCTTTGAAGCACTTACAAATAGGATGTTTCTTGTTCCAGTACTTCTTGGAATCAGAATTAGGGTGAATAAGGTGCATTTACCAGAGCCTCCTTCTGTCTCTCCTCATCAGGAGATACCATTTCCTTTTATGTAGCTTCTTAGTTCCTTGCTTCTACTTTGAAGCTGCACAGCCAGTTCTCAAAGTATCCTTGGAGAGCATTCAACTCTCAGGTTTCATCAGGCTCCTCCATTTTCCAAACTATTTTATGTATTGCTGTACTTTCTAACATGTTTCCTGTTCTTTCCTTTCAGCCTCAACTGGTACCATTTCCCCTCCGTTACATTAGCTGTTTGATCACTACTGGTGCACTTAGTGCTGTACTTCAGCCTTCTTGGCACTGCTTGCCATTAACTTTCATTCTGCAGTGAGCAAGGGGCCCATGTGTCTTCTGATAGTCCTTTTTCACCTTAATGCTTCCATAGGCTACAGGTTTTGCTATTCTTTATTTCTTTTTCACAGGCACCTGATTTTCTCCCCTACAGCACATGCTAGCATTTGGTATGATCAAATGCTGCAGCAAGAGCAGTGTGGCCAGCAGGGCAAGGGAGATGATTCTGCCCCTTCACTCTGCTCTTGTCAGACCCCACCTGGAGTACTGTGTGCAGTTCTGGAACCCTCAGCACAGGAAGGACATGGAAGTGTTAGAGCGGGTCCAGAGGAGGGCCATGAAGATGCTCAGAGGGCTGGAGCAGCTCTGCTATGAGGACAGACTGAGAGAGTTGGGGCTCTGCAGCCTGGAGAGGAGAAGGCTTTGAGGAGATCTTAGAGTAGCCTTGCAGTATCTGAAGGGGGCCTACAGGAAGGCTGGGGAGGGACTATTGACAAGGGCTTGTAATGACAGGACAAGGGGCAGTGGGTTTAAACTGGCAGAGGGGAGATTTAGACTGGATGTTAGGAGGAAGTTCTTTGCAGTGAGGGTGGTGAGACACTGGCACAGGTTGCCCAGGGAGGTTGTGGATGCTCCCTCCCTGGAGTTGTTCAAGGCCAGGTTGGAGGGGGCCTTGAGTGAGCTGTACTAGTGGGAGGTGTCCCTGCCTATGGCAGGGGGTTGGAACTAAATGATCCTTGAGGTCCCTTCCAACCTTACCATTCTATGATTCTATGACATTCACCCTCACTCATTTGACCTTTTGCCCATTTTTTTTCTGCACTTCTTTCTTGTGAGTTCACTGAGGAGCTGGAATTTGTCCTGCTGCAATTTCTAGCCTGCCTACACATTGGCAGGATTTCCAGTTGCATCCTAACATTATTTTCTGCAAGCAGCTGCCAATTCTCCTGAACTATTTCTTCTTTGAGACTATTTTGTCACAAACTACTACCTCTTCTCTTTCTCTAGTTACTGAAATCAGCTTCTCAAAGCCAATTGACTTAATTCTGTTTTGTTTGGCTCTCCCATTTCCTTTAAGAGCTGTTAACGCTTGATAATCTACCCCTGCCTGTCAGCTGTGCCCTGACAATGCCTTCAGAGCCCTAGAAGGGAATCATTAAAAAGCAGCCATGAAAACAGACATATTAATTTGAATTATGAAAACAAAAGATTTCAAAAGGATCTGAACTGTTCAATGACCTCCCACATCTACCTTGGCTCTACATGGTGCTTCATAATGCACTTTCTCTTCTTGACATTTCACTGTCACAGCAGGTGGTAAATTAAAATTTAACCTACCTGCACAAGTGAGATATTCAGGTAATTAATGGTAACAATTGCAGCTTTTATCTTCTACTAAGAGGGGAAAGAAAAAAAAGAGACAATATCTCTAGGCCATCTCTAAGAGCTGTGCTTCCTAACAGTGATGCACAATGTCTCAGCAATCAAACCCAACTGTGGGTTGATTCGAGCAAAATCCCTCCATGGAGTAACCCTCATCTCCACCCTGGCAGCAGTGCAAGCTGCTTGCTGGTGGCAGAGGATACACCAAAGCCTGCTGCTCAGCACATCACCCATAGTAAGGCTACATTCCAGTGAAGGAAAGGCTGCCTAGAGTGGCTGTGGAAGTAAGGTCCATGGAGGTCCTCAAGATTCAGATACAGGAAAAGTTGACAAGCCTGGCTGTGTCTTGTCCTACTTGTTCCTGAGGCTGGGCTAGCCACTTCCAGAAGTCCTTTCCAACCAGTATGCATGTGAAGATCCTAAGTCAGTTTCCTGTTCTCCCTGAGCCAACACAAGCCTGGGATCCAAGGAGGGAGAGGGCCTAACAGCTGTCTCTCTCTTGGAACACTTGAAGGTACCAGTGATATATTTGCTTTTGAGAATAATTCATATCTCCAAACTTAGTTTGAGGCTGTGGATCTTGCTCCTCCTCCCTGCTCAGTCTTGCTTGTTTAAAAGCCTCTTTGAAACATACTGTTTGCCAATCAGGCATGATTGTGTGGCTAAAGTTTCTAGAGGTCAAGTCAGTGCTGAAAGGAACTTTTTCAAGAAGCTGGCCCAGGAAGGAGACATGGTCCAAGCCGCCACAGATGAGGATTTAGCAGAGAGGTGTGTATGCAGGCAGGGTGGTCCCAGAAGGTGCAGGACTGTAACCAATCACTGAGAAATGTCCTGGGGAGTTCACATACATCTGAGGCAAAGACAAGCTCTGGGCTCCTCTGCTGTACAGGGGTGCTTGAGGTACCACACTGACTGGGCACAGCCAGTCCCTTTCAGGCCCTGCCTTCACATCTTTTCTTTCCTGCCACTGTCTTTCTCCCCTAGAGATGCTCTGTCATTGACAGGCTGTGATGTTGAGCACGTGTCCCAGGTTCTCTGAAAGGAAGGCAAAGCCTGTCCCATCCCATTTCTTGCATTTATAACCACTGCCCAAAGGCATTCCTCAGCTGCTGCAGATGACTTGGACCCAACCCTTTCCCACTTAGACCAGTTTCCATTTGTAATGGTATCACAACGATGCAGAGCCACAAGCATTGTTAGGAAGAGATCTGTCATTAACTCACCAAATATTAAATGGCATCAAAGCATTGGAGATAAAATTATTTCAAGGACTAATTACTGTACTAACCCATCTGACTTTAATTGTAGACCTGGAATATTGCAGTGTTAATAAAATAGGATTCAGAGTACATGAGACACATGAGAGAAGATTCAATTTGTAATGATAATTTGGAAGATTTTAATTAGATTTCACCGGCAATATGAAGACTGACAGTTTAATAATTTGTGGAAATGAAGAAGTAAAGCTCAGGCAACAGGCAAAAAACCTTCCTAAAACACCCAGAAGGCATTGCAGGATAAGACAAATACCTGGCAAGGTCCTGAGCAACCTTTTCACAGCAACAAGTATTTTCTCTCCAGCACTGTGGCTTTCACTGCAAAAACTCAATGCCTGAAGCTGACAAGGGAGAGGAATTCTAAACTTGAACTCTCTAAAGGCTGCCTACCAAAACACTCAGGGTTCTGCCATCTTTGTGGCAGACATCTTAAGCTGGTATTTGAAGGAACTACTTGGCTGCTGGACCTTACAGGAGATGGGAAGTAATTTCTCGTGAGGACATCCTCAGCTGAACAGAACAACAGCAGAAATTATCAGATTAACTACTTGAACTGACCACAGTAGTGTCTTGAAAATACATTCGTTTAAGGAGAAATGTTTTTAAAATGCATGGAAGGAATAAGCTGAGCTTGGCCATAAGGAAGGACACTGAACTGTTAGAGTGGGTCCAGAGGAGGCCACGAAGATGCTCAGAGGGCTGCAGCAGCTCTGCTGTGAGGACAGGCTGAGAGAAGCAGCCTGGAGAAGAGGAGGCTTTGAAGAGACCTTAGAGTAGCATTCCAGTAGCTGAAGGGAGCTACAGGAAAGCTGGGAAGGAATTTATCTTGCAGTAACAGGACAAGGGGCAATGGGTTTAAACTGGCAGAGGGGAGATTTAGACTGGATGTTAGGAAGAAGTTCTTTGCAGTGAGGGTGGTGAGACACTGGCACAGGTTGCCCAGGGAGGTTGTGGCTGCTCCCTCCCTGGAGGTGTTCAAGGCCAGGTTGGATGAGGTCTTGAGTGAGCTGTACTAGTGGGAGGTGTCCCTGCCTATGGCAGGGGTTTGGAACTAGATGATCCTTGAGGTCCCTTCCAACCTTACCATTCTATGATTCTGTAATCTCTTATCCTCAACAAGAGTCCTGTGTACCATCAAGCTTGTGGTGGTGCTGCCATCTGCTCACAGGGTGCCCTTACTCTCTGGACAGACCTCTCTCTGCCCCCAAATACTTTGCAGATGCAAAGAGGGATGGAGATTTCTCCTCTGTTTAGCCAAGTCAGGACACCTGACTGCTGCCTTGCAAAGAGGTGGGAGTGAGACTTTTGCCTTTGTGAGATGGTATCTAGAGACAGCAATACCCTGGATCCAGCAAAGGTGGGAGCAACATAAACAGGGTCTAAGGCACTGGCAGTCACTTGCTTCTACTTGAACTGTATTTTCTGATCTCAAGTTACATGTTTGTTCATGGTCTAATAAGAGGTAGCAGGAAAGAGTGTAACCCTATTTCACACTACACTCACCAATAAAAGGGGATAGTTGGGTTTGGTCTGTATGGCATTAACAGATTCCAATGAAAAAGACAGGCTGGATCTATCACAGGTGCAGGAAAAGTAGATGCCATGTCTTTGCCCCTCTAAAAGGATGTTTGGTTGTCAGTGTGCTGGGTTTGGCTAGCATAGAGGTAATTTTACTTCACAGTAGCTAGTGGGGGGCTCAGCTGTGCTGCAAATAGTAATGAGAGTTCAGACACATTTTCATTCCTGCAGAGCAGTGCTTACACAGAGTCAAGGCCTCTTCTGCAGGGGAGAGCAGAAAATGTTGGGAGGGGACACATCTGGAACAGCTGACCCCAACACACCCCAGTGTGCCAAGGGATATTCAGTACACGTTCAACACGTAAAGATGAGGGAAGAAGGAGGAATGGAAGACTTTTGGAGTGATGGCATTTATCTTACCAAGTAAGCATCACATGTGACAGAGCCCTGCTTTACTGGAGATGGCTGAACACCTGCCTGCAGGTGAGAAGTGGTGAATGAATTCCTGGGTTTGCTTTGCTTGTGTGCCCAGCTTTTGCTTTGCCTATTAAACAGTCTTTAACTCAACTCACATTTTCACTTTTCTGATTCTCTTCTCCCATCCCGCAGGGGGAGTGAGCAAGAGGCTGTGTTGGGATGAACTGGGGTTAAACCAGGACAGGAAAAACAGGCAACTGAAGAAATTCTCTAAGGATACTTTGCCAACAGACAGAAAAATAATTCTATGTGAGGCAGACTGCTGTTCAGTTGGTGATACAGGCTTTCAGGAAAGAAAAAGAAAGAATCATAGAATGGTAAGGTTGGAAGGGACCTCAAGGATCATCTAGCTCCAACCCCCTGCCATAGGCAGGGACACCTCCCACTAGTACAGCTCACTCAAGGCCTCATCCAACCTGGCCTTGAACACCTCCAGGGAGGGAGCATCCACAACCTCCCTGGGAAACCTGTGCCAGTGCCTCACCACCCTCACTGCAAAGAACTTCCTCCTAACATCCAGTCTAAATCTCCCCTCTGCCAGTTTAAACCCATTGCCCCTTGTCCTGTCATTGCAAGACCTTGTAAATAACCCTTCCCCAGCCTTCCTGTAGGCCCCTTCAGATAATGGAAGGCTACTATCAGGTCTCCTTAAAGCCTTCTCTTCTCCAGGCTGCAGAGCCCCAACTCTCTCAGCCTGTCCTCATAGCAGAGCTGCTGCAGCCCTCTGAGCATCCTCGTGGTCCTCCTCTGGACCCACTCCAACACTTCCATGTCCTTCCTGTGCTGAGGGTTCCAGAACTGCACACAGTACTCCAGGTGGGGTCTGACAAGAGCAGAGTAAAGGGGCAGAAACCTCTAAAATAGAAGAAACCTCTAAAAATACAACTGTTAATAGGTTACACAAGAGTACAAAGCATGATACATGCCAATCTTCTGGTACTAGCAAGCTTGGTAGATTTCCTGCGAGAGAGGAGGTTTCATGTCTCTGCTTTGATATTTTCTAAAAGGGCCTGTGACAAAATTATAGCCTTGCTGAGACACATCCACCACCTTTCAGTTCTACCTTTTCAAACTACTCACGAGAGACATCCAGCTCAATTTATACTAAACACCCTACGTGAAGCTATTGTTTGGAACCAGAAGTTAGAAAATAAACAAACAAACAAACAAAACAAAACAAAACAAAACCCAAACAAAAAAAAACAACAAACCAAAAAACCAAAACCCAACAAACTTCACATAGGAAACTCTCTTTTCTGATTACTTTTTCAGATGCAGTCAATGCTAATTAAAAGCCTAATCTCTTGCAGCTGGAAGACAAGGAACATCAAAAGCCTTCATCATGTCTGAGAAACAGCAGGAAAGGGTGGATGAGGGTGAGCTGGAGTCGTTCATGCTCAGTACACACACATCAGTTATGTGGTCAGATTAGAAGCTTTGTGTCTGCAGACAGCAATAAATTGGCAGTGGGTGCGTGACAGATCACCACCTCCTGCAGATGCCCAAACACATCCCTTGTGCCAGAGGATGGGTAGAAAGCCCACAGGTACTCACAGTAGACTGCTGGAACTCAGCATTCACAACAAAGCTTTTGCAAAGGTGACTCTGATTTCATTTGTAAATCCTAAGCAGACAGTAAAGTAAAACCAGAGAATCAGCACAATTAATTCAAATCTCTCTCTGTCATCATACAAGTTCTCTGTATGAACCATCTTTAAACTCAGCATAAATTGAAGGTTAAGCTGGCCTGCCCTGTTGTAATCAAAGCAACTCATGGGCAGCTTAATTTTAATTACATGGTCCTGGGGACCATTTAGGTGCTACTGTGGATGCTGCCTGGGCTTCATAATGAAGATTATTAAAGTTGTCAGTCACAGATCATGAAAGTTCATAAGCACAGAAGCAATTGATTGATACTGATTTGTCCCTAACCAGAGCAGGAGGATTAAATAAAAAGCAATGTAAATAGCTATCTCAGATCTTTAAAATATTTTAGATTTTGTCTGCCTCAAAGTTGCTACATGAATGCAAGTGATTATTCCTGATTAGAATGAATGAAAAAGAAGAATGCTTGAAAATGAGGCACTAAAAATATTGCGGTTCAGATGTGGAGGTTAAATGACAAAAAGTGATCCTCCTTGTCTTGCCTTGCACCGGTTTCTGGTCTCAGGGACAGCAAGAGGCTTTCTGTGTAATGGCAGGGTGTGAGGGCCACTGTCATTGAATCATAGAATGGTAAGGTTGGAAGGGACCTCAAGGATCATCTAGTTCCAACCCTCTGCCATAGGCAGGGACACCTCCCACTAGTACAGCTCACTCAAGGCCTCATCCAATCTGGCCTTGAACACCCCCAGGGAGGGAGCAGCCACAACCTCCCTGGGCAACCTGTTCCAGTGCCTCACCACCCTCACTGGAAAGAACTTCCTCCTAACATCCAGTCTAAATCTCCCCTCTGCCAGTTTAAACCCATTGCCCCTTGTCCTGTCACTGCAAGACCTTGTCAGTAATTCCTCCCCAGCCTTCCTGTAGGCTCCCTTCAGATATTGGAAGGCTACTATAAGGTCATCACAGCCTAAAGCTTCACATTCTATCATTTGGACACATAAACAATGTGTTAGACATCTCTCATGAGCTAGTCAGTGAAGTCATCACTGAGAAAGACAGGAAAGAAGCTCAGCCCATCTAGACTCTTCAGCCAACTCTGAGTGGGGCACCCAACACCCAGATGGGATGAATCAAGGACCTAGGCAAGCAGGTTAAGAAGATGCCTAAATTGTAGGTGTCCTATGTGTCCTGTCCTATGTGCCAAGCTGCCTGCAAGCCAGCACAGAAATCCCCCACTAGGGGAGTGGGAGTAGGGCTGGCCCCATTGTGATGGGACAAGGGAGCCACTGCAGCTCCCCATACTCACTCCTGCATAGCTGAAGGGGACTCTTTTTGATTTTTAATTTTTTCCCCTTTTAGGGGAAGAGAAAGAAGATGCTGACTACACTGTAGGTGTCCTATGTGCCAAGCTGCCTGCAATCCAGCACAGAAATCCCCCACTAGGGGAATGGGAGTAGGGCTGGCCCCATTGCAATGGGACAAGGGAGCCACTGCAGCTCCCCATACTCACCCCTACATAGCTGAAAAGGACTCTTCCCCCCCCCCACCACCTCAGGCCCTTCAAAGTCTCTTCAAACAAAACCCCAGAACTACTACATTGTTGGAGGGAAACATTTCCATAGGAGAGAGGGCTGTAAGGCTGCAGGATCTGCCCATCTGTGTAGTCTAAACCCAGTTATTGATGGCAAACAGGAATCTGGTGATGTGCATGATATGCAATACATAAACTAAGAAATTTACACATGTTAGATGAAAAATAGATAATGGTTGTGGCTCTTTACAAAGACTCCAGCCTGGCATTCTCATTTGACGTTTCCATGGTTTTGCACAACCCTTCAAAGGGAGGAGGTTGTTTATTCTCTGCGCTTCAAGGAAAGGAAAGGAACATTTTCCCTGTTACTCTCTGCTCACTGGGTTTCCTCTCAAATTTCAGACACTCAGTAATTTCAGGTTAATAGAATCATAGAATGGTAAGGTTGGAAGGGACCTCAAGGATCATCTAGTTCCAATCCCCTGCCACAGGCAGGGACACCTCCCACTAGTACAGCTCACTCAAGGCCTCCTCCAATCTGGCCTTCAACACCTCCAGGGAGGGAGCAGCCACAACCTCCCTGGGCAACCTGTTCCAGTGTCTCACCACCCTCACTACAAAGAACTTCCTCCTAACATCCAGTCTAAATCTCCCCTCTGCCAGTTTAAACCCTTTGCCCCTTGTCCTGTCGTTGCAAGACCTTGTAAATAATCCTTCCCCAGCCTTCCTGTAGGCCCCCTTCAGATACTGGAAGGCTACTATCAGGTCCCCTCAAAGCCTTCTCTTCTCCAGGCTGAAGAGCCCCAACTCTCTCAGCCTGTCCTCATAGGAGAGCTGCTGCAGCCCTCTGAGCATCCTCGTGGCCCTCCTCTGGACCCGCTCCAACACTTCCATGTCCTTCCTGTGCTGATGGCTCCAGAACTGCACACAGTACTCCAGATGGGGTCTGAGGAGAGCAGAGTAAAGGGGCAGAATCCCCTCCCTTGCCCTGCTGGCCACACTGCTCTTGATGCAGCCTAGGACTCGGTTGCTGTTTGGGCTGCATGTGCACACTGCAGGTTCATGTTGAGCTTTTCATCAACCCAGACTCCAAGGTCCTTTTCCTCAGGGCTGCTCTCCAGCCATTCATCACCCAGCCTGTATTTGTGCTTGGGATTGTGCCTACCCAGGTGCAGGACCTTAATAGGAAGTGATAACTCAAAGACCAAGTGGTTCCTCTTGCAAATGCTAATGTTAATCTATAAATAAAACATACATGGTAAAGAACCAGCTCCTGTGTGGTGGGAGGTAGCAGCTAGGCTGCTCTTAAACCTTCACAGCTGGAATTTGATGCAGCATGAAACCCTCTGGGATAACAGGTATGGGAAGAATTCCACATCTCAGCTGTCCTCATGTCAGCATGGGGAGAGGGCACCATCACCCTCCATTCACATGCCATTGAGGGGCAACATCCTTTCTTGCTGGCTTTTTGAATGTCCATCACCCCTATGGGGTTAACCATAGCAAGTGGTTAACCATGAAGGATAGAAGAGGGTAGCTGAGGGCCTTTCTATGGCCAGGGGTCAAGCAGGCTTTTGCACACCATCCCAGGCTCTGCACCCAGAGCCAGAAGAGTAGCTTGGAAGGTTTGTTGAATGCCCTGACTTCCCATCTGAGCAGGAGATACCACTACTGCAGTTGTTCTCCTCAGCCCTGCAGCAAGGCACTGGCTAGCTCTAACTCCATGGGCACAACTGCATCCCCCCTGCCAATGCTGCACATTGCCTGGTTGTCAAGGCCGACAGAGGAAGCAGAGGGAGATATCCAAAGCTGTTTGCCTCCCTGAGGTCTCATTTCAGTGCCTGGTATGTAGCTGGCTGTCCTGGTGAAGAGAGTGGGTGCTAGCATTGGGCCAACATCAGAGGAGAGGAATTGGGGTTTCTGGGCACATTTTTCTCAGTGCTGAGAAACAGATATTCAGACTCCCAGCCACCAGCTTTCAAAGTGACTTGCAGCTGATATTTTACCTTACCAAGCTGCCCTTGAAAAATTTACCAAAAGTAAGAGAATGGAGGTAGCAAAATATAAGGTGCATGATAAATTGATGAGAACTAGTTCTGAGAAAGAGCTAAGTGATAAATGTTTAAACAATATATGAGCATTACTAAAGGAAGCTTTCTTCTTTTCCAACCACAAAACAGAAATTTGCACTACCACCTTTTCCCTACTGGCCATGGAAACTCTGGGGGATGCAATAAGCAGTTTCAGCTCCAAAATCAGACCTTAGCTCACATGAACTGCTACTGAGAAGAAAATAGCATCCAAGAGCTTCAGCTGCTCAGGGCATGATTCACCCTTACATAAGGTGCTGCTAGGGAGAGGCTAAGAGCTGGGTTTGGACCTGAGCATGGCATTGCAGGTACACATTTCCCCTTTAATAAAACATTTAGAGCAATTCTGACACATAGCCTTGCAGAGATCATGGGGAAGCTATTTTTGCTGAGTACTGAAATGGCCCCTTGGGAGCAGTTTGTTTCCCTGTGGGAGGCAGAGGAGGTTGAATGTCCACGTGCAGGGTTGAAGAGGTGTGTTATAGAAGTTTCCCCACTCAACCACTCCTTGGCTTCAAGAAACTGCTCACAGAAAGCTCACAGACTGCCTGCTAGGGGTTGTGGAGAGGGACATGGAAATCTTGGTGAAGCAGAAGTTGATCATCCAAAGGGAAATTCTGGTCTTCATGCAAGACTGCTTTTCTCCTTGCTTGTTTTCTTGCTTTATGGAAACATCTGTCAGGCAATAATCTTTGATGTTCATGCTTTTGCTGTTGCAGAAAGCAAGCAGAGCTTTATGACACTGGGCTAGCCTCTGTTCTTGTAATGGTTTTTTTGCTTGATGTTTAAGCTGTTTGGGGCAGGGTGTCTGCAGGGTGCCTTCCCCAAAAGGGACCCATTCTGTGCCCCCACTGCTAGGAGATATCATAATAAATATAATTAATACATAATTAATATAATAAAATGGCATTTCTTTCTCCCCATGGCTTGCTCTGTAGGTTCACTATAAACCTGTCTGAAAGTGCAGCAAGAGAACAGCAGCTTGAGACAAGGTGAGCCAAACAAGGTGGGCATCTGACAGCTGTGACACTTCTACTTCATACAGTGATGAAGGGGATTTATGTTAGCAATCCCATCGTATCTTTTGTGGGATATTATTAAAATTCCACTTTGAAAAGGAAATCATCACCTCATGTCTCAGTGGCTAGCAAGAGAGTCATTCACTACTAAGACCCATCACTTAAATGAACAGAATATAATAATAAAATTAGTTTAATTTTAACCCTAATTAAGGTGGGACATATCCAGGACCTTGATTCCAAAGCCACTTCTGTCACACCTCTATGATACGAGCATCACATCTGGGCCAAGCCCTGGAGCATAGTGGTGGCAATGATGTTTGTAAAGCAATTTATATTGCTTGTCTGCTCACGCTGTGGAAATGTTTCACTTCATGACACAGCTCCTCTTTACCTGCTGGTGCCACAGGGGTGCTGTCAGTCACCTGTGGGAACTCACAGGGGGGCATCAGAGAATCAGAAGTAATGAAAATGGTTCTCTGATGCCCACAGAGAATGAGCACAGGGATGAAGGTCTGAAGGAACTGTAGCCCAGTACACCTAAATTAAGAAACCTTCTCTGACATGAGAAGCTGACTCATTCGTGTGATACTGGGGCTGCCTCCATCCCATATGCCCATCTAGGGATATGTGTTGTGGGATGATTCTTGTCACTTCTTGTTGAGGTCTGGAAGGATGGGCCAGGTTGGTGCCAGGATCAGAAAGCCTCAGGCAGAAGCACTTGCAGGAAACATCAGAGCCAGCAGCCACCCAGATAGTCACGCAGGGTCTTGGGGCACACTTGGCTGAACCACATTCATAGAATCATAGAATGGTAAGGTTGGAAGGGACCTCAAGGACCATGCAGTTCCAACCCCCTGCCATAGGCAGGGACACCTCCCACTAGGACAGCTCACTCAAGGCCTCCTCCAACCTGGCCTTGAACACCTCTAGGGAGGAAGCAGCCACAACCTCCCTGGGCAACCTGTTCCAGTGTCTCACCACCCTCCAACCTCACTGTAAAGAACTTCCTCCTAACATCCAGTCTAAATCTCCCCTCTGCCAGTTTAACCCCATTGCCCCTAATCCTGTCATTGGAACATTATTGGCAAAAAAAAAAAAAAAACAAAAAAAACCATGCTGAATTTTACAGCAAGGAAAGGAAAAGACCAACCTCTGCTAGGGGGCACTTTCACTGTCATCTTCACATTTTGCTGGGTCATTCAAACAGGGAGGGCAACACTCACCTGATTTTTCTTCTTTGTACCTCACAGCTTTGGAGCATGCACATCCTGCAACAGCTGCTGCTCTCCACCACAGCTGCAGCATCCTTCTGAGATGGGCACAGCACCCAGTCTGTCACCAATTTTCACTGATTAATCAAAAGTAGACTTGAACATATAAGACCTTCAAAAGGCACCAGCTCCTCTCCACAACTGCTCCAACTACCACTCTCAACAGCTTCAACTACACAGTGTTTCATGGACTCTGACGAGAGCCTTGTCTAGGGCAGTGCTATTCAATATCTTCACCAATAACCTGGAAGTGGAAAAACATACCCAGAACATTACATGTATTTCTGAGAAAGTCTGCTCCTAGCCCCAGTCTGAGGAGCAGAGGTGAGTCCCATAGAGTTACACCTTCTGACAGCTCAAATTCAGTTGGTAGACTGCCACAGTTTATGTTTACATAAAATCTCTGGTTTGGAGCTTTGAAAAGGTTACAGGGAAAATTACAAAGACTCAAAATACAAACACTCAAGAAAATCATGCTGTATTAATGAGAATTTAAAGAAACTCCCTTAAAAAAACCCCATGTGATGTAAGGCTAAGGGAGAACATGATCTTCTTCTGCATGGACTCAAAGACTTTTTCTCCTTGGCTCCTTTATATTTCCCAAAAGCAAAACCTGTCAGAGCAGCTACTGAAAGTGACGGGAGGGAAAACACAGAGCTTCTGCCCACGGTTATCTCCAGAGTGGGGGAAGATTGGCTCAAGTCAAATCCCTGGAGGAGCTAAGGTACCCTCTGAGGGGATAACATGAGCACCTGCTCCTAGGGGAAGCCTTCAAACAGAGGGTATTGGAACACAAAAATATTTTTTTCTCCAGCTCAATGAAAACAAGGAGCAGAGTGAAAAGGCCAAGAGCCAGTTACACCCCTGGAGCAAAGTGATCAGACACCTCTGCTGATACCTTGTTCTTGGCCTCAGCATCAGGAATTTCCTCTGAAAGCACTGCTATGACCTCAGACAAGACAACATTGTAGCAGGGCAAACCCAAGTCCCTGCCTCACCAGAGGTTTGAATGGGGCATGAAACTGTTTTCCTCTCCCCCAACCTCTGGCTCCAGGGGTTTGGAATGTGGAAAGAAGTAGGCAGGGACACCTCCCACTAGTACAGCTCACTCAAGGCCTCCTCCAACCTGGCCTTCAACACCTCCAGGGAGGAAGCAGCCACAACCTCCCTGGGCAACCTGTGCCAGTGCCTCACCACCCTCACTGCAAACAACTTCCTGCTAACATCCAGTCTAAATCTCCCCTCTGCCAGGTTAAACCCACTGCCCCTTGTGCTTGTCAATAATCCCTCCCCAGCCTTCCTGTAGGCCCCCCTCAGATACTGGAAGGCTACTATCTGGTCTCCTCGAAGCCTTCTCTTCTCCAGGCTGAAAAGCCCCAGCTCTCTCAATCTGTCCTCATAGGAGATACCTTTGTCAGCTTTAAATCCAAAGCCAGGACTTGTCCAGGCAGTATTTTCTAGTGCAGTGGACACAGGGTGGGCACAGGAAAGCTTTTCTGAAACCCTACGGCTGTGTATGAAGAGAATTGCACGTGATAACAACAGTCCCTTGTGGTCTTGAAGGATCCAATCTCCCTGAGACCAGGTGCTAAGAGTGGAACAGAGCAACATGAGTAGTGCTCACAGGAAGGAACAGAACTGCAGCATCTGACAAGCTCATTGTGAGCCCCTTCTATCTGCTGCTCTAGAGTCAGGTCAGCCTTTGGATAAAAAAGGTCACAACAAGGTACTCTGAACTGCTTAGTCCAGAGTTGCAGATGACAAAGCAGCCACAAAGATGACTGGGAGCTCTCCAGGCCTCCAAAAGGCAGAGGAGAGAAACGTCACAGATTAAAAACCTTCTGTGTGCAATAAGTACATTTTCAGAACCATTTCAATGAGAAGAGCTGATGTCAGAGGACAGATTTCAAAAGTTATTTAAGCATCCAAAGAAGTAGTGAGGTTCATGATGTTACTTGAACAAATCCCACTTGAGTCTCTGCACTCCCATGGGTTCCCCAGCACACCTGCTCATGGAAAGCTACAGCAAGTGAGCCATTAGACATGGCTGAGGGACACACAGTTTGAGCTGCATTACCATATGAACTAAGTGGGACTGAAAGCATTTTGGGTATTACAAATCAGCTGGACATAAGAAAGGCACTGTCAGAAGGGAACTTGACTTGAATTGTCACAGAAGGAAAGCTATGATGCGACTCCTAAACACAAGGGATAGCAGGCAGCAGCAGTGCTGATGAGCATCTAAGGGAAAACAAAGACAGAACCCAGGGTGAACATAGCTAGGTTGAGAAGCCATAACCAAGACAGCAGACACGGTAAGTCTCAAATGTATTCAGCACAAGGGACAAATCCTTCTATTTGCAATCAGAGCAATTCACATTACAAAAGGAGGACACTCCTATCATTAAAAAAAAAAAAGGCACAAAGATAACAGCAGAAGAAAGCTCTTATGAGAAACATTACCTCAATAAACTTGCAAAGCAATGTTCACCATGAGGTTGGTTTGTGACACAGGAAATAAATGAACCAATATTGTGTTACAAAACAGATAGTGGAAATAGGAACTGTGCAAACACACATAAAAACAATTAGTGGCAGCCTGGTACTGAGGCAGAGAATTCAGCTTGCTTTATAGAGTGGGCACATCATAAGCAGATGTACCTGGAAGATATTGGCACGTAGGGAAAGGAGCCATTATTTTTAAGTGGGATTTTAAAACAGCAAGAGAGTTCTTCTGTGCTCTAGGGTTGAGAACAGCCTACAAATGATGATACACAAATGGGTATATCTTCTGAATAGAAGGCAAAAGGCACTGGTACCAAACGTATTAATGTGTTTAATGAGCTGAGATACATTAGGGACATAAAATACCACATTGATATTAATCCTGTGCAAATACACATCATGTGATACACACCCCCAACACTAAGAAACAGCATAAAAAAGCATAGCTGGATGGGAAAGTTAGTTGTTACTGAGCAACTTTTGCTAAACAGTATGCTCAACCCCCCCCCCCCCAAAAAAAAAAAAAAACAAACCCCCACAAAACTTTTAAGGGGAGA
>VWZE01018609.1:194553-207370 GCA_013396675.1 Eubucco bourcierii
AGCAGCTCTGCTATGAGGACAGGCTGAGAGAGTTGGGGCTCTGCAGCCTGGAGAAGACAAGGCTTTGAGGAGACCTGATAGTAGCCTTCCAGTATCTGAAGGGGGCCTACAGGAAGGCTGGGGAGGGATTATTTACAAGGTCTTGCAATGACAGGACAAGGGGCAATGGGTTTAAACTGGCAGAGGGGAGATTTAGACTGGATGTTAGGAGAAAGTTCTTTGCAGTGAGGGTGGTGAGACACTGGCACAGGTTTCCCAGGGAGGTTGTGGCTGCTCCCTCCCTGGAGGTGTTCAAGGCCAGGTTGGATGAGGCCTTGGGTGAGCTGTACTAGTGGGAGGTGTCCCTGCCTATGGCAGGGGGTTGGAACTAGATGATCCTTGAGGTCCCTTCCAACCTTACCATTCTATGATTCTATGATTCTAAAGACCTAATTCCAAGCTTTCCTTCTCAGTCCTGACAAGCAGAAAAGTAGGCATAGGCATGCAGCTAATCACAGAGCTCTGAGTACTCCTTCAGAAATGAACCTAGTGCTGGACAGCTCACTTAAAGTAAAAGGATTTGTCACCGCCATAGGTTTTGTTTCTGGGTAGCCCAGTAAGCAGAAGTGCTCCAGTTGCAAGTGGGTGTTTTACTGTTAGTGCAGGACACAGTGTGGGAACAACTCTCACATTTTCAGCAGCTGCACCACAACCTCTGCACATCACACAAGGACCAGGAGCATCTCTAAAAAGGGCTGTCAATCAAGGCAACCCACACAATTGATGACTTCACCAGCTGCTCTGTTACCAGTCCCAAACATTTTGACATCAGGTGGAGGTTGCATAAGTGGGAGAAATGGGGGCCTGCCTCTGTAACACCCCTTGCTCAGCTGCAGCAAAAAAGCAGCTACAGTTCCTTCCTGGGGCTGCCAGGGAAGACCCACGAGACTTAGCTAAATGTTTTCTTTTGGATCTGTTCTTCATTCCAAGCATTACTTCTGCCAAGAAGGATTAATGAAGCATTCCATTTATTAAATCGGAGCATTTGACTTCAGTGAGCTCATCTAGTTGTTTAGGATTTTCTTTTATGCACATTTGGTTTTGACAAATGTTTCTGTTTTAATCTCTGTGTTTGCTATAATCTCTTCCTTTATCTCAGCATTTTTCAAAGCTAACAACATTAATAAATATTTATGTGCCACATGATGAACAAAAACACCTGCCCACAAACACTATTTGCTTAATTTGCTTAAGCCACTGAGTTATTTATTTACCTGGCATCCACCTAAAAGGGATAGCAGAGACCTTTCTAGCTTAACACAGTGTTCACAAAAAAGTATTGGCTTAAAACTTACATAAAATGCATTTTATAGGAATCAAAAGCAGCTCTTTGATATAATTCTGAGATCCCAAAAACACTTACTACCTTGTCTCACATTTGTGGAAATGTATTTTCTGATTTTCTTTTGTGTTTTGTTTCTGGTGAAGGGTTTTGTGTTTGTTTTGGGTTTTTGGTTGTAATTGTGGGGGATTTTTTTGTTTATTTCGTTGTTTTTGTTTTGTTTTGTTTTTTATATAGAGAATGTAGAAAAAGAGAAAGGGATGGAAGTGTTGTTAAAACTATGTGATTTTAAAGAATGTTTAGTATTTGGGTTGGTTATTTTGTCCTTGTGATGCTCCTAGGAGCTACTGAAAAGATGAGGAAGCGAAATTATTTGTTACAGTAGACTGTGAATACTTTCCAGTGTTTTAGGGCTTCGAGAAGACCTGATGGTAGCCTTCCAGTATCTGAAGGGGACCTACAGGAAGGCTGGGGAGGGACTACTGACAAGGTCTTGCAATGACAGCACAAGAGGCAATGGGTTTAAACTGGCAGAGGGGAGATTTAGACTGGATGTTAGGAGGAAGTTCTTTGCAGTGAGGGTGGTGAGGCACTGGAACAGGTTGCCCAGGGAGGTTGTGGCTGCTCCCTCCCTGGAGGTGTTCAAGGCCAGGTTGGAGGAGGCCTTGAGTGAGCTGCACTAGTGGGAGGTGTCCCTGCCTATGGCAGGAGGTTGGAACGAGATGATCCTTGAGGTCCCTTCCAATCTTACCATTCTATGATTCAATGAACTCCCTGAATTACCTTTCTCTGCATCGTTTCACACACAAGTCTCGTGGAGAGCACAAGAATGCGGCAATTCACGTACAGTGAAAAGGGGTCTCTGCATTAAAATTATTTTTAAGTGTGTGTCTCATGTGGTTTGCCTCTCAGCAACAATGTAGAAAACACTTTCCTTTCCTTGTCGTAACATGAAGTTGCTGTCGCCCATGAAAATCAGGGTGGTTCTCTACCAGTTGTGCCAGAAATAGTCAAAAGACAGCTCTTGGACAAAGAGCTGTGTAGCAGGATGGAACAAGGGAGATCAGATGGGGGAAACAGCAGAAAGAAATTGAAAAAATGATGTGGCAAGAGGGTTTCTCACCTTTTATACAAGAACAATGGGAGGACAGGTCCAGGGTAATCACTGCACACATTGTAAGCCAAAAGATCAGAGCTGAGCAGCAGTAACACACCAGCAAGCCCTAGGCTGTGGAAGGTGCTGCAGGAATCGAGCTGAGTAGGTGTTTGTGCTGGTTTGAAGCTAATTGGAATATTTTAATAAAAAAACATGTTATAGGCTGTGAAAAGCAAACAATGGTGACATCTACTTCACTCATAGGTTTGCTGAGATATATAATAATAAGAACACAAACATAGATAAGACACAGAGTCTCGCTCTCTCTAGCTGCGGGTTTTTGTCTGCTGGCCTCTGCTAACCTAATTAACCACTCTGCTTCTAACCCCCCTGGTTGATCCTCCAAACTCACCTTGCATGTAAGGCAGACCCTGGGGTAAGGTAGAGGGATGGGAAGAATGTGGAAGGGTGGTTGGGAGCCCCTCCTGGGGACTCTGATTTCTGGGAGAGGTGTTGTGTTTCTGTATTACCTTTAACTTGTAGATTTCTGTAACTATTCCTGTCTATAGTGTATATATCTGCTTGTATATTGTGCTAAGCTGTAAATCAGGATTCAGTCCTTAACTTCCAGCTGGCTGAGTCTAGTCTGGGGGATTTTACAAAGTGGGGGGGGGCCAGGGAACTCCCAAACCATCACAGTGCTGTCAGTCTTAAAGAGCCCTGTGCAGGCAGCACAGGCAGCTGTGTCTCCCAAATGCAGTACAGAGAGTTTTGCAGCATGATTCTGGGGCCCAGCCATCCTCCCAGTGTCAGTGCTTTAATCTGGTCTCAGATCAGTAAAAGCAGGATAAAACCCCAAGGAAGTGGATTTAACACGTGGGTGTGAATGACAAGAACTGCCTGTGCCCACATCTGAAACTGTCACCTAATTCCACAAAATCCAGAGATCCGGAAACCTTTTTTAAGTCAAATAGTGAAATCATCAAGACATGCTATTTTTTTCCCAGGCTAAAATAAGCTTCATCAGATGAAACTTTTAAAACCAACAATATTGGATTTTGGGGTTTGGGTTTGTTTTTGTTTTTTTTGTTTTGGTGTATTGTGAATTTCATTACAGAATGGCATTTCCATTCCATGGACAACACAAAGTTGCAAAGAAACATTAAGGGATCCAGTCCTCTGTCGTGGTAGGCCTAAGCAGGCCAAATTAGGCTTGTACATACCTTTAGAGGCGTTATTGTATTGGTTCTCTTAGCTATATTTTGAGTCTCTGGGAAGAGTAAACTACTACAAGCATGTATCTTAATATCACAGTAATAATTTCTGAAGATCCTGGGTGAAGATGTTTGGGTGAATGTATTGATAATGAGCTACTTCATGCTAACATCAAGGGCTGTCTCTTCTGTCAGAAAAAGACCAGCACAATTGTTGTGTTTAGTATTTGTGTGCCAGTGCAGCTGAGGCAGCGCTGAAAACTCATTGCATGCAAAAGGACCACCACTCATCTGCTCAGCAAAACTGTGACTCCAAATGTGATGCAGTGCATTCTTCCCTTCTCTTCCCAGTACCATGCTGCTGTTTCGTGCCCTCTCCCAGCGTCACCAAGCACAGCCATCAGCAACAGTGGCCTGAGCAGCACCTCCTCCGTGCTCATAAGATGTTCCCCTGCACAGCTCTCAGGGAGCAACCCTGCTTTGCGCTCCAGACAGTGGTGGTTAACCCTGGGCAAGGTAAGATGGGAGGGAGTTCAGCTTAAACCTGTCCTGAGCAATGCTCAGCCTGTTTAACATCTCGGTTACAGTTTCTGCTGCCAAAAGAGTGCTCTGCCTGGCAAAGGGGACCAGAGGAAAAGGAAGAACAAGGTTTTCCTACCTCTGTGCCCACACTGACATGTAGCTGTGCAGCACAGGTAGTTCTGAAGCTCAGGTTGTGGGGATGGGCCCATGTGGAGGCCCAGCCACTCACTTCTGAGCATGATGAAGTCATCGTTGCTTACTGGATGGAAAAATATGATGTGCTTGAATTTTCCATGTGGCCCTCGTTTGATCAGAAGAAATTAGGTCTGTTGCACCATCTTTGAAATGGCTCTTTATGCATATGTCATGGTTGGCCTAAGCAGGCCAAAATTGGCTTATACATGTCCTGGCTTGCCCAGACATGTTTCCTGCTCTCCCCTCCTTCTGTTTTGGGGAGAAGCAACCACTGGAAACAGGACAAAGAACCTGGAGCCACTGAGTCTAAGGACTGTGGCCTGCATAGACATGTTCCCCTGCTCTCTCTCCTTCTGTGCTGGAGGAAGCAACCACGGGAAAGATGACAAAAGCCCTGGCTTCACCTAATATGGTAAAGCTTGGCAAAGTGCCACCTTGACTGGCTAATCTATGTCCAAAGGCCCAGTAGTCTCGGGCTGTATTGATAAAAAGGGATGAGCAGGTAGCACAATATCTGCTCTGCCACTGTATCTGTGCTTGCTTGCTACCTCATTGCATTCTGAGCTACGTGGAACTCCACAACCAGGAACAGGCTCTAAATGCCTGCAGGCACTCGGTCTGCACAGCCAGTGTGACACTGTGCCAAGCCTGCCCATGGCATTGCATCCTGCATGCCCCTCTGCAAGGCTGCTGCTGGATCAGAGTCAAGAGGAACCAGGGCAGAAACTGTGCCAGACTCCACCTGCCTGAGAAAAGAGCCTGGGAAAACTCCAAAACCTCTAACGGTTTTGAGACCACCGACAGCAACCCCTCCACGTGCTTTCAGCAACCCCTCCACGTGCTTTGGGGACTGTCTGATAATATTTTGTGAGTAAATACTTCAAGCCTCTTGTAATCACTAACTGCCTTCTGCCATGGATGGAGCTTCCTGCGTCCATCCATAAGTAGGATAATTAACTGCAAGGAGTGACCACCAAAGCCTTCTCTTCCAGTAAAAATGTTTGCATTTGCTGGTTACCTCTTAAAGTGTTTCAGTTTTGCTGGTTCTCTGTGTGTGTAAATTTCCAAACCTTGCATTTCAAACCTTGCAAATAAATTTTCTGGTGAGATTTAATGTTAATAAACAACTTTCACAGCTATTAACAATCTCTGCCTGGTTATCAAAATTAATATAGATTATTACTTTTGCATCATTCATAACAGTGTATCACCCCACATCATTCTGTCTCTCTTGCCATTTACAAAGACAACTTTTATCTGCTTTCCTGAACTATTGTACCAGGCTGGAGAAGCAGATCTTTGGCAGCACAGCAATGAACAGAGATGCAGTATGAGTGTGAAGGTTTGGGAGTTCCCCCACCCCCCACACTTTTGTAAAATGACCCAGACTAGCACTCAGTCGGCTGGAAGTCAAGTGATGAAGCTATATTTTCAGCTTTGCACAATGTACAGCAGATATTTACACTATATACACAATATTTACAGAAATATACAAGTAAAAGGTAATACAGCAACACAACTCCCCTCCCAGAAATCAGAGACCCCAGGAGGGGCTCCCAACCACCCTTCCACCTTCTCCCCACCCCTGTACCTTACCCCAAGGTTTGCCTTACATGCAAGGTAAATTAGGAGGATCAGCCAGGGGGGGTTAGAAGAAAAGTGGTTAGTGAGGATTAATCAGCAGAGGAGCCAGAGCCCAGAAGCTGCTAGATCCCACCAGCAGCTCCTGTTCAAGCAAGAGCCAGAGAGAGACTGACTTATCAATTGTTTTGGTTAGTGTTCCCAAACAATTCTCCAGCAAGCGTATGAGTGAAGTAGACATCATGATGTTTTCCTTTCACAGCCTAGAGTGTAATTTTCTCTATTAAAATATTCTAATTAGCCTCAAACCAGCACAATGAGGAATCGCCGTCAGCTGTGCTGCTCTCATACCTCAGATTATGCCTGCACGCTCCAAATGCCACAGTTCTCAGCATGGCTGAGGTGGTTCGGTAGGTGTAAGGACAACCTGACAACACAAAAGGGACAGGCAGCACCTCGCAGAGACGCACACATCACTTCCTATGGTTGTTTTAACGCAACGCGATTCGTCTGTGTCTGCAGAGAGCGGGGCAGGGTAGAGGTGATTAATGAGGGTTTAACCAAAGGCTGTGCCACCGGTTGTGAAGTCCTCTCATAATTGGCAGGTTCGCCTGTGTTCGGTTTCAGCTGCGAAGCAAGCGTGGGGGGGTTCCGAGCCCCGTTGAGGGTGACACGATGTGCTCAGCTAGAGGGAAATAGCTCTCCGAAAGCCGTGACTCAGGCGGCTCCCGGCACGCACAGACTCCCCGAGCCACCTCCCATTTATCCAGCCTTGTTAAAGCCCAACATAAAAGTAAAATCATTCATCATCTGTGATTAAATTAGCGCCCCTATAAAACTTTAATATGCCTTCTGAAAATTAGTCACATTCAGAAAGCGCTCTCCTAAATATTTCATCAAAAGCTTCCCGAGGCAGTGGCCACACAGCAAATCTCTTTCATTTACGAGGGCGATGTTTTAGTTTAATTGCGGTGTTTAAAGACAAGGCGAGTTCCCCACCGAACCGCCTCTGTAGAGGAGGCTTGTGCCCACATCCCACCCCTGCTTCCCAACAAACATTTGTCTGGAATGTGCCTTATTGTGTTTTGAAACGCAACAGAGTTTTCTCAGGCAAAGATTCACAATTTGGGGAAGTTATTTAAGCAGTCTGAACAGGACGCCGTGGGAGCAGCTCAGAGGTGATTAAAGGCATTTGTGCGTTGCACAATGCCATTGCTGAGGCACCTCTGGCACTCGCTCTGTTTGCAGCACAGGCTATGTAGGAGGATATTATTCCTCTCTGCGTGTTGCATTGATCGGGATTGGTGGCTGAAAACCAAGAGTAAGGTCTATAGTAAGACTTAATGTAAAGAGAACCATTAAGACCTTAGTGCAGGAGTACAACGGTTATCATCAATTGCTATTTGTTAAGCATTAGTTATATTCCAGGCTTAATGCAAGTCATGAAACAAAAGTTCCTGCTCTGAACTGTTTACAGACTTGGTCCTGGCCAGTAGATCTCCCTCACCTTCCAATGGTGGGGTTTCCTCTGCCGGGTGCCAGCAACCAAACACTGATTAAGATGCACATGTGCTATGGCTCCTGGTAGGAAGAAGTTGCTTGCTCATCAAGTATTTAATAAGAAAAAGCAGAGGTTTGAAACTGAGGCTTTCAAGTACTGCCAAACACCATCAGAAGCAAATTACAGAGCAAGTGTAAAACAAGAGCTGTCAGTTTCCTTATCAAATTGTAAAGAACCATCATGTGGAAAGCAGGGTGTTAATTATGTTATTAATTCATAGTGATTAGAGAGGACCCTTTACATAGGGCACAAGAATAACATTTTCATAGAATCCTAGAAAATTATTTGAATTGGAATGAACCTCTAAAGGTCATCTAGTTCAACTCCCTCTGCAGTAAGCAGGGACATCCTCAACTAGATCAGATTGCACAGGGCTCTTTGTTACACTGGCAACAGCAACCAACACCATTTTTCTCCAAAACCAGGATATTCCCTGCCCTGCTATCCAGCATTCCAGCCCCTTGAGGTGCTAGATATTTCTTCAGGAGTGACTTTGAAATCTCAAACACTTTCACAATTTGCTTACTCAAAATTATTAGGAACATTAACCTAAGAATTTAACTGCTTTCCGGGGTGGGGGTGGAAAGCTGTCTTCTGAAAGCTTTATTTGTTATGCTTAAGAAAATATAAGTGCTCTTCTGATTCATTTTTTTCCTCTGGGGAACCCAGTTACAGAGATAATGAGAGGAAGTTTTCAATCTTTCAGTATAAACAGGTGGGTTTCTTAGGCTCTAGACAGCATCCAATCCTTCAAGAGACATCCCTACTGCCAGCTGTACAGGAAAGAAGGGCTTTCAGTTTAGAAACAAAACCATATTATGTGACACGTGCAGCACCCGCATTTTAAAATCAGAGTAACATGTGCTCAGCAGCAGGAGGAAAAAGCCTTTCTGCAGTTTCCCATTTTCCTATTCTAAAAATGCTCTCAGGTTGCCACAGTTTCTCCTTCTCACCTTCAGAATGGGCTTCAGGCAAGATCACAGAACCACAGAAACACTCAGGTTGGAAAAGATCCTCAAGATCATAGAATCATAGAACGGTAAGGTTGGAAGGGACCTCAAGGATCATCTAGTCCCAACCCCCTGCCATAGGCAGGGACACCTCCCACTAGTACAGCTCACTCAAGGCCTCATCCAATCTGGCCTTGAACACCTCCAGGGAGGGAGCATTCACGACCTCCCTGGGCAACCTGTTCCAGTGCCTCACCACCCTCACTGTAAAGAACTTCCTCCTAGCATCCAGTCTAAATCTCCCCTCTGCCAGTTTAAACCCATAAGATCACCAAGTCCAACCGATAACCCTACTCTACAAGGTTAAATGTACTATACCTAGAGAGAGACCAAATGCTGATTTACTTATGACAAGTTTTGACTGTCCTACTAGATGTGGGTTTACTCAGAGTATCTGGGGTTACTCAGAGACATGGCTGGTTACTTCAGCAGCCATGACAATCAGCCACCTGCACATGCAGTGAACTCAATGCTCCATCCCATCTGGTCACAGCCTGCCAGGCCAGGTGCCATAGAACTCTTCACTGAGAGAGTCATTGGCTACTGGATTGGGCTGCCCAGGGAGGTGGTGGAGTCACCGTCCCTGGAGGTGTTCAAGGCGGGTTTGGACGTGACACTTGGTGCCATGGTCTAGTCTTGAGGTCTGTGGTAATGGGTTGGACTTGATGATCTTCAAGGTCTCTTCCAACCTTGGTGATACTGTGATATTGTGAACTTTCCAAAAGCTATGTCATGCTGGTGGATTTTGGAGAAACCATGGAGGAAGGTGATGGGCCACAGGTTCAGAGGAACTGAAAACATTACTGTGCACTCATGCAAAAATACAGTAACTTTTGGGTGGTGCTACATAAAACAAGCATAGCAGTGACCTGATAGTAGCCTTCCAGTATCTGAAAGGGGCCTACAGGAAGGCTGGGGAGGGATTATTGACAAGGTCTTGCAATGACAGGATGAGAGGCAATGGGTTTAAACTGGTAGAAGGGAGATTTAGACTGGATGTTAGGAGGAAGTTCTTTGCAGTGAGGGTGGTGAGGCACTGGAACAGGTTGCCCAGGGAGGTTATGGTTGCTCCCTCCCTGGAGGTGTTCAAGGCCAGGTTGGAGGAGGCCTTGAGTGAGCTGTACTAGTGGGAGGTGTCCCTGCCTATGGTGGGGGGTTGGAACTGGATGATCCTTGAGGTCCCTTCCAACCTTACCATTCTATGATTCTACGATAACTCTGAGAAGGAAAAAAATCTTTAGGGAGTTACCAAGACAGGCTCTATGGGGACTCATAACCCAGGAAAGAAAACAGACCTTTCATCAGAAGGCAAAACAAAGCACAAAGGATTGTGAAGCACTGATAAAACTGCTTAGAGATGATGTACTACAGAAAAGCTGTGGCTCCAGAAATCCTCACCATTCAAGCTGTTACCATTTGTGCACCATGAAAGAAAGGGACAGAATCAATAGTGTAAAATACTGCAAAAAATATGATGTCCAGAATCTGAATATGCTGATATAGAACATGCTGAATGAGGACTCTTGTTAGTCATCAGAAAGATTACTAACCCAGAGGTAGAAGGAATGACTGATCACACAGGAAGAATAATTGCATCTTTGCTGTTACATGAACACAGTGAGATTCTGCCACTCACAAGACAGATGCCCAATTTGGGGGCCTGCTCCCCATCATGCACAGATGATGCTAGGAAAAATATTTCAGGTAATCCAACCGTTTGCTGTTTCCCTAGCTAACTGATCAGCCTGCTGCAGACCACCAGGTGCTGACAGCTTGACTAAGAGCAGCAAACAGCCTGGCATGCCAGCAGATCTTGCAGCAGGTGGAGAAACCTCTGCCTATGAGATCAGAGCTAGCTCCTTGGTGCTCATTACTGAGGCAAGATTTGATCAAAAAATCTCCTTCAGGCGGACACTTCTGTATAATTTCAGCAGTACAGAAGGAAGATGAAGCTCATGAGCTAGGCTAGAACAACTGATAAACTCCTCTGCCAGGATGTAGTCTCTTCACTTAAAACAAACAAAAAAAAATCTCTCAAGGTATGTTTAGATGCTGTGTGCTTTGAAGTCATCAGGAGTTAATATGGATCTTATTAAATCCCTAGATAAGATGGGAAACTGCATACTTTGTTCAGTTGCTGAAGAGTTGGTAAGGCCTTTTTTCTCCAGAAGTTAAAATGAGTCTCGAACCAGTCCTGCCAGTATAGAGTCACTCCTACACACACTAGTGTTCTTTGGGGAAACACTGATGGACAGGTAAAGAAAGACTTCTTGTATAATGTAAGTGGACTTTCCTATCAGTCTGCTCTCTATGGATTATGGGAAGATGAAGGCATCTACCATGACGAAGTATGGCCAGCAGGGCAAGGGAGGGGATTCTGCCCCTTTACTCTGCTTTTGTCAGACCTCATCTGGAGTGCTGTGTGCAGTTCTGGAGCCCTCAGCACAGGAAGGACATGGAACTGTTGGAGTGGGTTCAGAGGAGGCCACAAAGATGATCAGAGGGCTGGAGCAGCTCTGCTATGATGACAGGCTGAGAGAGTTGGGGCTCTGCAGCCTGGAGAAGAGAAGGCTTTGAGGAGACCTGATAGTAGCCTTCCAGTATCTGAAGGGGGCCTACAGGAAGGCTGGGGAGGGACTATTGACAAGGTCTTGTAATGACAGGACGAGGGCCAATGGGTTTAAACTGGCAGAGGGGAGATTTAGACTGGATCATAAAATCATAGAATCATAGAATGGTAAGATTGGAAGGGACCTCAAGGATCATCTAGTTCCAACCCCCTGCTACAGGCAGGGACACCTCCCACTAGCACAGCTCACTCAAGGCCTCCTCCAACCTGGCCTTGAACACCTCCAGGGAGGGAGCAGCCACAACCTNCAAGTCGACTGTGCCACACAGCTTGGTGTCATCTGCAAACTTGCTGAGGGTGCACTCCATTCCTCTGTCCATGTCATTGACAAAGATGTTAAACAGCACTGGTCCCAGCACTGACCCCTGAGGGACACCACTTGTCACTGGTTTCCAGGTGGACACTGTGCCCTTGATCACCACTCTCTGTGTGCCACCATCCAGCCAACTCCTTATCCAGCAGTGCTCCACCCATCAAGTCCATGTTTTTCCAGTGTGGAAAACTGGGAAAAAAAACAAAAACCCAAAACCTCCCCCAACAGCAGAAGGATTGGGAAAGCAGTAAAACATGTTTGGACAAGCCAGGACATGTTTAGGCCTAATTTGCCTTATTTTGGCCTACCATGACACACAGCCTCCAAATAGGATCTCTGGATCCATCTGCCTGCCTTCTCCAATTTTTCCAGGATCAAGGTTTGAGACAGCTATGGGCAGGATGCTGTTGGAGCTATGCAACAGATGAGGAAGAAGAATCATCATCACAATGGTGCAGCAGAGCTCCACAAAGTTGTGCATGAAGCCCTTCTTGTATTAGCATGAAAAGCATTGCTTCTCTGGCTATGGGAGAATTATGCTGCCAAGCAGCCCATGGTTGCTTGCTAGAAGAAGCATTTTAAGTATTTCAGCAATGTCTGTGACAACATCTGCCAGGCACAATTCCACTCAGTCCCTTTTAATGATTCATTTTCATGAATTGTACATCTATTTTAAGTACATTGCAGTTACTTCAGAGTCAGTAGTAATGGAAACAACATTTTGAATTTCTTCCACTGGCAGGACAAGGATGAGATGTGGACCATTAGGGTGCCTTACCCAAGCCCTAATATGCTTTCTTGGTAAACAATCCCCATCATTTATGGTATAATTAATTTGTAATTCTTCACTTGCAGTGCAAATCTCTTTTTGATTAGCAAATATGTAACGCTTACGTGCAATTATATAAAAATAGATTTATCATCAGAAAGAGGGGGTGTTACCATTAAGTATATAATTATAAATCTCTAATTACAGAAAGAAAAAATGTAGACAATGTCTAGAGATACAGACACCTTCAAAAAAACAACATTGTGATTTGTGCCTTTGAATGTCTGGCAAGCACTGTGTGCCCATCGGGTGCTGAAGACAGACTGTGGCACACGGTTGTGGTTGAGCTCTCTGTGACATCCGCTTTCTCCACCAGCCCTGCCCCTAATTTAACTCAATGCTGCTACCTGGCCCTGAGCCTGCAGAGTGTGGAGAACTGCCTACAAGCCACCTCCCCTTCCACTCTTCCCCACGGAACTGACTGGAAATGAAGTTGCGACATGGGTTTAGAGCAGCAGAAAGAAGTCTGCTCAGAGAACTTGTCTTGCAGATCATGCAGTGACTTACATTCCATAATTGGGGGGGGGGGGGAACGGGGAAACTTGT
>VWZE01018612.1:0-13142 GCA_013396675.1 Eubucco bourcierii
CAGGGACACCTACCACTAGTACAGCTCACTCAAGACCCCGTACAATGTGGCCTTCATCACCTCCAGAGGGAGCAGCCACAACCTCCCTGTGCAACCTGTTCCAGCGCCTCTCCACCCTCACTGGAAAGAACTTCCTCCTGACATCCAGTCTAAATCTTCCCTCTGCCAGTTTAAACCCATTGCCCCTTGTCCTGTCATTGCAAGACCTTGTAAATAGGCCCTCCCCAACCTTCCTGTAGGCCCCCTTCAGATACTGGAAGGCTGCTATAAGGTTTCTTTGAAGCCTTCTCTTCTCCAGGCTGAAGAGCCCCAACTCTCCCAGTCTGTCCTCATAGGAGAGCTGCTCCAACCCTCTGATCATCTTCATGGCCCTCCTGTGGACACGCTCCCACACTTCCATGTCCTTCCTGTGTTGGGGGCTTCAGAATTGCAAACAGCACTCCAGGTGGGGTCTGACAAGAGCACAGTGAAGGGGGAGAATCACCTCCCTTGCCCTCCTGACCATGTAGTTCATAGCAGCTACCAGCACCATTAGCGTACTATGTGTGCATGGAGAGCTAAATATCAAAGGACCAGACATCAACACTACAAGTAGTTTCTCTCAATAGAACCTCTGGGAATGACTCCAGATTCAGTTACACCAGGGTGGAAACTACGTTCAAGTGCCTCTTCTATGCATTTGAGAGTGTATCATAAGACAGCAATTGGCAAGACCTATTTGCAGCTAAGAAGAACCCATTGTAAAACATTCATATAGCTATGCTCTTCGTACACTCAACTTAAAGAACTGGGTTTTGTAGAGCAAGTTCATGACTCACTTTTTACCCCTACTCAAATTCCATATTAGGATTCATACCTGTAGTATGTGGCATCATTTTTTTGAGACAAAATTTAGAGATCGTTGGATGTTTTGGTTGAAACCATCTAGACATTTTTCCCTGTCTTATTCCCATGCACTGCTAACTAACAAGTTTCTGGAGTTTCAACAGTTTTATTAGTTCAGCATTTGCTGGATCTTAATCACTTTTTTTGTTTATGAGTTCTTCTGTTACCTATTTGTAACTTCTTTTCTGAACTGTCAATTTATTCTTATCCTGCTTCTGAAAGCCATTTGCATTAAAAAAAAAAAAAAAAAAAAAAAACCCAAACCAGAATCTTTCTCTTCTTAGGTCTTTTACATATCTTATCATGTCACCAGTTCATGTCCCACTCCACTCAACTGCAATCTTCCTTTTTTAAAAAGCAAGCGTTTCTGTGTTTCCACAGAGATCATATTTTCTTAATCCCTTGGATTTTTTGCACACCTTTGGACTCTTTCCAATATGTGTACATGCTTCTTTAAATATGGTGCTGAAACAGCAGAATACTCCATCTGAGGTTTCCCTGGTGCCGAGTACAGTAGAATAATTGTCTTTTCCATCTCAGAAGCAACAGTCCTGTTATCACATTCCCAAATGAGAGTTGTCTTGTTTGCAGTAGCATCAAAGAGCGATGGATAGGTTTTGTAGTCCCCTACAGTCCTTAGAACCTTTTCCACAGAGATATTTCTGTCTAGTTTGTGCAGTGGATTTTCCTTTCTTATGTGATCCAGAGTTTATAAAGTGAGAGTGTGGATTTCCTGCACCTTGAGGATCAGGTTTGTCGATACAGAGAAATCTTTCACACCGATGCTTTTTCAAGACAATCTATATGCTGGTAATCATGCAGAAAATTGTTTGATGAACTTTAGCACATTTTGTAATTGTCTTTCAAAATAGGTTGCATTCATTTTGGAATAGTTTCGTGAGAATGGAGCTAGCACAGACATGAGTCCCTGTTATAAAAATAAGGATTCGTTGCACATGGTTCGCACTCTGCAAGTCTATTTATGTATGTAGCTTCTAATGTTTCACTGTTAGGCTGTTTTGTGGTGAGTTAACATTGGCTAACAGCCAAACACCCACCCAGCTGCTCACTATCTTGTCTGTCTCTCTGTCTCTCTCTCACCACCACCACCCCTCACTGTGACAGAGCAGGGAGGAAATTGGATGAGAAGGCTTGTGAGTCGAGAAAAAGATGGAGATTGCTTACCAGTTATCATCAAAGGGAAACTAGACTGAAACATGGGTTAAAAATAAAATTCTTGTCAATTAAAATAGGTTTGGGTAGTGAAGATCAAAGAGACAGACACTAAACCCTGCATCTTTCCTCATCCTCTACCAGACCTACTGTTCTCACAGTCCAGGCTCCTTTATGTGCCCTGCTAACAGCATAGACAGGGTGGAGGATGGAGACTGTGGTCCATGCATTACAGTCTTTCTCTGTCACTATTTTCTTACGTTTCTGGTCCAGCGTGAACCCTTTTCACTGGCTACAGTCCTTCAGGATAAACTGTTCTGATACATACCCTCTTTGTGCTGCAGTCCTCTAAGAAAAACCTGCTCTCCAGAGCATGGGTTCTCCACGGGCTGCAAAGAATATTTGCTTCAGTGCTTGGAGCCTCTCACTTCTCCTTCTCTGATCTTGGTATTCTCTCTCTTGTTTTTCACTCTTTTCTGTTGTTTCCTACCTCAGTTTCATGTTATTTGACCTTTCTTGAATATATTTTCACAGTAAAGCCACCAATGCCCTCAGATGTACCATCATCTCCCCAGACTTGGCTGAGCTTTGACACAGCAGAACTATTGAAGAGGTGGCTTGAGCTGACTGGAACCAGATGGAGATGGTTGGAACTGACTGTGACTGGCACAAAGCAGCCCTTGTCCTCTCCCTGAAGAGACCTCTCTGGCAGCCCCACCGCCGGCAAAACCTTACCACATAAACCAAATACATATTTGAATGTCTGTGCTAAATCTCATTTGGATGGTAAGAAATTTTGACATTATCTAACACTTTCTACAGAAGCATCACAATAGCTGTGCAGAGACTCCGGAATTTTTCATAAACCTCTGCCAAAATCACAGGAGGATAGTAAAGGAAAGCTTGAGGAAAGTTAGTAGAAAATAAGGTTTCTGTTATCAAAAAAAGGAATCAAAGAATCAATAGGTATAAGCCCATTTCAGCTTTGAATATATAAAAAATCTGCTACAAACAGCATAATACTAAAAGGTAACCATTTCAAACCAGGAGAGCTAAAATAACAACAACAGCAATTTTACATTCAAAATACCCTCCATGTTATCAGTCCAGCAGCATGCTACATGATGAATTTTAAAATGTTGATACTAGAGTATCGCTTGCAATAAAGGTAACTATCAGAATACAATACACGTAAGTTTTCTTAGTAAGCACTTCTGTGGGATTTTTATTTATTTCTCTTCTAAAACCAAAACATATTTACAGATGTGCTTGTCCTGATTTATTGTATCTTTACAGAAGGACCCTTTTGAAGTTACAAAAATTGTGTCACTTTCACTTACATTAAAATATAGGCTTTCTATGGTCATTAAGCGAATTATTTGAGGTAAACTACATCAAGGAATCTACACATAAATAAATCCAGGTACGCTACAAGCCCTATTGTGATATTTATCACTCATGTAGCTTATGATTGTAGAACTATATAAAAATCTTTAGGGGTTACCTTAACTTAATGGTGTTCTTCCCTTTCACTCACCATCTATTTCTTATTGCAAACACCTGCTTGGAAATAAAAAGGGGTTTATATTTCCCTGGGACATACTTGGCTCTACAAGAACATTGCTTATTTTATTTAAGAAATACTTAACTTTAATAAAGTTTTTAATTCCAGAAATATTACAGCCACTCATCCTGAATGACTCAAGACTTAATCTATATGTTTTAAAATGTCATTAATGAAAAAGAAAAACGTAGCAGCTATTGTTGGATTACGTATCAGAAAATGAACTTCTTTACCATCTCTCTTGATTAGTGCTCTGGCATTTATTCAGTGGCTTGGCCTTGCTCATTTTAGCCTTGGTGCAATAACAATAACAAATGAACCCTATTACTCTTACTGTTTACTTACTTCTGTTCTGATGTTAGGTACTTTCCAGTCCATCTTGTAAATTACAGCTAATATAAGTGAGAAATATCTATGTATGAATAAAAGAAAACAAGCTCCTTGTAAACTTTACAAGAAACATTCTTTGTGAAATAAATCTATGTTCAAGAAGAAGAAAATTATGTGTTTTGCACTCACATTGATGAATGCAAAAATTATATACCGTATTTTACTTACTAATATGAACTAGTAAAATTCATGGCATGCTGTTTTACAGGCAGTAAAATACTTTTTCCAGATGTGGCTTCATAATTCTCCAAAGACTATCATAGTTATCATAAGATTTATGGAGGATAATTTATTAATCACAATTTTTTTTTAACTTTAGAAATCTGTTTAGTAAGATGAAAGGGAGCTTTAAAATAAGTCACTTTAACCAAATGTGCATGGCATTATGATATCAAGTTACTCCTTTTGTTCAAATTATTTTTAATGACTTTATTTGTTTTATAGCCTCCACAAGTCAGTACCAACTTGGTGGTAATGATATATCTGGCAAAACTCTAACATTTTGAAAATCATCAAGAAAACATTTTCTAGTATACTAAATTACCCAAACTGTGCTATACTATTGTTACAGCTTGTTTAGGGGCATATATGATACTTTAATTTATTTTTATACAATTTGAGGGAGACAAAGCTTATAAAAACTATACCTCACAACTTTAACCCAGCTTCTTTAATGAAAGTTTATAAGTGAATCATATGCATAAAGCGCTACAAGGACTGAATGCATATTTAAAATCTATATTTTACAATCCAGTTTACAGTGCTGAAGCAGTTTCTTTAAATCTTCAGTGAGTACTAAAGTAATGATAGATCTGACCCTGGAAGTTATTTCATGCACATATGGACTGATCCAAAGAGTAGCCTGGTTAGGGGAAATAATTTTCTTAACCTTTGGACCATACCCAAAGCTCCTGGTTAATCAGCACCTGGGCTGCAGCTCCATGCCAGATCCATTCCTTCATCGCTATCTCCAGCCGAACCACAAGAATGGCAGCAAACGCAGATAGGTTTTGTGTCAGTTCTGTGAATAACAGTCCAGAACACAAGGGCTCAAGCTGCCTATGAACAGGCATCTAACTTCTACTGACTTGCCTTAGTGTCCATCTAGGCCTCTAGCAGCTAAATTAAGAGAGTTCAGTTCTCCAGAGAGCTTGTGTCACAACTTCCAGACTTATCCAATTGTCTTAAGGTATTTTAGGACATTTTAAATGCCATTAAAGGCCTACATTTAGGCAAATGAGTTGAACTTCAGTTCTCCATTGGCTCTAATGGGATCTCAGATTTTAGCATGCTTGTAGCCACCTACTTCCTGACATTTAAATGCACACTTAATTGAAACATGCCCTATTTATCATGAAAGACACATGAAAGCAATTTGATATCCAATTGACTTTTGCTTTTTCGAGGTGAAATAGAAAGAGAAAATAAATTTAAAATAGAGTTACTGGATGAAGTTCAGGAGAATAAAGTCACAAAAGATTGGCATGTTGGAAGAAGCAACAGAAGGAGATAGTAAGGATTACATCACCTCATATTATGGGAGACAACTCAGTACTTGATACACAGGTGTGTAAAAATGCTGATTTTGGGTAGGAATGACTATCAGAACTATTTTTCATCTATACAATATGGCACAACCCAAGCTTTATCTTTGTGATATGAGCATTGACACTTGCCCATGCTTTCACCACTTCAAAACAGCTTTTATGCAGACAAAGTGGAAGTTAAGCATTTACCTGTTTGTTAAAATTTTCATACAAACCTTGGAACTCCAAATATTTTAGCATTTGTTAAGCTAAACAATCTATTAGCTCTATTTCTTATAGAACTCTTCTAAGAATTGTATGATCTGTGAATTCAACAGGTTGAATGATTTTACAGATTAATTTGTGCATTATGTGTTGTAAGAAGATACTTGCAGTAAAGTGACTCTCAATAACCTTCTGATTCAGAACTCATCTCCTTCTCACTACTAAACACATGTATGAATGAGTTGGGAGAGATAATGTGCCATTCATTTAAATATGAGGCTTAGGAAAGAAGTTAAGGGGTTTTCTGCCTCCAGTACTTTAATCTTCTTTCTCAGCTCCATTGCACTGTTTTGAAAAGCCTACCTGACTAACATGAGTGGGTTTTGTATATGACATTGCAAAAGCAAGTCATCAAGACTAGTATTTCTATAGAAGTCTTGATAGAGACTATACATTCTGCATACCAATATAAGTAGATTCATGTGCCTATGCATGCACAGATTTTGAGGTAAACAAGCTAAACTCAAGGACATTCAACATGTGGGTGATTACCCAAATTTGAAGTAGGCATTCTATATTCTATTACCATTCTGAAAATAGGAAGGTGTCTTAGTTTTCTCTAGACTGTATTACAGGATTTGTATCCAGCATAGTCAATGGTGTATGTTTTTGAGTTCAACACAGACCATTTAGAATGGGGACAAACTGTTCTCTGCAAGAGGCTGTTTCTCTTTATGGGTTACCTGGGACCTGGAAAACTAGTTCAGACTTAGATGTCTAAATTTGAGCAAATGAATCCCATAATCTATGTTAAAATAATTTCCTACTGATTTTGAGGATTCCAGATGTTGACAATTTCACCATATCAACGTTTTAGCCAGGTTTAGAAAAGCAAATAATCTGCACTAGAGGAGCACACCTTTTTAAATTAAGTGGTTTGTGTTCATGCTGTTCTTTTTTTCTTCTTAACTTAGCCTTGCCAAAATAATATCCTTTAAAGCAGTGAATAAGTATAAACCCTTTTTTCGCAATTTTTAACATTGTTTAATAATATTTTCTAATATTTTTCTGATTTTGTGAAATTCTTACAATTTCTTTCTCTCACATTACTAGAAAGGTTAGTGTGATATCTCTGGTTATAAGACATCACCATGCCATGGTAATTTTTCATGTGGTTTTAGTTTTCATCTCCAACTGATAGTGAAAGAACCATAGGGAAGTTCACAGTCTCTAACAGCAGGTACACACAAAGCTCTAGATCCTCCATGAAACCCTCCTCACTGTTGGTACAATGAATATTGGAAAAATAATTTCTTGGGGTCCTCAACAAAAACAAACAAAAAAACCAAACAAACAAAAAAGGATTTTCTGATTTTATATTTTGCTAAATTTTTCCTTGACAAGTAGTTCAGTAATTAAAATTTGCTAGTAAGAGGGAGATTGGATTAGGAAAATATGCATTTATCTTAGAGTAGGAGTATTTCTCATAATCCAAACTATGATTAGACTATAATAACTCAGGCCCCACAACTCATCAGAAAAATTAAATATCACAACATTACTACATATACTGAGGTCTAGAAAACCTTGGTTTCAGATTAATTCTGGCACATTCAGATATTGTAGTGCCATATTCCATTATTATATCCATTATTATATAATTCAACAAGACAGAAACCACAAAAGGACACCATACTACCATTTTAAAATAACATTTAAAAAAAAGAAAGAAAAACCTAAAAAAAAGAACTGTGAGAGAGGGAAATCCTATGCTATTCTCTAAGAAAATGTAAAAGGCTTACAGACCACTGTACCTTAGGCAAATGAAGATGCTAAATAAAATCCTGACTTTGACACTGGTGCTCAACAGGTTGGAATTCATAAATCTAAAAAGCCTCCAGTTATTTTATTTAGAGCTCACTGCCAAAAAATAGTCTTTGAGAACAATCTCCCTGAACTTTAACACCTAAAAGTCTACTCTCCATCAAGGAACTTTACCCCTTCACAAAACAATGGAAAAATGGGGACTTCCAGAGTATAACTCTGAATTTCCTTTTCTCCCTGCATACCACTAGGAAAACCTAGAAATCATTGAATGGTTTAGGTTGGAAGGTACCTCAAAGATCATCTAGTTCCAACCCCTCACCATAGGCAGGGACACGTCCCACTAGAACAGGTTACTCAAGGCCTCATCCAACCTAGCCTTGAACATGTCCAGGGAGGGAGCATCCACAACCTCCCTGGGCAAACTGTTCCAGTGCCTCACCACCCTCACTGGAAAGAACTTCCTCTTAACATCTAGTCTAAATCTCCCCTCTGCCAGTTTAAACCCATTGCCCCTTGTCCTGTCATTGCAAGACCTTGTAAATAATCCCTCCCCAGCCTTCCTGCAGGCTCCCTTCAGATACTGGAAGGCTACTATAAGGTCTCCATGAAGCCCCAACTCTTGTATCCTGTCCTCATAGGAGAGGTGCTCCAGCACTCTGACCATCTTTGTGGTCCTCCTCTGGACTCACTCCAACAGTTCCATGTCCTTTTTTTTGTTGGGGACTCCAGAACTGCACACAGTACTCCAGGTGGGGGTCTGATGAGAGCAGAGTAAAAGGGCAGAATCCCCTCCCTTGCCCTGCTGACCACGCTGCTCTTGACGCAGCCCAGGACACAGTTGCTATCTGGGTTGCACACACACACACACTGCCAGCTCTTGTTGAGATTTTCATCACCCCTGACCTCCAGGTCCTTTTCCTCAGGGTTGCTCTCCAGTCATTCACCTCTCAACCATTTTCAACCCAGTAAATGTTCGTGAATTTCATTATCATTGATTATCATGTAAAATCAGACCTACTAGACATCTTAGGGTTTTCTATTTGCAATGTTTCAGTCACAATTTTTAGCTACTAAGTTCCTGGAAATCCTATTGATAATTAATTGGAACTGAATGGTTCAGACTTTATTTTGCATCCAAAGCTACTACTAACCTCCCACTAAGAATAGAGTAGGTATCATATCCCTTTATATACAGGGGCAAGCACATTTACAGCTGTTTTAAAAGGTTTGTGTACAGTGGTAGACAGGTTTTGCAGCCAAACTGCAGCCAAAAGTAAATGACCAAGAAGAGTGGAACTCGGTACAAAGAAGTTACACTGTTAACAACCAAGCGACAATCATCAAGTCTAGCTCTGCCAGATGTGTCCTATAACGTATATAAAATTGGGACTAAACTTTAAACTGCTTTTCCAACCTGTTAACTGAAATGTGTAAATTATGAACCAGTTGGCTATTAAACAAAACATCTACGGATGATGACATCTTCTATAACAAAAGAATTATTGTAGCCCAGTTTAAATTATTTTGGAACCATCCCAGATTGAAGAGAACAATTCACAACTCTCAGGATAGCATGACAGAGAAAAGGCAGGCATTCTTTTAACAGCCATGTTGGAACATGATCAAGGAAATTCTGCACTATCTCAAAAATGTCTGACAAGCATACCTGAGAAAATGCTTCGAGGGTATCCAATTATTAAAAAAAAGGAAAGATCCATTCTATTAACTAATCAGCAGCTGTATATTCACACTGCAGCTGTACCCAAAAGCATGCAGAAATATTGTTAAAAGAACTGAAGTATCCTTGATCAGTCTCTTACTTAAGTTTACTAACAGAACAGAAGACGACATCATAATTCCCTTTCTCAGAGATAATCTTCCTTTACTGTATGACCCTGGCAAGGTTTTACAATGCTTTAACCTTCCTAATCTCTCTTCCAGGCAAGATCTGTAGTTTGGCTGTTCTCTTTTCACTCAAGGTCATCATACCAACTGTCATTAGAAAGTATAATACCAAAAGAAATCAAGAAGAGGAATATCCTGAAGTGTATGGTTCCATCAAGTCCAGTATATATCCTTTATAAGAACATAAAACATATGGACTTCAAGATGGGTACGGTAGGTTTATTTCAAGAACTTTTTGAAAAGCAAAGAGTTCCTCAGTTTTTCACCCTTATTTATTATTACAGTACATGATAAAGTAACTTTGCTACCCTATTGTGAACAATTTGTTGTTTTGAGTTTGAACATGTCTGTTTTTCAGCACTGACTGAAACAAAGACTAGTTCAAACTAGATGTATATTCTGTAGATTACTGACTTCAAGTGCAGTAAATAATCTCCATTTATTTCATAAAATATGGGACTTATGGGACCTCTTCTCTTCTATCCCACTCTATCAGCCCTCACTAGTCTTTTTTTGCCTTCTGGGGGATCCCACTTACCCCTCATCCTCAGCCTTTTTCTCTTGTCAGGATCTGCTCTTATGACAGGAAAGTAAAGGGGAAAGACACAGGGCTAAAAGCAAAGCATCATCTGCATTAGGCAAAAAGAGATGCTAGTGAACTCCAGAACTCAGGGTTGTGATCCTTGCACTCTCCCAGCACTTTCAGGTCACCTCCATGCCATTCCCCAGATATGTCTTTAAAGGGAAATGTAGGGAATGTAGAGAAGATGTGCTCAGCCCACCCCACAGCAAGATGGAATGCCTTCAGAAGTATTTGTCTGCTATCTCCAGATTATTCTTCTGTCATAGTACAGCCAAAACAGGTGAAGTGAGTTTTAAGAGTACTGTCTCAAGTCCATTTCTGCTCCCTATTAACACAGTTTGGGTGAGAATTGTGGAATTCCTGCTTCCTGAAATCTGCAGGTGCACATGCTTCTTAGCCTGGTCTTGTCAAATGATACACGTACAAAGGTTCTCAATACATCTATTTTGAAACCTTCATCCTGTGACAGAATTGAGAAAGACACTTTGTGCACAGCAGTCCTGGCAGATGTGAGAGGTAGAAACCTTTTAAAACAGATTAGAATTTCTCCACAGAGCTTTCAGTTTCCCTCTGGGAAAATGGGGATTGTAAGCTTTCTATTTTGCCTTGATATGTTACTTGTCTTGGAAATCTTCCTCCTGTTTCCATTCTCCTTGACAGACACGAGTATTACTCATGTAAGTCAACTCCAAACCTTTCATAGTGCAGACCATGACTCAAGTCATAGACTTAAGAGAAAGAGGAGGATGGGGAGGATGAGGGGGAGAAGCAGAAGGAAGCAAGCTGTGTCACTGGCAGAGGGTCCTACCCAAAGTGTGCTCGAGGATCCCTCCCTGCCTTCTAGGCACAGTGGTTCCCTCTTCCCCAGGAGAAAGAACACTGTGAGCTTTGGATCATGGACATCAATTCCTCTGCAAGGGCATTTCCCCTCATATTTTATGCCTGGACTTCTCCAAATGCCCTCTTCAAGCAGTTGCCCCTAGCCATGACCCCATCACCATTCCCATCCCTTCTTCAGTGGTCTCAGATGTCCAGGCATGTTGTTAGGTCTTCAGCAGTCCTGTTGGAGTGATGGACTATTTCATATATGACATCCATTCCTGGATGTATAAGGGGACAGCTGCAGAAGAGAAGGTGGTATAATAAGCAGAACCTGTCTTGGTTGGCACATATTGGAGGGGGCTATAGATATAGAGCATTTAAATCCACTTACTTGATTTCAAGGTCCACAAAACCTTCAGGAGGACAAAGCCTGCAGACAGAGACAAGGGTGAGAAAATAGGGCATCCCGGGACAGTGCAGTGGATACATGGGGCCAGGACATGTCTTTGCAGGTCACCTGCCTTTGTCCACCATCTGCTTACCTCTGACATGCCCCTTGTTCCCCCTTATTGACACTTCTTTGCTCTTCCTTCCTACACGGACACAGAGCAGGTGAGAGTGGAGCAGTCCCCACTGCTTCAGCAGCACCAGCAAAAAAGAACTCAGCTAGTGCCGTACCTCTCGCTGCCACAAGCCTCCTGCCCCACATTAGTCTGGGCCTGTCTGAGGACCAGTATGCCCTGCCAAGCACAGTCCCTCCAGCCCACCCCTGGAGTTGTTTCTGAGTCCCTGTTGACCTCCTAATCTGCCAGATGAGACTTAGCTCAGCACTGGCACTGGCACTGTCTGGGGCTTGGCCATGGTCACTGTGAGTCCCACATGGCTTCAGACAGTACTCATCCCTAGGGTGGTGCCCAGTGGCTGGGGCTGCCCCCAGCAGCCCCATACTTGGAGATGGGCTTTCAAATGTGCCCTGAGTGCCAGGGCCTGCCCTTCCTCTCCCCTTGGCTTTGTTATCATCCACTGTGTCTTCCACCTGCTTGGAGATTCTGCTCACCTGGTCTTCTCTTCTGCAGACCTCCACTACTCCTAGCCCAGAAATGCAGCTGTGGCGTTCAAGCAAGCCCAAGGAATGTGGGCAGCTAATGTTGCCTCTGGAATCCTGGGAGGGAAGATCAGAAATCAATTGCAATAAAAATTTCACAGCTATACTTCAACTGTGTTTTCCTAACTCACAGTGCATCTTTTCAGGGTTTCATTGTTCCTGAAATAAATAACAGGAATTTTTCACTTTTCTGCAGTCCTACATAGTTCGCTAAATACACATGGCATTTTTTTTCTCCTCCCTGAAAGGGAAGCAAAGTAGCAACGCCATGAACATTCCACCATCTTCACTGCCTTTCCTGCGTGTCCTCAGGAGGACAAAGAACTGTAGCATTGTCAGACAAAAACAGCAGTTGTAAACAAACCCTTTGTGAATACAAATGTCTGCCTCCGTGCTTTCAGACAGCTAAACCAAGTTCTGTGCTGAGATTTGTTTATAGTCTGAAAATTCACAGACAGGTACATGAAATGATGCCACATTTCTTTTTTAATGTTCAGATGGGAATTCAAAGGATTACTCAACAAATTATATACTCTGATTCCTTGAAATTGACAGATGAGTAGAAGTAATGTTGTACTTATTGCTGAGATCTTATGATTTTACTGCTTGTAAACTGATATGAAAGACTCAAACAGTAGGAGAGGCCCATCTTTACTTAATTTATGCATTTTATTCAACCAAGGGGATCATTTTTTCTCTTTTCTGAGAGTAGTATGCATAGTGTCTTTTGCAATAACTTTGCACACATGTTCCTCGTGGCTTATAATGGCGGGTGGTTTCTCATCTTTATGTCATCTTTTAATCATAAATTTTCTGTGAAACATGGAATGTTTTCACTTGAGAGATTCATGGTATCAACATCTGCTGTGTAGAGTGATCACTGTGGTTCAGGCCCAGCAGCAGCCCAGCACCACAGGTCCCCTCACACAGCTCCCCCTCAATTCCTTTTCCCCAAGAAGAGTGGGAAAGAAAAATTGAGAGCAAAATAAAAAACTCCACAGATTCAGATGAGTGCAGTGTGCACATGCAGGCCAGATAGCAACCGAGTCCTGGGCTGCATCAAGAGAAGCGTGGCCAGCAGGGCAAGGGAGGTGATTCTGCCACTTTACTCTGCTCTCGTCACACCCCACCTGGAGT
>VWZE01018613.1:8448-27914 GCA_013396675.1 Eubucco bourcierii
TTGTAGCCAGGAGGAGGTTGCTTTCTTCTTTCAGGCAAGCAGCACCAGAACAAGAGGACACAGTCTGAAGCTGTGCTGGGAGAAGTTCAGGCTGGAGGTGAGGAGAAAGTTCTTGCCTGAGAGAGTCACTGACTGCTGGAATGGGCTGCCCAGGGAGGTGGTGGAGTCAGCGTCCCTGGAGGTGTTCAAGGCGGGTTTGGACGTGGCACTTGGTGCCATGGTCTGGTCTTGAGGTCTGTGGTGATGGGTTGGACTTGATGAGCTTTGAGGTCTCTTCCAACCTTGGTGATACTGTAATACTGTGATACTGTGAAGTCTGCACTCACACCATGTAATATGTTAGGATTACGCAAAGATCAAATATAGTTTGGCAAATTTCGGCAGTAACTTTTAAACCTCTCTCAAAGTAAACGAAAATGACAAATGATTGCACTGTGTTTATCAGATTCAACTGCTGACAGTTTAGGGCAAATGTTACCCTCAATTAAATTGGTTACCTTGGTGATGTCGAAGCACAACACCCCCTGCTCACACACCAGAACCACCTGGCCTGATTTAGTGTTTGCTGAGAAGTCTTGCATTTGAATATTGTTCTTCTCATCAGCATCTTTTAGATGTTGGTTGGTTCTTTCAAATCAATATCATGACCTTCATAAAACCAGGAGATGTCAAGAGCAGTGGACAGTGCCTGTTGAGTTCAGTGTTTCCAGAAGGAAGTCATACTTTTAAGCAATTATGAACTGTACACCATGAAATGAATAATTATGAGCTGTATCCTGAAATTATTAATACAGAGCCCCAGATACCTCGATTGAATTTTGGTGTTCAGACAATTTTTTTTGTCCATTGGGATCCTGGGGGGGGATTATGAAGAGTGTGTCCAGCAGATCGAGGGAGGTTCTGCTGCTCCCCTTCTACTATGACCTGGTGAGCCCCAGCCTGGAATACTGCATCCAGTTCTGGGCTCCTCAGTTCAGGAGGGACAGAGATCTATTTGAGAGAATCCAACAGAGGGTTGCAAGGATGCTGAAGGAACTGGACCACTGCCTGATGAGGAAAGGCTGAGAGCCCTGGGGCTGCTTAGTCTGCAGAGGAGAAGGTTGAGAGGGGATCTGAGCAATCATAGAATGGTAAGGTTGGAAGGGACCTCAAGGATCATCTTCTTCCAACCCCCTACCATAGGCAGGAACACCTCCCACTAGTACAGCTCACTCAAGGCCTCATCCAATCTGGCCTTCAACACCTCCAGGGAGGAAGCAGCCACAACCTCCTTGGGCAACCTGTGCCACTATCTCACCACCCTCACTGCAAACAACTTCCTCCTAACATCCATTTTCAATCTCCCCTCTGCCAGTTCAAACCCATTGCCCCTTGTCCTGTCATTACAAGACATTGTCAATAGTCACTCCCCACTCTTCCTGTAGGCCCCTTCAGATACAGGATAAGGTCTCCTGGATGCCTTCTCTTCTCCAGGCTGAAGAGCCCCAACTCTTGTAGCCTGTCCTCATAGGAGAGTTGCTGCAGCCCTCTGAGCATCTTCATGGTCCCCTCTGGACCCACTCGTCTATCAATAGCTGAGGGCTAGGGGTCAGGAAGGGAGGGACAGGGACAGCCTCTGCTCACTTGTGACCTGGCATAGAACAAGTTTGCAAGGGACGGAAACTGCAGCACAGCAAGTTCCACCTCAGCATAAGGAAGAAATTTACTGTGAGGGTCCCAGAGCCCTGGCATAGTCTGCCCAGAGAGGTTGTAAAGTCTCCTTCTCTGGAGCCTTTGCAGCCCTGTCTGGTGGTGTTCCTGTGCGACCTGTGCTAGATTCTCTGGTCTGCTTTGGCAGGAGGGTTGGACTTGATAATCTCCAGAGGTCCCTTCCAACCCCTAGCATCCTGTGTGACACTATTGTGTTCTTGGGTTTGTTGGGGTTTTTTTCCCCATTCACTATATACTACTCATTTAATCAACATCAGATTATTCCATCCAAAAAGAATCTTCTGTGTAACACCTAAATGTGCTAGAAAGGTTAATATGGCATTTTACAGCACGCAGTTGATGACAGGAAGTAAAAATGCTATTCTGAAAAGCAGAAATGTCAACACATCTCTAAAGACATAAAATGACACAAAATTAAATGTTACCAACTGCTGATTCTGAAGAAAGGCTTCTTGAAGTTAAGGGATGGCATAAAAAAATAAAAAAAAAATTAAGGCACGAATCCTATCTTAAAGATGCAACTGCAGAACACTTTTACACACATAAGCCTCTAGAAACACTGCTCATTTTCTTCCTACAGCTATCATTTCAAAGGGTCAAAAATAGAGGGGTCCACAAACACTTAGCATTAATCACTCATTCACTTTGCATAGCAGTTGGCACCTGAGTTTCAATATCGTTTGGTAAATTCAACAGGACTTTTTTTCCTTTTTTTTTTTTTTGGGTGGGTTTTTTTTGTTTGTTTTTTGTGAAGTATATTTTGTACAATGAATAGTGGTGGTTGAAAAGCTGGAGAGGAGCCCACAATACCTGCTCACAGCACAGAAAGCCAATTGGGCTGCATTGAAAGCAGTGTGGCCAGCAGGTCGAGGGAGGGAATTCTGTTGCTCTACTCTGCTGGTGAGACCTCATCTGAAGTACTTTAGCTAGCTCTGGAGCCCTTAGTGTAAGGAGGATATGAATCTGTTGGAGTTGGTCCAGAAGAGGATTGCAAAAACAATCAGTGGGCTGGAGCACTTTACTGGAACAGGTTGCCCAGGGAGGTTGTGGTTGCTCCCTCCCTGGAGGTGTTGAAGGCCAGGTTGTTTGAGGCCTTGAGTGAGCTGTACTAGTGGGAGGTGTCCCTGCCTATGGTAGGGTGTTGGAACTAGATGATCCTTGAGGTCCCTTCCAACCTTACCATTTTATGATTCTCCTCCCAAGGAAGATGCTGCATTAAATAATCATTTCTGTTACTATCGCAATATTAGGATTAAACTGGCAAAGGGGAGATTTAGACTGGACTTTAGGAAGAAGTTTTTTACAATGAGGGTGGTAAGACACTGGCACAGGTTGTCCACAGAGGTTGTGGAGCACAGAAGCACAGAATGTGGTCTTTGATCACATTCTGTGCTTCTGTGCTCCACAACCTCCCTGGAGGTGTTCAAAGCCAGGTTGGAGAAGGTCTTGAGTGACTGTGCTAGTGGGAGGTGTCCCTGCCTATGGCAGGGGGTTGTAACTAGATGATCTTTGAGATCCCTTCCAACCTATGATTCCACGATACATCTACAGACAGACAGGTTTACAAATCCATAACCATCAGACATCCAAATCAAATTACTTTAAGTTTGCTTGATGTCATCCTCAAAGCTTGAGGAGGAGAACAGGGTTACTCTGGAAGGCAGAAAGGAAGGCAAGGAGAGCACTGTAGTTTCCTTATATACTATGATGCAAGGATGAGTAACATTTATTTAAAGGTGATAGAAGCCCTGCAGAAAAGGACTCGGGAGTACTGATGGATGAGAATCTGGACATAAGCAGGTAGTGTTAGCTTGAAGCACAGAAGGCCAATGGCAGCCTGGGCTACATCAAAAGCAACTTGTCATAGAATCATAGAATGGTAAGGTTGGAAGGGACCTCAAGGATCATCTAGTTCCAACCCCCTGCCATAGGCAGGGACACCTCCCACTAGTACAGGTTACTCAAGGCCTCATCCAATCTGGCCTTGAACACACCCAGGGAGGGAGCAGAGATTAAGAGAATTTTAAGAGATTGTCCAGAGATTAAGAGAAGGGATTCTGCTACTCTGCTCTGGGGAGATGTCACCTGCTGTGCTATGTCCAGTTCTGGAGCCCTCAACACAGGAAGGACATGGATCTGATGGAGCAGGTCCAGAGAAGGGTCACAAAATGATCAGGGGTTTGGAGCAGCTCTGCTAAAAGGACAGGTAGAGTGAGTTGGGGTTGTGTAGCCTGGAGAAGAGAAGGCTCTGAGGAGACCTAGTTGCAACCTTCCAGTACCTGAAGGGAGCCTACAGGAAGGATGGAGAACTCCTCTTTAGGAAGGTCTGCAATGATAGGGTGAGGGTAATTGCTTCAAACTACAGAAGAACAGATTTAGTTTGGATGTGAGGAACAAGTTCTGCACCATGAAGGTAGTGGAACATCGGTACAGGTTGCCCAGGGAGGTGGTTGGGGCTCCATGCCTGGAGACATTCAAGGTGAGGCTGGAGAGGGCTGTGGGCAACTTAACTTTGTTGATAATGTCCCTGCTGACTGCAGAGGGGGTTGGACTGGATGACCTTTGGAGGTCCCTTCCAACCCAGATCATTCTATGAAAGTAAACACTTCAAAATATTAAATACCACCAACCTTCAGTTACCCAAGCAAAAGCAAGAGTTAAATCTACAACGAGGAGCCTTCCTAACCTCCTGCATTCTCCCCAGATCAGCTTTCAAATCTAATCCACTGGAAGGTTTTGCAAAGCTACGAAGACACAAAGGAAGTACAGTGCCTGTATTTTTTCCAACATCAGTAACCTGCAGCTGCAGCACCACAGTCACCCTTACCACCCTATTCAGTCCTGGATTATCAGCATTAGATCTTGAGCTCCTCAGGTTTTCCCCTTGACACTTTTAAACTAACATGTCCAAGGGCTAACATCTGCAGACAACAGCATAGCCCAAGGTGTAAGCCTGCAAGGAAATGTAAATTGGTAGCTTATATTCCCAAATACTCAGACAAAACCCCACTGGGAGCAGAAGCTCAGGAATTAGCTTTCAATGCAAGCAGTGGTACACCTTTGTTACTGGTTCAGCACAACATCTTTACATTACCAAACCAGCCCTGGGAAAAAGGCAGAAGTCTGCCTGGGAACCAGAGAGGCAGAAGACTGATTTTACAAAGGGAATTTTAACACTGCACAGTCTTGAAGCCCTGTGTCACCTCCTGATGCACAACTTTGAACCACACTTACAAAAAAAAAAGTTGTGTCCTGGTTAATTTTGTTCATAATAGAGGCATTTTTTTTTTCCTTCAGCTGGGATGTCTGCAGGCAGTCAGGAGCACTTATCAAACCAGTTTTGTGATTTCTTTTTGGAGGACATAGGAGTGAAATACAGGCATAGACAAGATGAGCAGAGTCTCCATTCTTTGAGTGAAGAAAGCACAAAATATCTTCCTTTGCACTATAATTATGATGATAGATCACAGGATCACAGGATGTTAGGGGTTGGGAGGGACCACTGAAGATCATTGAGTCCAACACCCCTGCCAGAGTAGGACCAATAAGGCAGAGCCTTCATTATTTTAGGAATACTGAGACACATCATGCCCTAGGGAGACAGTGCCGTGTAGTACACATGGTCTCTGGTTCAGCAGAAACCCAACCAGTGTCTGCTTTCACAGGATCACAGGATGTTAGGGGCTGGAAGAGACTTCTGGAGATCTTCCAGTCTGATCCCTCTGTCAGACCAGGACAAGAGAATCTAACGCAGGTCCCACAGGAACACATCCAGACAGGGTTGCAAAGGCTCCAGAGAAGGAGACTCCACAACCTCCCTGGGCAGCCTGTGCCAGGGTTCTGGGACTTATAGTTTCCATCCAGTGCCTGTTGTGCTATGCCTGGGCATAAGTGAGCAGAGGTTGTCCCTGTTCCTCCCTTCCCGACCTCCAGCCCTGAGATATTTACAGACATAGATTAGATCCTTCTCATCTCCAGACTAACCAGTCCCAAGGGTCTCAGCCTTCTCATCTCCAGACTAACCAGCCCCAGAGGTCTCAGCCTTTCCTCATCAGGCAGTGCTCCAGTCCCTTCAGCATCCCTGTAGCTCTCTGCTGGACTCTCTCAATCAGATTCCTGTCCCTCTTGAACTGGGGAGCCCAGAATTGGATGCAATATTCCAAGTGGGTCCTCACTAGGGCAGAGTAAAAGAGGAGGAGAACCTCCCTCGATCTGCTGACCACACTCTTCTTAATGCTTCCCAGGATCTCATTGGCCTTCTTGGCCACAAAAGCACATGATGACTACAGTGACAATACTATTCCTCTGTCATGACTACACTATTCCTCCGCCATGACTACAATGACTATAATATTCCTCTATCACTCCAATATCTGAATGGGGGCCTACAAGAAAGCTGAGGATGGACTATTGGCAAGGTCTTGCAAGGACAGGACAAGGGGCAACGGGTCTAAACTGGCAGGGGTAAGATTTAGACTGGATGTTAGGAGGAAGTTGTTTGCAGTGAGGGTGGTGAGACACTGGCACAGGTTGCCCAGGGAGGTTGTGGCTGCTCCCTTCCTGGAGGTGTTCGAGACCAGGTTGGAGAAGACCTTGAGTGAGCTGTAGTAGTGGGAGGTGTCCCTGCCTATGGCAGGGGATTGGAACTAGATGATCTTTGAGGTCCCTTCCAACCTTACCATTCTATGATTCTATAATGACTAATCCAGGAGATGTGGAAGCGAATTTGGCCCTCGACTTTCACAGCTTTAACTCAATCAACCCAACATGTCAGCCAAAGGCAACAGGCCAGTGAAGAAAGCTCATTTGCCACATTCTGGAAGAGACTGACTTCAAAATTCATGCTCTGTCCTCATTTCAAGACTCCAATAATGAGCACAGATATGTTTCTCAAAGATTGACAGAAATGGAAGCAGAAAGGAAGGGATAAAGAGAAACAGATGATGAAGGTAATGTCTCCGCCTGATGTTACCAGTCATTATAATGGAAAATGATGGCAAAACATTTGAAAGACAAATCCATCCTAAGATATTTAATCCAATTTTTCATTATGTTGGGCATTAGAGAAAATTTCATTTCTTCAAGACAAATAAATGCTACGTGATAGTATTTTTAGAGGCAGACAGAATCAATTTGAAGCGATATGGATGTGTGCAACCACAGATGTCTGTGTAGGTTCCAGTACAGGAAGGGTGTCTTAACCCACCCTATTTCCTTTCAAGAACCATCATGCCAAAGAGCTCCAGAAAGGAATGATTTTCCCAAGCACAACTCCAGGCTGGGTGGGGAATGGTTGAGAGCAGCTCTGAGAAAAAGGCCCTGGGGGTCTGGTGTGATGAAAAGCTCAACATGAGCCTGCAGTGTGAGTGCAGCCCAGACAGCAACTGNAATATCTGAAGGGGGCCTACAGGAAGGCTGGGGAGGGACTATTGACAAGGTCTTGCAATGCCAGAACAAGGGACAATGGGTTTGAACTGGCAAAAGGAAGATTTAGACTGGATGTTAGGAGGAAGTTGTTTGCAGTGAGGGTGGTGAGACACTGGCATAGGTTGCCCAGGAAGGTTGTGGCTGCTCCCTCCCTGGAGGTGTTCAAGGCCGGGTTGTGTGAGGCCTTTTCCTCAGGGCTGCTCTCAGCCATTCACACCCAGCCTGCAGTTGTGCTTGGGATTGTGCCTACCCAGGTGCAGGACCTTGCACTTGGCCTTGTTGAATGTCATGAGGTTGGCCTGGGCACACCTCTGCAGCCTGTCCAGGTCCCTCTAGATGGATCCTTGCCCTCTAGCAAGTCGACTGTGCCACACAGCTTGGTGCCATCTGCAAACTTGCTGAGGGTGCACTGATTCCTCTGTCTATGTCAATAACAAAGATGTTAAACAGCACTGGTCCCATTGCCAACTCATGTTGAGTTTTTCATCAACTGACATCCCCAAACCCTTCTGGGGAGGTGGAAAACCACCCAATAATCCAAACAAAAGTCAAGCATACACAGAACACAGTCCTTAGGTCACAGAAAAACTTCCTGGAAGGCTCAGGTAAATTGATTTAAGGTTACTAAAACTGTCCACTGTGAATGCACACATGATTCTGTCAGGGCTCAAGATTAACAGCCCACTGCTATCACGCTGGCATCATACATAAGTCTCCGTGAGTTATGTGGATGGATTGCTCTAAGCATCTGCGAACCGCTCGCAAGGATGTGCATAGGTTTACAAACCAAAGGTATGGATTGCACTGCAGCCACCACTCTTTATCTTCAGGAAGACAACTCCTGTTTAGAATCACAGAATCACCTGGGTTGCAAGGCACCCCCTCAAAGGTCATTCAGTCCAACCTCCTTGCAGTGAGCAGGGACATCCTCAACTAGATCAGGTCTCCCAGAGCCCTGTTGAGCCTCACCTTGAATACCTCCAGGGATGGGGCCTCAAACACTTCTCTGAGTAACCTGTCCCAATGCTCAACCACCTCCATTTTAAAAAACTTTTTCCTAACTTTCATGCTTCTGGACAGACTGCTACTGAGGTCACGGGAAGTACTTTTGGAAGCAGCTTCAGTGTCTGAATCTGTATGTGCTGGTTTGTGGAAGATTGGAATATTTTAATGGAGAAAATTAGATTACAGGCTGTGAGAAGGAAACAATGGTGATGTCTGCTTCACTCATAGGTTTGCTGAGATGGATAAGAGTAAGAACTCAAAACATAGATAACAGTCTCTGGGGCACAGCATCTCGGTGGTCTAGCTTCTGGCCTCCTCCCCTCTGCCAAGTAACCTCACTAACCACTTTCCTTCTAACCTCCCTGGTCCACCCTTCAAACTCACCTTGCACATAAGGCAATCCTTGGGGTAAGGTATAGAGGTGGGGAGAAGGTGGAAGGGTGGTTGGGAGCCCCTCCTGGGATTTCTGGGAGGGCTGTTGTGTTTCTGTATTCCCTTTAACTTGTCTATGTCTGTAACTATTCCTGTCTATTGTGTATATCTCTATTTGTATATTGTGCTGAGCTGTAAATAGAGCTTCAGTCCTTAGCTTCCAGCCAACTGAGTCCAGTCTGGGTGATTTTACAAGGGGGTGGGGGGGCAGGGAACTCCCAAACCATCACACTGTACATTAGCAGAACCTGCACAACCTCCAACAGAGCAAAGAACTGTGGTCTTCATGTGACAGAGAGACTCATGTCACTTATATGATGTGGAGATGCCCACAAATCCATTGTTAGTGCAGCCTCCAATAACTTCAAAGCAGTCAGTGTAATCCAAGTATCTATTCAATACTTTTTCCCAGTATTTAGATGGTGCTTTTATAATCTTCAGCACCTGCACAATCTCCCTGTTTACTGGACACATTCCTCTTAAGCTCCCATTAATTCTGCAAGCATTACATTTTCTGTTCTCCATGTGCTGGCTATGTGCACCTCCAGTCACAGGCAAATCCCTGTTTATCACATTAACACCAAGCTGGGAAGTTCCAACACTGTCATAACAGTTCCCAAGAACAGGGTTGTGGTCATTCTCCATCTTCCAACATGACTGCAACAGCTGGGAATGGCACAAACCAAACAGATTAAAGTCCAAATCAACATCGATTTTCCAAGCTCTTGTGAGCTTTCCAGTCATTGCAGACTCAAGAGATCTTCCCCATCTACCCACCAGAACAGTGGATAAGCAACTGCAACAGAATTATTAATACTCTAATTAACAGAAAGTAAAAGCTATTCTTTCCTGCCTGCCAAAGATCTCTTGTACTAAAACAACTGACTCTGCCCTAGAAATTCATCTTGCACTGGGCTTTTTTCTATCTCTGTGCAACGCCAGCTGGTTTGCTTAGAGCAATGAGCTGTTTAATTAGATAACATGGCTTTAATAAGTCAGCCTAGTAGAGTAGTTTTGAATGGTTTCACAATGCACAGATGTCTAAACTGTCTGTAGAGTAATATTAATACTAAGTGGCAAAAACAGGGACTTATTATTCTAAGTCCACGAGTGACAAATGCACATTTTCTCAGCGTTGCTATCAGCTTTTAATTAGTGCTTTAATGAGTCCTAAATAAAATTGCACATTGGGATAGCATTAGGAATTATTTTAGACAAATTATAGGTTAATAGGAATAAAGTATCCACCACAATTCAGAACTCAATTGAATGCACAAAGGGAGATGCAATCCCTGGCTAGTGGTGAGGAAGAAGGACTTCTGTTGCAGTAGAGAAAGCTTCCAAACCTTCCTGTTACTGATCCCCAGAAAAGAATCCACGAAATCATAGAATGGTAAGGTTGGAAGGGACCTCGAAGATCATCTAGTTCCAACACCCTGCCATAGGCAGGGACACCTCCCACTAGTACAGTTCACTCAAGGCCTCCTCCAACCTGGCCTTGAACACCTCCAGGGAGGGAGCAGCCACAACCTCCCTGGGCAACCTGTGCCAGTGTCTCACCACCCTCACTGCAAACAACTTCCTCCTAACATCCAGTCTAAATCTCCCCTCTGCCAATTCAAACCCATTGCCCCTTGCCCTGTCATTGCAAGACCTTCTCAATAGTCCCTTCCCAGCCTTCTTGTAGCCCCCTTCAGATACTGGAAGTCTATTCTCAGGTCTCCTGGAAACCTTCTCTTCTCCATGTTGCAGAGCCCCAACTCCCATAGCCTGTCCTCATAGCAGAGCTGCTGCAGCCCTCTCAGCATCTTCGTGGCCCTCCTCTGGTTTCATTATCTTGTGGCACCAGGTAAGCTCACCACATGCTCCAAGACACCTCTCAGAGAGGTGTCCGATAGGACATGAAGAGTTCAGGAGGAGAGGTTCTTGGATAAACACAACGTTTTATTGCTGCTGGGGCAGCAAGTGGTTGCAGTATAAAGCTACAGTGATATTCAGATATGCTGCAGGTCTGACTAAACTAATACTCAAGAATCAGAACAGAAAGATGCTCAGGGAGCTCTGCAGGAATGGTGTAGCCTGGTCATGCCCCAGAAGCACAGGGTCTTGGCCTCTCCATCTGGCAGCCCTCAGGCAGACTTAGCGGCACAGAAATGCAGCAAACCTGGAACAAAAGCCTTTCCTGAAAGCAACTGGACATGCTGTGGTTGACACAGATGCTCTCGAAACATGATGGCACATCAAAATTATTTCCAAATAGTCAAGAAAAACATTTTGATGTTTTTTGTTTGTTTTTTTTTATAAGGCAAGGTGCTGGTTAAATTATAGTATCATAGAACGGTAAGGCTGGAAGGGACCTCAAGGATCATCTAGTTCCAACTCCCTGCCATAGGCAGGGACACCTCCCACTAGTACAGCTCACTCAAGGCCTCCTCCAACCTGGCCTTCAACACCTCCAGGGAGGGAGCAGCCACAACCTCCCTGGGCAACCTCTGTGCCAGTGTCTCACCATCCTCCCTGCAAACAACTTCCTCCTAACATCCAGTCTAAATCTCCCCTCTGCCAGTTCAAACCCTTTGCCCCTTGTCCTGTCATTGCAAGACCTTGTCAATAGTCCCTCCACAGCCTTCCTGTAGGTCCCCTTCAGATACTGGAAGGCTACTCTAAAGTGTCCTGGAAGCCTTCTCTTCTCCAGGCTGCAGAGCCCCAACTCTCTCACAGCAGAACTGCTGCAGCCCTCTGAGCATCTTGGTGGCCTCCTCTGGACCCGCTCCAACAGTTCCATGTCCTTCCTGTGTTGGGGGCTCCAGAACTGCACACAGGACTCCAGAGCAGCTTCAAGTCCCTTCTGGGCAGTTCCCTTGCCCACAAAGGGAATTTAGATTTCTCTGTATTTCTAATTTGTATATAATTTTAAATACTTGTAAATACGCTGTGTCCATATGCTTGTAAATTTTGCTTTGCTGTAAATAGAGCAGTTCATTTTACTTCCAAACCATCTGAACTAATCTTGTAAATTTCGATGTGGGGAAGAAGGGTAAGTTCCTAACCAACCACAATGCAGTTCATTTTCACTCCCCAAAAGGAGTAAATATCATTTCTGCCTCCAGTCCCCAGAATATCATGGCCCTAAACTGGGACAGTTTCACCAAACTGTGCAATACCTTGCCCTAGTTTTGAGCCAGAAGCTACCCAGGGTAAACGGACAGAAAGGCAATTTTAACCCTTCCAAAAGAGCAAAATACAAATGTTTCATGATGGATTGGGAGCTTAAATAGAAATTCTACTTACAAATACATACAAGAAGGTGTTCAGGTGTGATGGTGTCCCCACACTATTAAAATCACCCAGAGTGGACTCAGCCGGCTGGAAGCTAAGGACTGAAACTCTATTTACAGCTCAGCACAATATACAAGCAGAGATATACACAACAGACATGAACAGCTATAGAAATATACAAGTCAAAGGTAATACAGAAACTCAATCCCCCTCCTAGAAATCAGAGTCCCCAGGAGGGGCTTCCAACCACCCTTCCACCTTACCCCAGGGTTTGCCTTATATGTAAGGTGAGTTGGGAGGACGAGTAAGGGGAGTTGGAAGCAGAGTGGTTAGTTGGGTTACACAGCAGAGGTCAGCAGACAAAACCCATCGCTAGAGAAACAGAGACTCTCCCTCTATCTTATCTATGTGTTCTTGTTCTTATACATCTTAGGAAGCCTATGAGTTAAGTAGACATCACCACTGTTTGCTTTTCACAGCCTATAATACAATTTTTTATTAAAATATTCCAATTAGCCTCAAAGCAGCACATTCTTTTTAACTAATGGTTAAGAAACTGGACTCCAAATCTAGTCCAGCAGATTCTACAAGGTGACAATTCACTTCCGATTTATAGCCTGTGATGTGTGGATGTTGAGTACAACAGACAGCTTCACCTCAGGAACTCCAGGTGACAGATTATCAAAACAGAGAAGACAGAACTATTTCTACAGCAAAGGTAAGTGGGGAAAAAAAAAAAAAAAGAGAGAGAGAGAGAGAGAGTGTATTTGATTATTTGGTTAGAAGACTCAGGTTGGAGTCCTGTGTGTGGTTCTGGAGCCCCCAGCATAAGAAGGACATGGAACTGTTGGAGCGGGTCCAGAGGAGGTCATGAAAATGATCAGAGAGCTGCAGCAGCTCTGCTGTGAGAGTTGGGGCTCTGCAGCCTGGAGAAGAGAAGGCTTCCAAAAGACCTTAAAGTAGCCTTCCAGTATCTGAAGGGGTCCTGCAGGAAGGCTGGGGAGGGACTATTCACAAGGTCTTGCAACGACAGGACAAGGGGAAATGGGTTTGAAGTGTCAGAGGGGATATTTAGACTGGATGTTAGGAGGAAGTTGTTTGCAGTGAGGGTGGTGAGACACTGGCACAGGTTGCCCAGAGAGGTTGTGGTTGCTCCCTCCTTGGAGATATTCAAGGTCAGGTTGTGTGAGGCCTTGAGTGAGCTGTACTAGTGGGAGGTGTCCCTGCCTGTGACAGGGGGTTGGAACTCGATGATCCTTGAGGTCCCTTCCAACCTTACCATTCTATCATTCTATAAGACAAATCTCCTTGTCTTCCTAGATTTGATAGAAGGCATGCAACTGAAAGAGGTTATTGGGCTTGCAACCATTAAGCTCCTCAAGTAAATTTATTTCACAATATAGAAATATTCCAAAGTACACAACCCACCTGGAGCAAATCCCATGTACACCAAAACCATTTCAAAAGGATTACAAAAGCCAAAGTGCTCTGACCTCCTGCATTCTTGAAAAACCCTTCTTTTTATTGTGTCTAAGAACCTCAGTGTTAAATTTGCTGATCAAGTTGAAACTGTAATACAACTTGGCAAAAACTTCCAGTAACCCCAAGTGTTAAATATTCAGCATATGTTAAAAACCCCAAAAGTCACCATCGAGGTAGAAATCACAAATTTTCTTTAAGGTAGGTTTTCAATCAAGTAAAGAAGTTAACAAGCTCAGTCAAGACACTTACTTATTTATTTCCCTCAGGCTGCTAAAACTTAAGACCAGCTGCTAAGGGAAGCTGGAATTGAAGAAAGGGAAGATGAAGCAATAAACCCATGGCTGGGAAAATAATAAGGGAAAGAGAGAAGCAACTTATATTTCTTGTACCTAATGAAAACTCAAATCGAGAATAAATATAACTTCACAGCAACACAGATGTATTGATCAAACCAAAATATTGCTCAGCTGGGCTGGGAAAAAAACTGTCTCAGAAATGTGCTAGAATAGCACAGGACCTCATAAAACTTCCAAGCAAAAGACAAATAAATGGGTTTTTAAGAGAAGATGGTCTTGGGGAAATAACAGCTTACTAAATCACAGCCCTTGGACTTGGCTCAAGCTGATGGTTCTTAGCTCTTCAGGTATCTAACTTCCAAACATCATTGAGAAGTATTTGTCCTGTGTGGCATTTTTCCCCCCTTACCAGATAAGATTGAGTGGACATGACTCTGAAGGTGCTCAGAACTTTAAATATTGCAGTAGTAATATTCATAGAATCATAGAATGGTAAGGTTGGAAGGGACCTGAAGGATCACCTAGTTCCAACCTCCTGCCATAGGCAGGGATACCTCTATATTCATAGAATGGTAAGGTTGGAAGGGACCTCAAAGATCATCTAGTTCCAACCTCCTGCCATAGGCAAGGACATCTCTATATTCATAGAATCATAGAATGGTAAGGTTGGAGGGGACCTCAAGGATCATCTAGTTCCAACCCCCTGCCATAGGCAGGGACACCTCCCACTAGAACAGTTCACTCAAGGCTTCATCCAATGTGGCCTTGAACACCTCCAGGGAGGTTGTGGAGCACAGAATGTGATCTTTGATCTTTGATCACATTCTGTGCTTCTGTGCTCCACAACCTCCCTGGGCAACCTGTGCCAGTGTCTCACCACCCTCACTGCAAAATACTTTCTCCTAACATCCAGTTTCAATCTCCCCTCTGCCAGTTCAAACCCAATATTACAATAGTAACAGAAATGATTATTTAATGTAGCAAATTTGACAGTCACCAAACTTTATCACCTGATCTTCCAGTAGCTAAAAGATCACTGCAAGTTTGAGTCAGTACCCTTAGCCCCTACAGTTCACCTAAACACCATGCAAGTTTTTACTCCAAGCTGTAAAAACATTCAAGCATACTCAGAAGCATCTGGACTGCAGACTTATTACCAGAATGGAACTAAATCCAGAGGGATTCTTCTACTGCACTTAGAAATGGATATTCTAAGTGCATTAGGAGGAGCAAAGAATTGTAAGGATGCTGCTTACAACAGTTTAGCTCTGTAAATGAACTTGCAGTGCGATGCTGGTGAAGATTCCAGAGTGAGATTCCTCACGGAAATTCTCAAGCCAAGCTCTTACAGCATCCCTGTGGATTGCTGTGGCTACCAGCTCCAGAAATGCCATGTGGATGAAGTGAAGGCATCCTCAAAGAATGAAGGAACCTTCAGCCTTGTCAACTTCTGTCTCCTCTTTAGAAAAGCAGTTGTGCAGGCAAGCTGATGCCACGCTGATTTCTGCTCTGGCTTATGGTTCACTTTCAGAGCACACTGTCTGGCATCTCCATATTGAGTGATTCAAAGGATGCCAAAATTTCCAAACCCTTCATGTTTTGAGTTCAAAATAGCCAAGCTGAAAAACAAGGCTTGCCTTTTAATACTGCCTCACAGTCCTCACACAGAAACTCAAGGAGACACCTCCCACGTATTCTCACAGTTCTCCTGGTTTAACAAACTTATCATAGAATGCTGAGGTTGGAAGGGACCTCAAAGATCACCTAGGTCTGACCCCCTGCCATAGGCAGGGACACCTCCTACTAGCACAGCTCACTCAAGGCCTCCTCCAATCTGGCCTTGAACACCTCCAGAGAGGTTGTGGAGCACAAAAGCACAGAATGTGATCAAGGATCACATTCTGTGCTTCTGTGCTCCACAACCTTCCTGGGAAACCTGTGCCAGAGTCTCACCACTATCACTGCAAACAACTTCCTCCTAACGTCCACTTCCAATCTTCCCTCTACCAGTTTAAACCCATTGCCCCTAATCCTGTCATTGCAAGACCTTGTCAATAGTCCCTCCACAGCCTTCCTGGACCCCCCTTCAGATATTGGAAGGCTACTCTAAGGTCTCCTGGAAGCCTTCTCTTCTCCAGGCTGCAGAGCCCCAACTCTCTCAGCCTGTCCTCACAGCAGAGCTGCTGCAGCCCTCTCAGCATCTTGGTGGCCTCCTCTGGACCCGCTCCAACAGTTCCATGTCCTTCCTGCGCTGGGGGCTCCAGAACTGCACACAGGACTCCAGATGGAGTCTGATGAGAGCAGAGTAAAACCTGTAGTATCCTTAGGTGTGCCAGGGTTGCATATACAGACAATGAAAGAGAAGTACTTTGAAAAGTGTCCAATTCAGTAACATCTAAAGAGTTTTAACTGTGCTTTCAAGCCTTAAACTGCTTACAATTCAGAGAATCATAGAATGGCCTCATTTGGAAGTAAAACCATAGGGCAGGTGAGTCCTATCCCAATCACCTCATCCTTGTAGACAGGAAATTCTCAAGAAGGAAAGACTTACTCCAGTCTTACTAGCGGAAGCTGCCTAGAACATCATCAAGTGTTTATTAGCCTTTACAGTGAAAAATCATAGAATCATGAAATGGTCTGGACTGGAAGGGATCTCCCAAGGTCATCCAGTCCAATCCCTTCTGCAATCAGCAGGGGCATCCTCAACTAGACCAGGTTACCCCAGAGCCCTGTCCAGCCTCAGTTTGAATATCTCCAGGAATGAAACCTCAACTATCTCCTTGGGCAACCTGTTCTAGAGTTCCATTACTCTTATGGTACAGAATTTGTTCCTAACATCCAATCTAAACCTGCTCTTCTGTAGTTTGAAGCCATTGCCCCTCATCTTATCACTCCAGGCCTTTGTAAACAGTCTGTCCCCACCCTTCTTGTAGACCCCTTTCAGGTACTGGAAGGTTATTAAGCCTCCCCAGAACCTTCTCTTCTCCAGGCTGAAAACCTCCAGCTTCCTCAGCCTGTCCTCATAGCAGAGGTGTTCCAACCTCCTGATCATTTTCATGACTTTGTAAACAGTCCTTCTCCATCCTACTTGTAGCCTTATTTCAGATCATTATTAGATCTCCCTGGAACCTTCTCTTCTCCAGGTTGAAAAAAAAAAAAAAAAAGATAAATAATGTGCAGAATTAGAGGAATTTAAAATTAAAGGAATAAATTTTTTAAATTTCATCAATTATTTTGCTTTTTTTTGGTTGCATCTTAGTCAACCAGATATAAGATGATGAAGGAAAACCTGAATCATCTCTCGAGAGTTACAAAGATTTGATTTTTATTTTTCTGCCCCCAAATTTCATTCCAAGCTATCAAAAAAAAAGATCTGAAAAAACTTCAAAGAGGAGGAAAACTTCAATTACAGACAATTAAAACAGCAATACCAAAAGTCCTCCCATTTTGCAGGACTGGGCTGATGTATTTACTGCTACACAGAGAGTTGATATTTCTCCTAGCATTCAGAGTGCTACTCCAAACATGTAATTATAAAACCAGAACTATAATTTGCAGCTGTCCTTACTTCACTGAGCACAAAGAAATTAATTGCCCTTTTTGTAAAGGGGACAAAAACTTTACAGATAGGTCTTGGAGCAACTCTCTGTATGTTAATAAATGTAACCAATATAATACAATGTTACACAAAACACCCGTGGCAAACTTCCCACTTCACACTAATAATTAATCAGAGGACTGCCAGTGTAATTAAGTGCTCTCCTATACTCAGAGCCTTAGCTGTGTCTTTCCAAGATGAGCTGAAAATATCAAAACCATTCAGAATGCACAACTACCTTCTGCAGTGCACACTAGCAAATACTCCTACAATGCAGAAGGAACCACAGAATCATGGAATGGTCTGAGTTAGAAGGGACCTCTAAACCTCAGTCAGTCCAACCCCCTCTGCAATCAGCAGGGACATCCTTAACTAGAGTAGGTTGCCCAGAGCCCTACAGTGTCTCACCCAGACTTGCTTTGTACTTAGAATCATAGAATGGTTTGGGTTGGAAGGGACCTCCAAAGGTCACACAGTCCAACCCCCTCTGCAGTCAGCAGGGACATCCACAACTAGATCATGTTAGAATCATAGAATGGTTATGGTTGGAAGGGATCTCAAGGATCATCTAGTTCCAACTCCCTGCCACAGGCAGAGACACCTCCCACTAGTACAGCTCACTCAAGGCCTCATCCAACCTGGCCTTGAACACCTCCAGGGAGGGAGCAGCCACAACCTCTCTGGGCAACCTGTACCAGTGTCTCACAACCCTCACTGCAAAAAACTTCCTCCTAACATCCAGTCTAAATGGTCCCTCTGCCAGTTCAAACCCATTACCCCTTGTCCTGTCATTACAAGACCTTGTCAATAGTCCCTCCCCAGCCTTCCTGTAGGCCCCCTTCAGATACTGGAAGGTCTCCTGGAAGCCTTCTCCAGGCTGCAGAGCCCCAACTCTCTCAGCCTGTCCTCACAGCAGAGCTGCTGCAGCCCTCTCAGCATCTTTGTGGCCTCCTCTGGACCCACTCCAACATTTCCATGTCTTCCTGTGCTGGGGGCTCCAGAACTGCACACAAGACTCCAGGTGGGGTCTGACAAGAGCAGAGTAAGGGAGCAGAATCACCTCAGGTTGTCCTGAGTCCTGTAGTGTCTCACCCAGACTTGCTTTGTCCTTAGAATCATAGAATGGTTTAGGTTGGAAGGGACCTCCAAAGCTCATCCAGTCCAACCTCCTCTGCAATCAGCAGGGACATCCTCAACTAGATCAGGTTGTTCAGAGCTCTGTGCAGCCTCACCTTCCCAAGGAGGTTGTGGCTGCTCCCTCCCTGGAGATGTTGAGGGAGGTCTTAAGTGAGTTGTACTAACAGGAGGTGTCCCTGCCTATGGCAGGGGGTTGGAACTGGATGATCCTTGAGGTCCCTTCCAACCTTACCATTCTATGACTCTATCTCATTCACAGAGGCTCAGAGTCGGGTGTGCTGAGGTTACTCCTTGGTCTAAGCATGGGATAACAATGCCTCCATTTCAGAATGTGCTACAGGCTGACTCTTGGAGGAGCCATGCCTCCAAGTCTCTCCTTTCTGTTTTTCTCAGGCACTTAGCAATTGGCTCACTTTGGGGTTAGCAAGGTAAACTGCACAGTTGGCAATTTCTCTTTGGCTGCAGCAGATGAGTTGGAACAGTTCCCTGAGAGGTAATAGACTTAAGTGCTCAGGTCTTTTCTGCATTACCCCTGAGTTTTCCTTACACTTCTTGAGCTCCTTACAGAATTCATCTGCTTCCTAGGTTCACATAAGAACTCTCTCACAGTAGTTCCAGAAGAACTACTCTGCCCTGGAAACCTCCCCAGCCTCTGTGTAGCCTCTCCTTTTCAGTCATGTCACACAGTACACTAGGGTGTCTCTTACACGATCAGTGTGTCTGACCCTCAAACCAAGAAACAGCAGGGCAGACCACCTTACAGCCCCAAAATGAGGGTGCAGCAACTTCATTTGATTTCATTTCTGTTTCAAGGAATCCTGCTCTGACAGGTAGATTTCCTAAAAGGTCATTTCTCCTGTGTGGTCCATCTGCATAGTGTTTTAGTCAGCATCTTTTCAGAAAGAGTGCAATTAGCATAGAGCTTCCTATCGGAGCAGAAAACAGTTTGCACTCCTGAGCTTATAGAATCACAGAATGGAGAGGTTGGAAGAGACCTCAAGGATCATCTAGTTCAAACTCCCTGCCATAGGCAGGGACACCTCCCACTAGTACAGCTCACTCAAGGCCTCATCCAACCTGGCCTTGAACACCTCCAGGGA
>VWZE01018613.1:28036-45950 GCA_013396675.1 Eubucco bourcierii
CAGGACTCCAGGTGGGGTCTGAGGAGAGCAGAGCAAAGCAGCACAATCCCCTCCCTTGCCCTGTTGCCCACACTGCTCTTGCTGCAGCCCAGCACTTAGTTGGCTGTCTGGGCTGCTTCAAAGCCACTGTCTCCTGACACAGTTCACAAAGCATCAACCTCTGTGTTGAGGTAACCTGGTAGCAGAGTCAATTGCCCACACTGCAATACATCTGACAGTGTTTAGGAAGCATTTCTATGCTTGGCAAAGCTGATTTTTATTTCTAGATGACTAAAAACAAGTTCTGCACTGTGAGGGTGGCAGAATGCTGGAACAGGTTGCTCAGGGAGGTGGTTGGGGTCCCATCCCTGGAAATACTTAAGGTGAGGCTGGACAGGGCTCTGAGTAAGCTGATCTAGTTGAGGATGTCCCTGTTGACTACATAGGGGGTTGGACTGTGTGACCTTTGGAGGTCCCTTCCAACCCAAACCATTCTATGATTCTAAGGACAAAGAAATTTTACTTTCTTATGCACAAGTGATGTTCCTAATTCTTCCATGTCATCTTCATTAGTCCATCATGCAGCAATCACTCAAGAAAAATATCTATTTAGAGTTGTTTTGTTAAGCTTCAGCTACAGCTAGCTACCAAAAACTATACACAGCTTGTGAGATGTTGACTACTTCTACCTATATGTATGAAGAAGGTTAATTGACCTCTACATGATAGAGAAACATTGTGACAAGTATCAGTGGTTCCATCTACACTTCTGCTCTGGTTCAGGTTAAAAACATGTTGAACATTTGGCTCACAAGGCAATAATGAACTTACTCTTTTTCTAAGATGTATTGTTCAGCTTCAGTTTAGACTGTTCTGAGAAACTAATGCTGACTCTGTAAAACCAACCAGATCAATGAGAAATAAACCCAAGCACCAGCAAACGTTAAAGATCACTTCCCAGCTTCCATCAGTACTGCTTCCCAGGTCTCTAGGCACAATCATTCAACCATTATTCAGGCAGTCTTGACGGTATTGTACAAATTCTTTTCTCTGTTATGCAGAAACAGTTGAAGAATTGACAAACTCCACTCATTTCTCTGCCTGCCCCACAACTAAGGCTCAGGTTGGCAGGTATTGTTATACAGACCTGCCTGAGGTGACACAAACTGCTGCTGTCTGCTCACATGATGCATGTGAGAGCCTTTGGGTCATCTTCAGTCTCCCTTCTGGAGGGAAACTACTAAATCTCCCCTAGTCTCAATGCTTTGTGCTTGGATACAGCTCTGCCTCATCCAAATCCTGCTCTGAGAAACCTCACTCTGCCTGTTTTCATAGAATCACAGAATTGTCAGTGCTCAGAGAGACCTCAAGGATCACCCAGTTCCAGCCCCACTGCTATGGGCAGGCACACCTCACACTAGAGCAGGTTGCTCAGAGCCTGGCCATAAACACCTCCAGGGTTGGGGCTCCTACCACCAACCTGGTCAACATGTGCCAGTGTCTTACCATTCTCACGGTGGTGAAGAACTTCTTCCTAACATCCAATCTGAATCTACCCACTTCTAGTTTTGCTCCATTTCTCCCAGTCTTATCACTACCTGGCAGCCTAAAAAGTCCCTCCCCAGCTTTCTTTTAGCCTCCTTCAGATACTGGAAAGCCACAAGGTCTCCTTGGAGCCTTCTCCTCTCCAGACTGAACAGCCTCAACTCTCTCAGCCTTTCCTCACACCAGAGCAGTTCCATCCCTCTGAGCATTCTCGTGGCCCTTCTCTGGACACATTCCAGCACCTCCAGATTTTTCTTATAATAGAAGTTCCACAACTGGACTCGGTACTCCAGGTGGGGTCTTAAGGAATCAGAGACTCCAAGACCATCTCATGGTACAGGCAAATACATGAAAAAGCATTACAAAATTAGTATCTGCAATGCTGTTCCTCATGCTGACCACCTTCTCCCTGGGATTTCATTTTTGTGCCTCCATTCCTCTCTGTAAGAAGTAAGACATGGAACTGTTGAAGCAGGTCCAGAGCAGGCCACAAAGATGCTCAGAGGGCTAAGACAGCTCTGCTATGAGGACAGGCTGAGAGAGTTGGGGCTCTGCAGCCTGGAGAGGAGAAGGCTTCCAGGAGACCTTAGAGCCTTAGAGAGAACTTAGAAGGCCTTAGAGGCCTTCCAATATCTGAAGGGGGCTACAGGAAGGCTGGGGAGGGACTACTGACAAGGTCTTGCAATGACAGGACAAGGGGCAATGGGTTTGAAGTGGCAGAGGGGAGACTGAAAGTGGATGTTAGGAGGAAGCTCTTTGCAGTGAGGGTGGTGAGACACTGGCACAGGTTGCCCAGGGAGGTTGCGGCTGCTCCCTCCCTGGAGGTGTTCAAGGCCATGTTGGAGGAGGCCTTGAGTGACCTGGGCTAGTGGGAGGTGTCCCTGCCTATGGCAGGGGGTTGAAACTAAATGATCCTTGAGATCCCTTCCAACCTTACCATTCTGTGATTCTGTGAACTACTTCCCTACCTCCCAACCATGCTGCAAAATTGATGCTTTGCAGACCACATCACTCCAGCACCAGGCTTTGTTAGAACATCCCAAATTCCAGCTAACCACACAAAATGCTTCCTTATCCCAAAGTAACTTAGCACTTTACAGGAGCAGAAGTCTCAGGATCTCATGGTCAGGTTTGCAGCCTGCCAGAAGAAATCATTATTCATCCCCGTCAAGGACATATTAACTTAAACAGTTCTGACAATTATTTTACCACTTCATACTGCATAAGGAAATGCTTTCAAATACAGACTTGTGGTGGCAGGAAGGTTGTTAAATGGACATTTTCCTGTTTGCTACAGTGAGTTGAGACTGCAGCAATGAGAAGGGATGGAGGTGGGGGGGAAAGCCTTATCCAACAGGTATTAGTTCTGTATTTTATGCTTTCATCCTTGCTCTTAAAATTTTAGTTCTGTTTTACCAGAGGCAGGTTATAAACACTGTCACAATGAGTCTTAGATTAACCTAAAGATTAACCTCACTTTATTCCAGTGACTTCTAGCTTTCAAATAACTTGTTTCCAGTAGCCATGGACAGCAGCATAAACAGGAATAAGAACAAGGTGATTTGAAAGGAGAGAAATAAAGACTGTTGATAATCAAACACACTAGAGAGGGGAAAAAAAAAATCACAGTAGAAAACTCCACTTTAAACTCTCTGATTCTGGAAAACTGTCTAGCAGAAAGGGACCTAGAGGTTCTAATCAACAAGCTGCTGAATATAAGCCAGCAGTGTGCCCAGGTGGCAAAGAAAGGCAGTGGCAGCCTGGTTTGGGTTAGAAATGCTGTGTCCAGCAGGAACAGGGAGGTGATAGTCCCCTTGGACTCAGTTCTGGTGAGGTCACATCTTGAGTGTTGTGTTCAGTTTTGGGCACCTCAGTATGAGTACAGGAAGGACATGGCACTGTTGGAGCCAGCCCAGAGGAGGCCACAATGATGCTCAGAGGACTGCAGCAGCTCTGCTATGACAGGCTCAGAGAGAGTAGGGGCTCTGCAGCCTGGACAAGAGAAGGTTTCCAGGAGACACTATAGTAGCCTTCCAGCATCTGAAGAGGGCTACAGGAAGGCTGGGGAGGGACTATTGACAAGGTCTTGCAATGCCAGGACAAGGGGCAATGGGTTTGAACTGGTAGAGGGGAGATTTAGACTGGATGTTAGGAGGAAGTTGCTTGCAGTGAGGATGGTGAGACACTGGCACAGGTTGCCCAGGAAGGTTGTGGAGCACAGAAGCACAGAATGTGATCACATTCTGTGCTTCTGTGCTCCATAACCTCCCTAGAGGTGTTCAAGGCCAAGTTGGAGGAGGTCTTGAGTGACCTGTACTAGTGGGAGGTGTCCCTGCCTATGGCAGGGGGTTGGAACTGGATGATCTTTGAGGTCCCTTCCAACCTTACCATTCTATGATTCTATGATTTTTGTCATCCCATGAAATTTAAAGAAATTGCAACACACAAAAAAAACTCACCAAAACCACCCCAAACCCAAAAACCTAAACAACAAATACCCCACAAAATTAAAAACAAAAAGACCCACCCCAAACCCACAAACCAAAAGAACAAAAAAAACCCCAAACCTACAAAACCATCCCCACACAAAACCACCCAAACAATAAAATAAAATCAAAACTAAAAGAGAGGCACTTTTCATATATGTTTCTTACATACTCATCACTATCAGCAGCTAATTCTCTGCAGATCCCTTTTGCAGTGCACACAGAGATAGTTAAGATCAAGGGAAAAGATTCTTATTTGACAAAGAACACTAAGGAGAAAAGAAAAACGCCGAGGAGGAATTCAATTAACATCTTAGCTCTTAATGGTCACAACAAAGCAATATTCTGTTAAAGAACTGCTTGAAGAGTGACTGATTACAATCCTCCTGCACTGCTGACTCTGAGCAGGGAGTGGGAAGAAGAGTTTCTCCATAACCATCCTCCAGCAGAAAGCTGACAGGCTTAAGCAAGCCATCTGAGCCTGACATGCAGAGAGGTCTGAGGTTAGCTCAGGTAGGTCTAGCCTGGAAGGTAGTGTCAACACTCAAGGTTTATTTGTCTTACATTTGGAAGGGATGATCTCATCCAACAGATGGGGCTGTGTCAGAGCATGGATGCTCCCTCCCTGAAGGTGTTCAAGGCCAGGTTGGATGAGGCCTTGAGTGAGCTGTACTAGTGGGAGGTGTCCCTGCCTATGGCAGGGGATTGGAACTGGATGATCCTTGAGGTCCCTTCCAACCTTACCATTCTATGATTCTATAAGACAAACCCTTGCCTTCCTAGATTTGATAGAAGGCATGCAACTGAAAGAGGTTATTGGGTTTGCAACCACTAAGCTCCTCAAGATGATCCTTGAGGTCCCTTCCAACCTTACCATTCTATGCTTTTATGATCTGATGAAAAGGACCCACATTTGTAAGAGAATCTCTTCTGTGGATCTGGCAAGTCAGTGTGGATTTTCCTGCACATCCACAGCCATGGGAGGGAAAAGGAAGAAAAAAAAAGAAAAAAGTTAAAAAGAGGGTTTTGTATTTCTGGATGACAGGAAAGGCTGTGCTGCAAATCTGATTCTTTCACCCTCCACTCTTGGGCTAATTGAGTACAGTTAATTCTCTTGGCATGAAAACAGGAGAGTAGGAAATTAGCTTTGCAACCCACAGCTTCATCCAAGCACATTCTTCTATTGTAGGTTACAAATTTTACAAGCAGGTTTTGTTTTTATCACAGAATCTTTCATCCAGGTTGGAAGGGACCTCTAAAGGTCATCCAGTCCAAATCCCCTGCAGTGGGCAGGGACATCCTCAACTGGATCAGGTCCCGCTCATTGTCAAGTTGACACCAAGCTGGGGCCTGATGTTACTGGGTTGGAGGGCAGAAGGGCTCTGCAGTAGGACCTCGACCGCCTACACAAATGGGCAGAGTCCAAGGGGATGGCATTCAATAAATCCAAGTGCCAGGTGCTGCACTTTGGCCACAACAACCCCATGCAGAGCTACAGCCTGGGGTGGCAGTGGCTGGAGAGCAGCCAAACAGAAAGGGATCTGGGGGTGCTGATTGACACCCGCCTGAACATGAGCCAACAGTGTGCCCAGGTGGCCAAGAAGGCCAATGGCATCCTGGCCTGCATCAGCAATAGTGTGGCCAGCAGGAGCAGGGAGCTCATTCTCCCCCTGGACTCTGCACTGCTTAGGCCACACCTTGAGTCCTGTGTCCAGTTCTGGGCCCCTCAATTGAAGAAGGACATTGAGGTGCTTGAGTGTGTCCAGAGAAGGGCAACGAGGCTGGGGAGAGGCCTGGAGCACAGCCCTATGGAGAGAGGCTGAGGGAGCTGGGACTGGTTAGCCTGGAGAAGAGGAGGCTCAGGGGAGACCTTCTTGCTGTCTCCAACTACCTGAAGGGTGCTTGTAGCCAGGAGGAGGTTACTTTCTTCTCTCAGGCAAGCAGCACCAGAACAAGAGGACACAGTCTCAAGCTGTGGCAAGGGAAGTTTAGGTTGGAGGTGAGGAGAAAGTTCTTGCCTGAGAGAGTCATTGACTGCTGGAATGGGCTGCCCAGGGAGGTGGTGGAGTCAGCGTCCCTGGAGGTGTTCAAGGCGGGTTTGGACGTGGCACTTGGTGCCATGGTCTGGTCTTGAGGTCTGTGGTAATGGGTTGGACTTGATGAGCTTTGAGGTCTCTTCCAACCTTGGTGATACTGTGATACTGTGAAGTTACTGCTGCAAAATTTGTCTGTGGAGCGAGTTGTTTCCACAGTCAAGTTTCTTTCATTTTTCTTTCCCCAAAATCAAGGCACTGAGATGGGGAAAAGCAGACAGACTTTCAGCTGCCACTGTGGCAGCACAGTGCAGTATCTAACAGTCTCCAGCCCTTCCTCAGCACCGAGCTGTCCTGCAGTCCAGAGATACTATTCACAGCACTTTGAGGCTATCCAAAGGCAACACAGAATCACCTTTTAGATGATTTCTGTTCATTAGTTTTATCATGCTCCTAACTGGCCAAAGCAGGGTTGATTGTTGGGTGGATTCATCACTGCTCTGTGTGTCGTGAAACACATCCCTGGGAAATTCAGCCAAAAGCAGACATAGTGCAGACAAAAGTCACAGCTCTGAACTCTCCAAATTTACTGCAAGATATAAAAAGGGGAGATCAGGTAGCGCTGATAAATCCTGCGAGCTGCCACGAAACCCCACTCAGATGTCACAAGCTATAAAATTACAGAGAGAGAGACTCAGAATAATTCTTTCCAGAGTTAGTTGCGTTGTTGTGAGTTATTTCTGCTGTGGAGTTTCACCTCCCTGTGCAGGCACAGCAGGGCTGAGCAGATCCTGGGTGGGCAAGCAGCAGTTGGCTCTGCACCTGAGATAAAGAACTGCAGGCAGCCACTGCAAGGCTGCAGCACATGGTGCTAGCCCTAAGGACATCACAAGGCTCACCACAGCAAAAGGCCAGCTGTTTCCCCAGCACAACTGAAGGGCTGACTTGCTCTCTGTGAAGTCCTGCTGGGACAAACTGCCATGCATCAAATAAAATCATCAATTTGGTGCTTTGCAGCAGTTGTCACGGGGTAGCAGCTATTCCCCTTCACTTCTTTAACCACATTTTTCCCATCCGACTTCATAAGGGGGAAAAAAAAAAAAAAAGGAGGAAATTAATTACATTTGAAGTAATTAGAAATTTAAAATCCTTTAATTCAGCGCTCTCAGACACGCAGCTTTAAAATATATTAGGAAGATGTTAGGCCTAATGCTCTCCTCAGAAGCCTGAGAGACTAATTTATTTTGATGGAAGGCACACACACGGTTCTGAAAGCAAATACAGCCATTAACTCCTTTAATCCCTTCCCATCACAAATGATCTATTCTCTTATTTAACTACTGATTCATTAAAATGTTGAATGAGGAAAGTTTCAATAGACCCACAGATGCAAAGAGATGCAGACTCAAATCCTGCCTTGACCTGACATGCCCCTCATGGCCTGGGAAGCAAGCAGTAAAGCACGTTGCAATGTTTGCAGCCCTGCCTGGAAACCCTTCTGTAGCCTGACTTAACTGTTGTCCCAGCAGACTCAAATCCTCTCTGGTAGAAATGTTACTAGAGAGATTTAGATCAGCTCAGCAAAAGAAAATCAGTGCAATATACTAAAATGCAATAGTAATGCGTACAGTTCTGGAGCCCCCAGTACAGGAAGGACATGGAAGCGTTGGAGTGGGTCCAGAGGAGGCCATGAGGATGCTCAGATGGCTGCAGCAGCTCTGCTCTGAGGACAGGCTGAGAGTTGGGGCTCTGCAGCCTGGAGAAGAGAAGGCTTCCAGGAGACACCATAGTAGCCTTCCAGTATCTGAAGGGAGCTACAGGAAGGCTGGGGAGGGACTATTGACAAGATCTTGTAATGACAGGACAAGGGGCAATGGGTTTGAACTGGCAGAGGGGAGATTTAGACTGGATGTTAGGAGGAAGTTGTTTGCAGTGAGGGTGGTGAGACACTGGCACAGGTTGCCCAGGGAGGCTGTGGCTGCTCCCTCTCTGGAGATGTTCAAGGTCAGGTTGGAGGAGGCCTTGAGTGACCTGTGCTAGTGGGAGGTGTCCCTGCCTATAGCAGGGGGTTGGAACTAGATGATCCTTGAGGTCCCTTCCAACCTTACCATTCTGTGATTCTATAATAGGTTTGAAACATTTTCCTGGCCACAAGCTGATTGACTGAGATCTGTTGCAGAAACAGTAAGGTAAACTGCAATTTATGTGCATGCTGTTGGAGAAAAAACAAAAGAAAAAAAAACCAACCCCAAAACCCATGTAATAATGTGATGCATTTGGGGTTGAATTTTAAGAACACAGACTTGTAGAATGGTCTGGGTTGGAAAAGACTGCCAAAGGTCATCCAGTCCAACCTCCTTTGCAGTCAGCAAAGACATCCTCAGCTAGATCAGGTTGTCCAGAGCCCTGTCCAGACTCATCTTGAATATCTCCAGGCATGGGGCCTCAACCACCTCCCTGGGCAATCTGTTCCAGTGTTCTACTCTCCTCATGATAAAGAACTTGTTCCTAACAACCAACCTAAATCTATTCTTTCGAAGCCATTGCTCTCATCCTGTCCCTGCAGGCCTTCGCAAACAGTCTCTCCGCAGCCTTTTTGTAGCTCCCTTCAGGTGCTATAAAGTCATTGTTAGGTCTCCCCAGAGCCATTCTCTTCTCCAGGCTGAACACCCCCAGCTCCCTCAGGCTGTCCTGATAGCAGAGTTCCTCCAACCCCCTGATCATTTTCACAGCCCTTCTCTGGACCCACTCCATCATGTCCATGTCCTTCCTTTGTTGAGAGCTCCAGAGCTGGCACTACAAACAGGCAATTTTACACTGCAATAGTTCACACCAGAGCCATCCTCTCTGTACTCTGGATGCAGCAGATGGCTTGGTCTGATGGCTATGTATGACCTGTGGTCATAATCTGTTCTCCTAATCTAGCAGATTAAAAATGCATCCTAATGATTAAGGCAGCAGAATAAAATTGTTTTCTAATATGCTAAATGCTGTCTGACACTGGTCTAGAACAGGTAACCTCATTTTCAGAAAGCTACCAATGTAAATATTAAATAATATAGGAATCTATGGAATTGTTTTTTGTCCAAATACACAGGCTATAAAACAAGCAAATGTTGGGTAGGTAAAAAAAAAAAAAAAAAAAAAAAAAAAAATTGGGGAGGAAAAAAAAAAAAAAAAAAAAAAAAAAAAAAGTATTTGAGATGAACTCTTGGCATATTCATAAAACTGACTGGGGAGACAACAGTAATGTTCCCATACCCAAACAGTGAATTTCAACATAGCACTAACAGGCTCTTAAAATGGATCGACTCTCAGTAAATATTTCTTTCACAAGTCACCTACCAAAGGTCTTCTAATGATCTTCAGCCTGGAAGATCTTCCACCTGGAGTACTGTGTGCAGTTCTGGAACCCTCAGCACAGGGAGGACATGGAAGTGTTGGAGCGGGTCCAGAGGAGGGCCACAAAGATGATCAGAGGGCTGGAGCAGCTCTCCTATGAGGACAGGCTGAGAGAGTTGGGGCTCTTCAGCCTGGAGAAGAGAAGGCTTCGAGGGGACCTGATAGTAGCCTTCCAGTATCTGAAGGGGGCCTACAGGAAGGCTGGGGAAGGATTATTTACAAGGGCCTGCAATGACAGGACAAGGGGCAATGGGCTTAAACTGGCAGAGGGGAGATTTAGACTAGATGTTAGGAGTAAGTTCTTTACAGTGAGGGGGGTGAGGCACTGGAACAGGTTGCCCAGGGAGGTTGTGGATGCTCCCTCCCTGGAGGTGTTCAAGGCCAGACTGGATGAGGCCTTGAGTAACCTGTACTAGCGGGAGGTGTCCCTGCCTATGGCAGGGGGTTGGAACTAGATGATCCTTGAGGTCCCTTCCAACCTTACCATTCTATGATTCTATGATTCTATGAAAAGAGAAGGCTTTGAGGGGACCTTATGGCCTTCCAGTATCTGAAGGTGGCCTACAGGAAGGCTGGGGAGGGACTATTGAGAAGGTCTTGTAATGACAGGACAAGGGGCAATGGATTTGAACTGGTAGAGGGGAGATTTAGACTGGATGTTAGGAGGAAGTTGTTTGCAGTGAGGGTGGTGAGACACTGGTACAGGTTGCCCAGGAAGGTTGTGGCTGCTCCCTCCCTGGAGGTGTTCAAGGCCAGGCTGGAAGAGGCCTTGAGTGAGCTGTACTAGTGGGAGGTGTCCCTGACTATGGCAGGGGGTTGGAACTAGATGATGATTTTTGAGGTCCCTTCCAACCTTACCATACCATGTTCTTTCTCTGGAGCTTTACCACAAAAGACTGGCAAGTATTTAAATTATTTTGCAGAAGTAGGGCAAGCAGGCAAAGCAGTCTGAAGATGATGAAAACATGAAGGCACAAGAGGACACTTCCAGTAACCTGAAGATTAAGGGTTTGTTATGTTGCAGAGGAGTTAAGACACTTGAACTAAAGCAGAGGATAATTCTTCCAGATGAGGAAGCGAGGTGGACAGAGGAGTCATGATTAATAATTATCTTAATCTACTTTCACCATTCCGGCACTGAGGTTTTTAACAGAATGGGATTTAGCAGCAAAGCAGGATAATTTGAGCCTGTGTGCAGGGGGATGATGGCAAAGAGGTTTTCAATCTAAGCACTCAGTCAGAGCTGCCTCGTTAAAGCTCCGTGTCCCTTTCCATATGCAGCCTTCATCACCCCCTTAAGAGATTTGCTGGCTCCCATAAGCACAGCAGGGAAACAGTAGGCTCTGAGGCCATTTGGCAAAGGACTAGAGGATGGGTTTTAAATGCTACATCTAATCCATGACATCCAGCAGTAGATAGGCACCAGCAGGTTACCATGAAAAGGCTCTAAAATTTCAACTGCTGCAAAAGCTTTCCAGAAAGCTTTACTTTTCCCTTATTCTGCTCTCATCAGACTCCACCTGGAGTCCTGTGTACAGTTCTGGAGCCCCCAAGCACAGGAAGGACATGGAAGTGTTGGAGTAGGTCCAGACGAGGCCACCAAGATGCTCAGAGGGCTCCAGCAGCTCTGCTGTGAGGACAGGTTGAGAGAGTTGGGGCTCTGCAGCCTCGAGAAGAGAAGGTTTTCAGGAGACCTTAGAGTAGCCTTCCAGTATCTGAAGGGGACTACAGGAAGGCTGGGGAGGAACTATTTACTTGGTCTTGCAATGCTAGGACAAGGGGCAATGGGTTTGAACAGGCAGAGGGAAGATTGAAACTGGATGTTAGGAGGAAGTTCTTTACAGTGAAGAGTGGTGAGGCACTGGTACAGGTTGCCCAGGGAGGTTGTGACTGCTCCCTCCCTGGAGGTCTTCAAGGCCAGGTTGGACGAGGCCTTGAGTGAGCTGTGCTAGTGGGAGGTGTCCCTGCCTATGGCATGGGGTTGGAACTAGATGAGCTTTGAGGTCCCTTCCAAACTTACCATTTTATAATTCTGTGATAAAAAAGGATGATTACTCATTTAAAATAAAACAAAGGGGAAAAAAAGGCAAGAACTGTTTTGGACACAAGCTTGGGGAGCTCCCTCCCAAAAGGCCAAACACATCCAGGACTGTATCAAAAGCAGTGTGGTCAGCAGATGGAGAGAGGAGATTCTGCCACTTGGCTCTGGTGAGACCTCACCTGGAGTACTGTGCCCAACTCTGGAGCCCTCACCACAGGAAGGACATGGACCTGATAGAGCAGGTCCAGAAGAGGGTCATGAAAATGATCCAGGTTTTGGAGCAGCTCTGCTAAAAGGATAGACTGAGAGACCTGGGAGCATTCAGCCTGGAGAAGAGAAGGCTCTGAGGGAGACCTAACAGCAAACTTCCAACACCTGAAGGGTATGAGAAGGCTGGAGAGGGACTGCTTATGCAGGCCTGCAGTGATAGGATGAGGGGTCATAGATCCAAACTAGAGAAGAGGAGATTTAGATTGGATGTTAGGAACAATTTCTTTACCATGAGGGTGGTTGAGCACTGCAACAGGTTGCCCAGGGAGGTGGTTGAGGCCCCATCCCTGGGAATGTTCAAGGTGATTTTCAACAAGGCTCTGGGCAGCCTGATCTTGTTGAGGATATCCATGATGGCTGCAGGCAGTGGGTGTGTCAGATTAGATGACCTTTGGAGGTCCCTTCCAGCCTGGATCATTCTATGATCCTATGACAGTGAACATGATTCTATGAAAATGACATTGAAAAGAATGACAGGACCTGTGTACTAAAAGTCATATAGGGTATTTTCCCTTCTAGGACTCTGCATCATTCTCTATCCTGAAAGCAGCATCCTAGAGAGTGGGATTAGAAGTACAGCTTTTGTAGCCTGAATTCCTGTATTATATGGCACAGTGGGCGCCAAGGGGGCCCCAGGGGGGCTCCAAGGGGGCCACAGAGGATCCAAACAAGGTATTTGCAATCCTCAACACAAAGAGCATTGCTGCAGCTCAGTAACCACCAGAGCCATCGTATCGGTAACAGCCTGAACCAGTAACTTGGGAAATGCTTGCAGACTGTTTTGTTAGGTTGAATGGTAAAGCAATCACCTTGGCATAGAGCTTCTGTTGCTGTTCAAGACCCAGAGAAAATGGTTAACAAAGACCTGCATTGGTATTCAGAGGGATACAAATGCCCCCAGAGATGAGTGCTCTGCCATGAGCAGCACAATCCCATGACAGATGTAACAGCAATCCCCTCAGGAGCCTATGCATGCTGGCTTGTATAAAAGATCTGCCACAAGCCACAAAAAAATAATTTTTCACAGCTGTTTGTAGCTGGGGGAAGGGACTCGAATCAGAAAAGTCAAACCTGCTAAGAAAAATGAGAAGAAATGAAAAATGACAAGAAATGAACCAATGGCGCCTGTCCAAAAGATTTCAAAGCAATATTTGAAAACAATCCAAATATTTGATAGAGAAAGAGATGCATTTTCAGAAAATACATCCATGTGAGACTGATTATTTTGAAGGTTTAGTACTTAAATGCCAGCATAATGTCCCTCTCCTTCCCATGGCACAGTTTTGAGCAGGCACTGACAATCAGTTACGTCGTTTCTGCAGCTGTGATGCAAGCCAGACCCACATATCTTAGTGAAGCAGAGGACTCTGCAAATGAGGTAGGTTACAACAACAAAGATTTTCTATTCATATTTTTAGGTCCTTGGGTAGATGAAAAAAACACTTCGGAAAAAAAAAAAAAAACTGGACATGACCATTTTGATGGATTCTTCACGTTCCACTCTTTTACCTACATATAAAAGAGGAGGCTCAGGGTAGACCTCATCACTGTCTACGACCACCTGAAAGGAGGCTGTAGCCAGCTGGGGTTGGTCTCTTCTCCCAGACAATCAGCAACAGAATGAGAGGACAGAGTCTCAAGTTGTGCCAGGGGAGGTCTAGGTTGGATGTTAGGAGGAAGTTCTTGACAGAGAGAGAGAGAGATTGGCATTGGAATGGGAGGTGGAGGAGTCACTGTCCCTGGAGATGTTCAAGCAAAGCTTGGATGAGGCACTTAGTGCCATGGTCTGATTGATTGGCTAGGGCTGGGTGCTAGGTTGGGTTGGATGAGCTTGGAGGTCTCTTTCAACCTGGTTGATTCTATGAAAAAAAAAAAAAAAAAGCCAATGTCTAAGCCAAGAATGTGAAGCACAATAAACCAAGATATCAAAATATCCCAAGCATATACTTCATGTTAAAAAAAAAATACAGAAGCAAACCTCTAAAAGATACACTGGATGCATATATTTTGTCTGTGAGTTGCCTTATTTTCGTTACCATCAGCATTTATACCTTGGTATTTAATGTTCATGGAAATTGAGGTGCTTTGCAGGGTTCTTCAGGATCTGCAAAGTGATCCTCCATGAAAACCTGCCTGACAATTAGTGTCTAGAGGGATCTTCATGCTTGAATGTGTGGAACCCAGAAGAAATCCAGAAACTCATGGAGGACAATCAACTCTAGAGCACAGCTTAATGTATGGACCCCAGAAGAAATCCAGAAACCCAAGGACAAGATTCAAATTAGAGCAGAGCTCAATGTGTGCAGCCCAGAAGAAATGCAGAAAGCCAAGGAGAATAATCACATCTAGAGCAGAGCTCAATGTGTGTAGCCCAGAAGAAATACAGAAACCCAAGGAGGAGAATCGAATTAGAGAAGAATTTAATGTGAGCAACCCAGAAGAAATCCAGAAACCAAAGGAGGAGAATCACATCTAGATCAGAGCTTAATATGTGGAACCCAGAAGAAACCTAGAAACCCAAGTAGGTGAATCAAATCTAGAGGAGAGCTTAACATATGTGAAGTCCAGAAGCAATCCAGAAAGCCAAGGAGGAGAATCACATCTACAGCAGAGCTCAATGTGAGCAACCCAGAAGAAATCCAGAAACCAAAGGAGGAGAATCACTTCTAGAGCAGAGCTTAATGTGTGAAGCCCAGAAGAAATCCAGAAAGCTGAGAATCACATCTAGATCAGAGTTTAACATGTGGAACCCAGAAGAAATCCAGAAACCCAAGGAGGAGAATCAAATCTAGAGCAGAGCCTAGCCAATAGGTGCTATTTCTATGAAAGCTTTTGGTTGCTTCATAATGCTCCTCTTCCCTTGGGTGCTAAAGAGATGCTTGTCACCTACCAGAGGATGTTAAAGGTAACATTATGTCATAATAAAATAGGGACAAATGAATAGAGAGGTAGGAAAGTAGGGTTAAAATTGGTCTGGAAAGGCAGAAGTCATACTTCTGTACCATAAAAAAAGGAAAAGAAGCTCCAGATGGGAAAATAAGGCTGTTTTTGGAAGAGCAGAGAAACCTGAGCAGCAAAATCATGCCAGAGAATTTCAGGGCTAAGAACAGAGGACTTCTCAATTAGGTTTTCTTTTCTATGAAGTTACTGAAAATGACAGTGCCTGCCTTTCTCCTGCTCTCTATAAACACAGTTTGGAGGCATCAGGACAGTTTGCTGCACTGCTCACAGGAAATAACAGGCTACAGTTTGCAACAGGCAGAAAACCACCACCTGGGTCATGACTCATGCAATGAGAATACAGCAGGGCTGAGCCATACCAAAAGCCTCCACTGGCAAACAATTCAAGTTAAAGTTCACACACAGAGCACTGCATCCAGTAGTAAGTTAAAACATGGGAGAATGTGCATGAGATGTAAATACCAGCAGCTAGGTAAGCACTGCAGCCTCCCCAGCTCCCTCAGTCTGCCCTCAACAAGAAGAGGTTTCAGTCCCTTAACCATTTTGTGGCTCTGCACTGGACTCTTTCAAGCAGCTGCCTGAGGTCCTTCTCGAACTGAGAGGCCCAGAACTGGACACAATATTCCAGATGTGGCCTCACCAGTGTAGAGCAGAGGATGAGGAGGACCTCTCCTCTCATCTGATTGAGAGGGGATCTTATCAAAGCTTATTTAAAGGATAAGGCCAAGAGGATGGGGCCAGACTCTTTTTGCTGGCGCCCAATGACAGGGCAACAGGTAGAAATTACAAGACAGGAATCTCCACCTAAACATAAGGAAAAGTTTTTACTTTAAGGGTGCTGGAGCACTGAAACAGGCTGTCCAGAGAGGTTGAGGAGTTACCTTCTCTGTAGTGATTCAATCCCCCCTAGACATGATCCTGTACAACCTGCTGCAGGTGAACCTGTGTTAGCAGGGAAGCTTGGACTAGATGATTCCCAGAGGTCTCTTCCAATCCCCAGCATTCTATGACTCCATAAACTGATATTTTAAGCTAAGCAGCAGAAGAATCATAGACAAAAGCTAAGCTGGACTTAGTCAACTGGAAGTCAACTTCCATGGGATTAATACAACACCACAAACTATGATGTGGTCTCTAAAACATTTACCAAAAGAAGGGATGATTTTTTTTTCTGTTTTAAACTGATGAAACCTGACTTGTCAAGTTGACAAAACTGCACAAGTAGGCAAAATTCTCATACGCAGATGCTGCACTACTTGAAATTTTAAGTGGGTTGTAGCAAACCCAGGAATTAAAATAGAATTAGGCACAATGCAAGCTGAAAATTGAGCAGAGTGTTAATCATAGCATGGTAAGGTTGGAAGGGACCTCAAGGATCATCTAGTTCCAACCCCCTGCCATAGGCAGGGACACCTCCCACTAGTACAGCTCACTCAAGGTCTCATCCAGTCTGGCCTTGAACACCTCCAGGGAGGGAGCATCCACAACCTCCCTGGGCAACCTGTTCCAGTGCCTCACCACCCTTACTGTAAACAACTTCCTCCTAACATCCAGTCTAAATCTCCCCTCTGCCAGTTTAAGCCCATTGCCCCTTGTCCTGTCATTGCAAGACCTTGTAAATAATCCTTCCCCAGCCTTCCTGTAGGCCCCCTTCAGATACTGGAAGGCTACTATCAGGTCCCCTCGAAGCCTTCTCTTCTCCAGGCTGCAGAGCCCCAACTCTCTCAGCCTGTCCTCATAGGAGAGCTGCTCCAGCCCTCTGATCATCTTTGTGGCCCTCCTCTGGACCCGCTCCAACACTTCCATGTCCTTCCTGTGCTGAGGGTTCCAGAACTGCACACAGTACTCCAGGTGGGGTCTGACGAGAGCAGAGTAAAGGGGCAGAATCACCTCCCTTGCCCTGCTGGCCACGCTTCTCTTGATGCAGCCTAGGACTCGGTTGGCTGTCTGGGCTGCATGTGCACACTGCAGGCTCATGTTGAGCTTTTCATCAACCCAGACTCCAAGGTCCTTTTCCTCAGGGCTGCTCTCCAGCCATTCACCACCCAGCCTGTATTTGTGCTTGGGATTGTGCCTACCCAGGTGCAGGACCTTACACTTGGCCTTATTGAATTTCATCAGGTTGGCCTGGGCCCAACTCTCCAGCCTGTCCAGGTCCCTCTGGATGGCATCCCTGCCCTCTAGCAAGTCGACTGTGCCACACAGCTTGGTGTCATCTGCAAACTTGCTGAGGGTGCACTCCATTCCTCTGTCCATGTCACTGACAAAGATGTTAAACAGCACTGGTCCCAGCACTGACCCCTGAGGGACACCACTTGTCACTGGTCTCCAGGTGGACATTGTGCCGTTGATCGCCACTCTCTGGGTTCGACCATCCAGCCAATTCCTTATCCAGCGAGTGGTCCATCCATCAAGTCCATGCTTTTCCAGTTTGGTGACCAGGATGTCATGTGGGACAGAGTCAAATGCTTTACTCAGGTCCAGGTAGATGACATCAGCTGCCTTTCCCTTGTCCACTGTCGCTGTGACTTCATCATAGAAAGCCACTAAATTTGTCAGGCAAGATCTGCCCTTGGTGAAGCCATGCTGGTTCCCACCAATCACCTCTGCTTTGTTTTCCATTTGCCTTAGCAGGACTTTCAGCAGGATCTGCTCCATGATCTTGCCAGGCACAGAGGTGAGGCTGACTGGTCTGTAGTTCCCAGGGTCACCCTTTTTACCCTTCTTGAAGATGGGTGTTATGTTTGCCCTTCTCCAGTCAGCAGGAACTTCACCAGTCTGCCATGACTTTTCAAATATGATGCACAGTGGTTTGGCAACTTCATCTGCCAGTTCCCTCAGGACCCGTGGGTGGATCTCATCAGGCCCCATGGACTTGTGCACATTCAGGTTTCTTAGGATCTCACAAACAGGATCTTCTACTATAGTAGGCTTGAGTGTTGCTTGAAGAATCCCAGTTTATATGTTGCTTGAGACTCAATTTTCATACAAACAATCCCAGTGAGCTTCTTGTCTTTGTGGTTTTTGAAAGAACTTGAAAATAGGGGGTTGAAAAAACTCCCAGTTNCACCTCAGCCTTGTCCATGTCCTTTGTCAGCAGCTCTCTCTACAGTCACCTCATATAAATGCTCAGAGCTATTCCCAAGCACAAATACAGGGAGGTGGTGAATGGTTGGAGAGCAGCTCTGAGGAAAAGG
>VWZE01018615.1:1156-13895 GCA_013396675.1 Eubucco bourcierii
TGGACAGGCTTGCTGTGGGTGGGAAGCTCTTCCCATTCCAAAAGTGCACAGGTGGAGAGGCTTGCTGTGGGTGGGAAGCTCTTCCCACTCCTAAAGTGCACAACTGGACAGGCTTGCTGTGGGTGGGAAGCTCTTCCCACTCCTAAAGTGCACAGCTGGACAGGCTTGCTGTGGGTGGGAGGCTCATCCCACTCCTAAAGTGCACAGGTGGGCAGGTTTGCTGTGGGTGGGAAGCTCTTCCCATTCCAAAAGTTCTCAGGTGGGCAGGCTTGCTGTGGGTGGGAAGCTCTTCCCATTCCAAAAGTTCTCAGGTGGGCAGGCTTGCTGTGGGTTGGCTTTGGAGACCAAAAGCTGCCTAAATAAATAATTAGGTGCTGTTTTCTGGGTTTGAGTCGTGCCAAAGGGTCATGGAAATGAGATCTTCTGTGCTTAGAAGAGGCCCCTTTCCCAGCCTTGGATCCAAGTGGGAAGTATGAGCTTACCCCTGCCAAAATAACTCAGGAGCCATTCCAGCAATGCTAGTGGAGCTGGATTGGTAGCAGTTTGAGGCTGTCCTCTGGCTGAGTATGTAGACTGAAAGCACACAGAGTCAGCAGTGCCTGTGCTAAGGGCTCTGTAAGGAGGCTGCCTTATGGCTTCAGGTGAGGTGCTTGGACTTGGGGTGAGTAACTAAACCACTCTGAAGCATCAAAGGACACATGGTGGAAAGCAACCTGATGAGCTTCATACTGGATGAAGTGTGTATTGTGATTTAGTGCCCCTGTGACGTGTGTAGCTCCACAAGTGTTGCCCACAGTGCCCTGGGAGACGCTCCCAGGGGATAGGGAGGCTGGTGGACCTCTGTAGTTTGGGTTTAGTGAGTGGCTCTGTCCTTCATTTCCATGTTTCTCCCCTTGCTGGCAGGCTCCCTTCATGTGGGTGATGAAATCATAGAGATCAATGGGCAGAGTGTGAGCAACCACTCAGTTGACCAGCTGCAGAAGATGCTGGTAGGTATTTTTGTTTGGTAGGGGTGTTTCCCAGGAAGGAGCTCTTTGGCCTGCAGATGTTCATGCTGACTGAACCTTCATTCCCCTCCTAGATACCAGAGCCAGCACACAGCTGCACGCAGCAGTGTGATGCAGCAGGAACCAGGCCTGCTCTGCTGAGGTGCTGTAACACAGCCAAGGGATGGTCTCTGTGTGCAGCCTTGGTGGTCCATGTTTGCTGCTTGTTTCTGACCTCCTGAGAACAAGAGTGAAGGCTGGTTTTGGCCAAGTCCCTGATGTACTGATGTGTGTGGGGCTAGGAAACTGCCTCTGCTTGCCAAGGCTGGTGTGCAGCTCCAGCCCTAGGGGCTAGCTGCTCTTGCAAACATGAGCTACTCCTGTAGGTCATCTTGCTGCCATTTTTTGCTGCTGAGATCACAGTGATCCTGCTGGGTCCTTGATAGAGACAGCTTTGGGCAGGATCTCAGACCTGCCATGGGTTCACACTGAAGTCCTCCTGATTTATGCCCAACGTGTTGGACCTGGCAAGAGGGAGGTGGTGGTGGGACTGAGGACGCCCACCAGCAGCTTAAGTAGGGTGCCTGGTCCTGCTGTAGTGCCATGATCCTCTTCTGCCTGGTGGCAGGGCATCCTTGCTCCAGACAATGGGACCTAGGAGGGCAGCTGGCCCAGGAGGCCCCTCCAAGGCTCCACATGTGGTTGTACCCATGGGACCATGTAGGTGTTGTGGAGCACATGGGACAAAAGTGCATCTGGCCTGTGGCAGCAAAGGAGTACTGTGCCTCTGCTGTAACCAGGAGAGGCCAGCATGAAAGGGACCTGGCAGAACCATCCTCTCCTCCCAGGCTCCTCACTGGGGCAGCCATGCCAGAGGTGATACAGATCTTCATGTTCATCCTGGTGATGCTTAACGGTGCTCACAACCAGCCCCTTGTGGGGGGTGTTGGTGTTCTTCCATGGGGATGGGAGAGGCACTGCAGAGCTATGCTGCCATGCCTCTTAGCCCTAGCAGAGCTATTTCTGGCCAGGCTGTGGTGTCCTTCAGCATCACAGCATGGCTGGGAGCACCCAGGAGCTTTGCCTTTGTGGGTCTTGGCACTCAGCATCTCCCTGCACAGGTTGCTACTGTCCAGCCTCCACCTCCACCAATGTTTCTTTCTCCCCTTCCTTTGTTCACTAGAAAGAAACCAAGGGGATGGTCTCAATAAAAGTCATTCCCAACCAGCAAAGTCGCCTCCCTGCACTCCAGGTAAGTGCAGCTGCAGCACCTGGCTGGGGAGGGCTCGTGGGACCAGAGCAAAGCACAGAGCCTGAGTGCTGGGAAGAGAGCTGTGCTGAGCCAGGGAAGGCCACAGGGACAGCTGCCAAGTCTCTTTGTTCGAGTTGCTGGAGGCTGAAGGACCCTGTCCTGTGCTTACAGCACTGCACACAGGCAGGTTTGGGCCCTGTGTGGATGCATTTACCCCATGTGTACACAGGAGCTTGGGCCTCTGATGCCTGAGCTCACCTGCAGGGAAAGTACTGCAGTCCTGTGTGCAGTTCTGGAGCCCCCAGCACAGGAAGGACATGGAAGTGTTGGAGTGGGTCCAGAGGAGGACATGAGGATGCTGAGAGGGCTGCAGGAGCTCTGCTGTGAGGACAGGCTGAGAGAGTTGGGGCTCTGCAGCCTGGAGAGGAGAAGGCTTCCAGGAGAGCTTGGAGTGGCCTTGCAGGATCTGAAGGGGTCTCCAGGAAGGCTGGGGAGGGACTATTGACAAGGTCTTGCAATGACAGGACAAGGGGAATGGTTTTGAACTGGCAGAGGGGAGATTTAGACTGGATGTTAGGAGGAAGTTGTTTGGAGTGAGGGTGGTGAGACACTGGCACAGGTTGCCCAGGGAGGTTGTGGCTGCTCCCTCCCTGGAGGTGTTCAAGGCCAGGTTGGAGGAGGCCTTGAGTGCCCTGTGCTAGTGGGAGGTGTCCCTGCCTATGGCAGGGGGTTGGAACTGGATGATCCTTGAGGTCCCTTCCAACCTTACCATTCTATGATTCTATGAAAGCAGCAGGCATGGGCACACCAGGACTTTGCTGCCACCTTCCGAGCTGTGGCCTTTGGAGCCATGTCCCTGTTAGGGGTTCAGAGCAGCACCTCCAGGTGCTGTTGCTGCTCCCTGCTGTGGCTGATGCCCAGGTGCATCAGCTGCAAGGAGGGTGGCGTAGGTCCGGATGCCCCCGGCAGGCTTGTGAGCAGTGAGTGGCAGGAAGGAAGTGGTGAGAGAGGGGAAGGCAGCTCTCTGTGCCAGCTACCACTGTCAGGCTGTGGGTGATGTGCTGTGGCAGGGGATGACACCTCCTGCCCTGCTGTGACTGAAGTACTCGGGGATCTCCTTGGGAGGATCCTGAGAAGAAGCAGCACTGAACACTCAGGGCTCACAAAGTCATCTCCAGCCTCTTGCCAGGTGCAGATCACAGCCTTTGGACTGTAAAGACCAGGGCTTCTCATGCTGGAGTCTGCTTAGCTCCTGGGTTTTTAGCCTCAGGAGGCTGGCAGTTGGCAGGCACATGGCCTGCATTTGGAGCTGGCTCTTTGCAGTCCACGGGTGATGCCTGGAGCTGGCTGATGCTAGCTCCTAGTTGGTGTACAGGACCAGTGACCTGGCTATGTCTGGCTTGGGGTACTGGGGCTGTGGGAGCAGAGAGCTCCAGGCAGTCCTTGCTGCATGTCCCTTACATGTTTGTGCTGCTGAGCAGCTTCACTGTGCCAGAGATTGCTTTCAAAGCAAGCATCAGTCCTCATCCTGAAAGGAAATTCCACTCTTCTTGTCTTCCATTGTGAGAGGTCTCATGGCACAGCTTGATCTCCTGCATTCTGCTTTTCTGGCAGTGAAAGGGAATGATGTTTGTGTCCTGCTGGCCTTGTGCCTCCAGCAGCACTGCTGGACGGGGGACATACTGTGGGAAATTGTTTTCATGTGGATGAGGACAGCATGGTCTGTCCTGCTCAGGGAGGATGATGTTTCAGTCTCTGCTTAGCTCATCTGAGGACAGGACATGGGCATCATCCCAGAAAGATCTCTTGCTGGGGACACAACTGCTGGGCAGCCCCAGGCATGCTGCCAGCTTGGGGCCCAGCAGCACCTATGACTTCTGAAAGAGCCTGCAGGACTTCACACCGTGGCTGGGAGCTCCCAGCAGCCTCAGGCCCACAGGAAAAGAAACAAACAACCCAGGAGGGGAACAAGTGCAATATGAGGTCTGTGTTTAGCCACAGCCTTACATTGTTCACTGAACCCTGCCTTTCACTCCCCATCCTCCATTCCCTGTCTTGACTTTTCCCCCCACCCTAGTCCTGATCGTGCTAGGTGCACTGGGCCAGAGGCAGATTGCAGCTGCTGCAGCATTTCAGACAAAAAACCATTCCTGGGAGCAAGCAGCAGTGGAGGAAACACTGGCTGCACACACAGGGTCTGCCCTCCTGCCAGGGAGAGGTGAATCCCATCCATCCTGCTGCTCTCTGATGGGCTGATCTTCCTGGAAAACAAACTCCACATGCCATTTCTATCCTGACCTTGCAAAGATGCCCTGGGACACCGAGAGCCTGGGGGCACCCAGGTGCTTGCTGGATTAAGGAGGGCTTCATTCAAGGGGGAGGCACGAGGGTAGTCTGCCCCAGTGGGACAATGTAGGCTGCTGCCCAAAGAGCTGAGTCAGCAGAAGGGACAGGGAAGGGCCACTTTCTTGTGCCTTCATGGTTGCCAGGGCTTCCCCAGGAGTGTGGCACAGTGGCCTGGGAAGCAGCAGCAGCTCGTTTGGAGGTGCAGCTGTGATGGATGTAATGGTGCAAGAGTGGCTGATGCTGAAGAGAACCAGGACAGACCCTGGCAGGGATGGACATGACACCACAGCCTTGACTCCCCAAGGACCCTGCCCCATGCAGTGTGCCTGAGGCTGCAGTGTGCACATGCAGCCCAGACAGCAACTGTGTGCTGGGCTGCAGCAAGAGCAGTGTGGGCAGCAGGGCAAGGGAGGGGATTGTGCCCCTTGGCTCTGCTCTCCTCAGACCCCACCTGCAGTCCTGGGTGCAGTTCTGGAGCCCTCAGCACAGGAAGGACATGGAAGTGTTGGAGTGGGTCCAGAGGAGGCCACCAAGATGCTGAGAGGGCTGCAGCAGCTCTGCTGTGAGGACAGACTGAGAGAGTTGGGGCTGTGCAGCCTGGAGAAGAGAAGGCTTTGAGGAGACCTTAGAGTAGCCTTCCAGTATCTGAAGGGAGCTACAGGAAGGCTGGGGAGGGACTATTGACAAGGTCTTGCAATGCCAGGACAAGGGGCAATGGGTTTGAAGTGGCAGAGGGGAGATTTAGACTGGATGTTAGGAGGAAGTTGTTTGCAGTGAGGGTGGAACTGGATGATCCTTGAGGTCCCTTCCAACCTTCCCATTCTATGATTGTATGCAGCAGAATGCCCAGTTCTGGGAGCTGATGGTGGAGATGTGTCCTTCTCTGGGGTTCCCAGGACAGGGATTGCAGAGTGCACCACAGCAGTGGCTCCTCTCTGCTCACCCCACTGCAGCAGTGTAGGAGAACAGGTCCTACAGGGGTGCCTGAGGGAACTGGAGTTGTTTAGTCTGAAAAAATGGAGGCTGAGGAGAGACCTTACAGCCCTCTACAACTACTTGAAAGGAGGTTGTAATCAGGCAGGTGTCAGACTCTTCTCTGTAGTGGCAAATGATAAAATGAAAGGAAATAGCCTCAGGTTATACCAGGGAAGGTTTAGGTTGGAGCTTGGAAGAAACTTCTTCACTGAAAGGGTTCTCAAACACTGGAACAGGCTCCCCAGGGAGATGGTTGAATCTCCATCCCCAGAGGTGTTTAAAAGATGCAGAGACATGGTGTTGAGGGACATATTTTAGCACCAGACTTTGGCAGAGCTATAGAATGTTTGGGTTCAACCTTAAAGGTCTTTTCCAGCCAAAACAATTCTGTGTTGGTCCAGGTGGTAGGACTCACCTTCATCTGCCTCTGCTCATCAGCACTCTGCAAGCACCCAGGGTACTGCAGGGGGCTACGTGTCAGGGTTCAAGCACAGCTGTGGGGCCTGCAGGGCAGCAGCCCTGGCACTGGCTCCCAGCTGCATCAAGACACCATGCTTCTCCCTCACCCATTTGCATGTCCCACTGCAGCTCCATGCCCAAGAGCTTCCCCTAATGATTTGTACACATCTTTTCTCCCCACTCATCCTCCTGGGGCCTGCAAAACAGCAGGGGCTGGGGTTGCTCCTGGAGCAGGGTCCTTATGGAAGAGGACATGGAAATGTTGGAGCGGGTCCAGAGGAGGCCACAAAGATGATCAGAGGGCTGCAGCAGCTCTGCTGTGAGGACAGGCTGAGTTGGGGCTCTGCAGCCTGGAGAAGAGAAGGCTTCGAGGGGACCTGGTAGTAGCCTTCCAGTATCTGAAGGGGCCTACAGGAAGGCTGGGGAAGGATTCTTTACAAGGTCCTGCAATGCCAGGACAAGGGGAATGGGTTTAAACTGGCAGAGGGGAGATTTAGACTGGATGTTAGGAGGAAGTTCTTTACAGTGAGGGTGATGAGGCACTGGCACAGGTTGCCCAGGGAGGTTGTGGATGCTCCCTCCCTGGAGGTGTTCAAGGCCAGGTTGGATGAGGCCTTGAGTGAGCTGTGCTAGTGGGAGGTGTCCCTGCCTATGGCAGGGGGTTGGAACTAGCTGATCCTTGAGGTCCCTTCCAACCTTCCCATTCTATGATTCTATGCATGGTGCCAGCTCAGCAGAGCTTGCTCCGTGGGGCTGGCAGCTGGACACAAGTGACTTCAGGCACCTTGCACGGCCTTGCTGATGGTGCCTGCACTCTCCTTCACAGATGTTCATGAGAGCACAGTTTGACTATGACCCCAAAAAAGACAACCTGATCCCCTGCAAGGAAGCGGGGCTGAAGTTCCAGATCGGCGACGTCATTCAGATCATAAACAAGGACGACAGCAACTGGTGGCAGGGCCGTGTGGAGGGCTCCTGCACAGAGTCAGCAGGCCTCATTCCTTCTCCAGAGCTGCAGGAGTGGTGAGTCCCTGCATTTGGCCAGAAAGGCTGGATCTGGGAATGGAGGTGGCAGCAGTGACTTGTGTGACTCTGTTGGGTAAACCTAGTGTCACTGCTGGGAAAAGGAGGCAAACTTCACCTGCTGCAGAGGGAGCTGCTGTCCCAGCAGCTGCCCTGCTCCTCTGTTGCTTGCATGTTTGAGGAGCAGCCCCACTGCTGCCCCTGAGCCTGGGATGACAGCAGGGCCGTGGTGGTGTCCCCCTGTCTCGGCAGGCGTGTGGCAAGTGTCACCCAGCCCACTCAGAGCGAGTCTCCGAGCTGCAGCCCCTTTGGGAAGAAGAAGAAGTGCAAAGATAAATACCTGGCCAAGCACAGCTCAAGTAAGTGTGAGCAGGGCAATGGGCTCCATCCCCAGCCCTGCCCATGGCTCCCTGGGCAGGGGCAGATCTGTTCTCCGTGGCAGTCAGACCAAACGGCCCTGCTATGTTGGCAGTGGGGCCTCGGAGGATACCCCACAGCTGTCAGCTTTTTTTGAGTCCCTGCTCCAAGTCCTCATACCCCTCAGTGGCCACAGCTGTGTCCCCATGCAGCTCTGTAGTGCAGGAGGACCAGGGCTGGCTCATGCAGGAGCCAGACACCAAGCTCCTGTGCTCTGCTGCTGTGGCAGTCCCTGGCCCCAAGCTCCAAGCCCTCAAACCCCACAGGCTGCTCAACACAGGGCAGGCAGTGGCCTTGCTGCTGCTCAGCGATTGGGAAGCAGCCCACACACTGTTCCCCGTGGCTGCCATACTGTGGCCCTGATTGGGTAGGGAGTCACCCTTCAGCCACCCCTGCAAACCCTGTTCTGCTAAGCATGCCCTGGGCCAGCAGGTGCCTGAGGACATGCTGGCTCCTAGCTCAGCCTTCAGCTCCAACCAGCAACAAGGTCATAAATCAGCAAGATAAATAAAGCTTCTCCAGCAGCAAGCTTTCTGCAGCCTCCTGCCACCTCCCCACTCAGCTCCAAGGCCCTACTGTCCTGAGCAGAATTGAGTACCCCCAGCTTCTCTTTTGGTGGCTGCTGGTCCACCTCCCCAGCACCCACTCTGCACCTCACATGCTGCTTGCTGCTGAGGCTGCTGCTCTTTTCACTGAGCAGCCAAACAGAGCCAGGCTCCCAGCCCAGTTCCAGCTCTGTTTTCCCCAAGCCCTGGCTTCACACACAGAGTCCTGCTGCTGCAGCCAAGCCAGCTGTGACCATTTGCTGTGTCATTCTGTCTCCATCTCAGTTTTTGACCAGCTGGATGTGGTTTCATATGAAGAGGTGGTGAGGCTGCCTGCCTTCAAGAGGAAGACTCTGGTCCTCATCGGTAGGTCCTGCTCCAGGCATCCTCTGCAGTGCAGTGTGGTGGGTCCAGGGCAGGAGCTGGGGCAGTGCTGCCCTTTAAAACCTAGTAAGATGTGGGGAGCATTTCTTCTGCCTAGAGCAGTCACCAAGGAGATTGACCTATCTGTGCACTGTGCATGGCACCTGGCACCTGCACTGTGATGCTGAGCTAGAGTTGATCCAGGAATTTTGAGCTCCTAAGTATCCTTAAGGATATTCATTTTTTTGTGAAAAGCAGCTGCACCAGAGCAAAGACTCCCACACTGCAGGTGCTGAACTCTGGCTGTGCTGACTGCTCAGTGGGCACCTTTCCTCAGAGCTACAAAGGAGCTTCAGCATCTCTGCCAGGCTCCAGTGTGCATCTGTCTCTGCAGGGGCCAGCGGCGTGGGCCGGAGTCACATCAAGAACGCTCTGCTCAGCAACAACCCAGAGAAGTTCATGTACCCACCTCCATGTAAGTACCCAGCCAGCATGGAGGGCACCTTCTTGAGCCAGGATCTTTTGACAGCAAGTGGGAGGGAGGGAGGTGTTCCTCCAGCACCAGGAAGCCCACGATGCCAAAGGCCACCACACAGGGCTCTGCAGAGTCTCCCTGCCTGCTGTCCCATGGGCTGAACCTACCCACAGATAGCTGCAGGGCTCCTGCTGCCTGCATCACATTTCACATCCCGGTGGCTCTCCTCAGGCTCGCTGAGTTCCCTACCTGTCCCAGGCAGGAAGGAGTTGAAAGGGCTATTAGTATATCCTAACCTTGAGGTACACTGGTCCTCCATGACCTAGCCCCACACTCAGTAAGGGAAGGCAGGATGCCCAGGTCACCCAGACCAAAGGCTGCCTGCCCCACTCCTGGGGGCCAGAACTCACTGTCCCCTCCCTCCCCAGACACCACCCGCCCCCAGAAGAAGAACGAGGTGGATGGGAAGGACTACTACTTTGTCTCCACGGAGGAGATGACTCGGGACATCTTGGCCAATGAGTTCCTGGAGTTTGGAAGCTACCAGGGAAACATGTTTGGAACCAAGTTTGAAACAGTTCACAAGATCCACCAGCAGGACAAAGTTGCCATTTTGGACATTGAGCCCCAGGTAGGGAGAAGGGGAAGGGGTGGGCAGTACAGGGGCTACCACAGACTGCACTACCCCTGTGCTGGTTGTGACCATCCTTGCTTTCTCCAGTGCACTGCCCACCTGCCTTTCCCAAAGGAAGAAGCGAGGGAGTGCTGGGGTGGGATTTGCATTCCCAAGATGGGTGCAGTGAGGGTGTTCCCTATCACAGTAGGCACCTGGCTGTGACAGCAGCGAGGTGACAGTCAGGATGCTGTGGCATTCAGGGTGCAGGCCAGCAGCAGCCCTGCACAGGGACCCTTTCCCCTCTCTGATACCAAGCATGTGGATGCTGCTTTGCCAAGTGGCAGTTGTGTGCAGCCAGCCCAGAGAGGGCTGGGGACACTCTTACATCCTGCCACAGGAGGTGCAGAGGAAGCCATGCTGGGACCCTTGCTCCAGCTTCACTCACCTGTTCCCACATCACACAACTACCCCTAGACTCAGGATTCCACCCCTGGCCTCAAACTAGGGGTGACCCCATCATGGGTAGCATCACCCCCCGGCTCAGGGACAGTGTGGTGTGGTGGGGAGCCAGCAGGCAGTGCTTGCTGCCACCCTGAGCAGTGCCCACGTTCTGGTAACTGCAGCCCTCTCTCCACAGACCCTGAAGATCATCCGCACAGCTGAGCTCTCCCCGTTCATAGTCTTCATTGCCCCCACAGACAAGGCAGAGCAGGTAGGTAGCAGGACACCGAGGCTCAGTCCCCCCCACTCCAGATGGGCCTGTTCATGGCAGCAGGGCAAGGAGCCTGCTGCAGCACCTCAGGGCTCTCTCCTTGCTCCATGTCAGCATCTTCGTATCTGCATTGATTTTTGTGGTCTGCAAGAGCAGGGTAACTTTCTCAGCCCAGAGCTGAGAAACAGGATCTGCTGACTCCATGAGCCTGACACCCCCCAGCAGCCATCATCCCCATGCAGCACCATCAGCCACTGACATGCAGGGGAGTGCACAGCCCAGCACCCAGGCCTGTCTCCAGCTGCAGCAGAAGCCTTTATCCTGCTGTCAGCTGTGAAAATGAGACACACAAACAGCAGCTCCTTTCATTCTTTGCCTCATTAAGCTGCTCATCTCTCCCCAGGATGAGGCTGAAACCAGCACTGATGCTGCAGTTAACTCATGCAGTGCCAAGCTTGGTAAACCTCCCAAGGAGCTGCCACAAAGCATTTTAAAGACTAAAAATGAGACCAAGCACATCTGGCCTCACTCTAGCAGGCAACCTGATTCTCCCAGCCTTGGCCAGAAGTCCTTCAGAGCCCCTGGAGACTGCACAACCACTCCCAGCTTGTGAAACAAGTTGCAGGGATGCTCTGTGGTCTGATACTTGGCAACCATTTGAGTTGTTTTGGGGGTGGGAGGGAGTTTACTTCTTGGGGGTGGCCTGTGAGATTTGCCTCCTCACCACTCCCTCTCGTCCATGCAGTCAGAGGCTCTGCAGCAGCTCCAGAAGGATTCGGAGAGCATCCGGAGCCGATACGCACACTATTTCGACCTCTCGCTGGTCAACAACGGGGTAGAAGAAAGCCTCCAGCTGCTGCAGGAAGCCTTTGAGCAAGCCTGCAGCTCTCCACAGTGGGTGCCCATCTCCTGGGTCTACTGAGAGGGCATCTGACCCCAACCGCTTCCCATCAACCCTCCTGCAGCCACGGGGAGAAACCTCTTTGGCTTCTCCTGCTCCACACACAGCCCGGCACAACTCCCTTCCTCTGCTGCTCCGTGGACATGGTCTTGGTTGACACAGGCAGGGACTTCAGATCTCCTCTCCCAGAGGAACAGAGGACAGGGACTGCCCAGAGGAAATCCACTTCCCGTGGTAATGCAGTGCTATGTTAGGGGCTACAGCAGAGCCCAGGGCACCTCTTTAGCTCAGAGCACAGCTGCCCACCTCACCGGGCAAGGAAAAGCACAAACCTGCTGTAGCACCTGGCTGACCTCTGCATCAGTCCCAAGGGAAGTAGCAGAGCAGGGAGCATTTCTGGGCAGCTGCCCCCTGCCATCACAGGAGCACACAAACACCTCAAAAGTCTGGCAAGTGTCCACAAGGCTTCAAGAAGCCCAGAGCTTAGGAAGCTTCCCAGAGACCACCCCTGAGCTCCTACATCCAAGTTTCCCCTCACAAATGGGGAAGGGCAGAAAAAGCCAAGTGTGGATTTGACAAAAAGGTGGCTTGGAGCATGCCACCCCCAGGCAAGTCTCACCCTGCATATCGTGTTTGGAGTGTTCTGATTCACCCTGTGCAACTGTAGTTATATTGAAATTCTCACCGTGCAGCTTAGATTGTTACTGCCTGGCTGGAGAGACTCCAAGCAGCCCTGCAGACCAAAGCCCAGAGGGGCCAAGTACAAGGGGTGAATTCCATCCAGCCACAAGTTTTTATCTGTTGCATGCAGTAGAAACACTGTCTCTATAAAAGATCATCCAGGCATGTTTTCTGGAGTCTAGGGTGTCTCCCACACTGTATGCAAACATGAACCCCCACCCACTCCAAGGGGCTCCTCCTGTATGAGGCCCCTGACGCACAAGCCCTACCCATGACCATGTCCAGGAAGCATCACCGTGGCTCCTGGGCAAACCATAGCCATCATTTAGGTGGAAAGAAACTCATTTGTGTGTTCAGCAGCCAGCTAGAGGAAAGAGGAAAAAGGTTTGTGCAATTTCTTAAGGATGCCAAAAACAATATTATCTGTTGACGTGCAATAGGGACCTTTGTTCTGATCCACTGCAGGGAATCAATAAGCAGCAATAAACATGTGCTGAATGAAACACTGCTGTAAAAGGTGAGGTGCTTTTTTAGCATGAGCACTTGCTGGCGTTTCCCAAGTCCCTTCCCACCTCCCTGATCCTAACACACTCAAAGCTAGGCAGGTAAGAACCAAACAGTCACAGTCTCACAGGATCACCAAGGTTGGAAGAGACCTCGAAGCTCATCAAGTCCAACCCATTCCCACAGCCCTCCAGACCAGACCATGGCACCAAGTGCCACGTCCAAACCTGCCTTGAACACCTCCAGGGACGCTGACTCCACCACCTCCCTGGGCAGCCCATTCCAGCAGTCAGTGACTCTCTCAGTCATAGAATCATAGAATGGGAAGGTTAGAAGGGACCTCAAGGATCAGCCAGTTCCAACCCCCTGCCATAGGCAGGGACACCTCCCACTAGCACAGCTCACTCAAGGCCTCATCCAACCTGGCCTTGAACACCTCCAGGGAGGGAGCAGCCACAACCTCCCTGGGCAACCTGTGCCAGTG
>VWZE01018615.1:16884-37725 GCA_013396675.1 Eubucco bourcierii
CAGGCACCATCCTCCCCTTCCTCCCCTCTCTCCAGCCACCATCCTTCCTTCCCTCCCTCCCTTCCCGCAGCGCTGGGCGCCATCCTCCCCTCCCGCCGCGCTGGGCACTTCCAAGGTGGCAGAGCAGAGGTGGCCTGGCAGGAACATGTACCTACCCACTGCCTCAAAGCACAGATGGTTGCCCCACTGCAGATCCACCCTCACAAGTCTCACCTGCCTGATCTCCCACCACCTTCAACCAGCTCAGCTTACTAATGGCCCTACAGAGCCACCTTGTGTGGCACCCTGGAACCAAACCATGGCAGCACCCAACTACATACCACTTCTGTTTGCTCGCCCTCACTCTCAGCTGCCTCTTTGGCCTTCTTCTCTTTCTTCTTTTTTTTCTTTTCCTTTTTGCTCAGCTCCTCTGGTGGAGAGGCAGGGGACGGTGGGGTCGCAGCCTCCTCGCTCTCACTCTCTGGCTCTCGCTTCCTCTGTTGGGGGAACAGGTTGTCAGCCACCCAGCCCACCTGCCAAAGCACCTCCATTGATGGGAAAGCTTTCTGCAAGCCCATTGTAACTCTCTTGCCCAATCTGAACTTTGCAGCTAACAGTGCTTTGAGTGGGAGAGTGAGTTATCAACTGCACTCCCTGCCCAAAATACTCCAGGGTGTGAAACACTTTCCAAATGCAGGCACAAGCCCTGACTTAGATCCTTAGAGATCACTGCACAAAGCCTGAATTAAGGGAACTTTAGATGAACTCTTGCATGGACATTTCTGCAACTCTGCAACTCCAAAGAGGTTCTCTGGTACAACAAACTTTCACTGTGGCTCCATAGGACAGATTTCCTTAGATGCTGCAGCTTGTGTGCCACAGGTCAGACCTCCTCGTTCTCACATTGTGCTTTGGGTATAAGACCATACCTCAGAGATAAAACCTAAACAGGTCACCCTAGAGATAGTTCCTGGCCATGCAGCCACAACACATTGGGGCAGTCAATCCCCAGAATATTGAGGTATGCATCTGCTCTTCACCAGAGCCCAAACAACCTTAGAGAGTGCTAATGATACTCACTTTTGAAGCCCTCTCCGGCTCTGAAACAGCTTGAGAAACGGAAGCTGCCTCTTTCTTGGAAGTATTCCTGAAAGAGAAGATGCCCAGGCTGAGCAGGACAGCTGCTACCTCATGCTGTTCTCCACAAGCACAAAGCCCTCTCCCCCTCTCAAGGGCTCTGCAACCAGTGCTAGGCACTAGGTGGGGAGGTTGGTGTGGGGAAGACCTGCAGCCTGCACCAGGGCCAGCTGGCTGGGTAACAGCAAGGCCTCCCCTCTTTTATTTAGCAGATTTGACTCCCTCTAAAACCACATGCACAGGCTAGAAAGGGATAACCATCTGCTCAGGGTCTTTCTCTCTGGCACTGTCCACCAGCAGCATATTGCCTGGGGCTGCACACCACACACCATGAGTCCAGGGAGTTGACAGCCTTGGGCCAGGCCTGACACACTCCAAGCACAAACAGCAGCTCTCAGCCCAGCCCTCACGGTACAGGGTGCTCGTGGGAGCCAGGCAGCTTGCACCCACCTGTAATCCACATACTCCTCCTTCCAGGAACCTGGTGTGTTCTCATTGGGCTTTCCATGCTTGTCCAACAAACCCTTCTGGATCATCATCTTCTTCTGACTGGCCTGAGAGCAATGTGCAACAAGTAAGACTGAAGCTCCACAGAGGAGAAATCCTCCCCGGGGCTTCAGCCTAAGAGGACATAACCCAGGAACAAGCCAAACCAATGATGTGCATGCATTCCTACAGCTTTCTGCACCTTTTCCTGAATCACAGGAATGGAAGAAGCCACAGCAACCCTACACTGAGCTTTAAGTCTGACTGCAGTTAAGCCAGCACTGCTGACCTTCTGCTTTCCATGACCACCCCATGCTTGAGATGGGTGAGGAACTCAACAGGTGCTCCCACTGCTCATGTCCTTCAGGCACCATGTCTCATATGACAAGCTGCATTTTGGCACTGTTGCAGTTGCACCAGAAGGAAAGGCAGCTTCTGGCCCTGCCCCTCTAGAGCCATCAGGATTGGGTGATAGATGAAGGTCATCTTCGCACAAAGCGCTCATGCCATCCACTTCACATCATTTGGCTCTTTAGCAAGAGGGTTGCTGTTACACAGACCAGAGCAGCTCACACCTAAGCACCAGTGGCAGCCTCAGCTGGACATCAGGTAGAGCTGCCCAGGCTCCAATGATGGAAAGCACCAGGCTGGCACGGTCCCAGTAGCTGGAAGCACCACCAGGACTCCAGGAAAGGAGAGCAGAATTACACCAAGGTCCTGAAGGAGACATAGGTGCAGCTCTGCTGAGGGGTCTGGAATCCCACATGCCTAAAAGCTGGGTTCTCCTGGCTACCCTGGGACTGACTGCACCCCAAAGCCACTCACCTTGGGACCAAGACCCCACTTGCGTGGGTAGGTGTCTCTCTCCATGATCACCCTCTTGATCTTGGCCACAACGCCGTGGTCACAGGTAGAAATGACTGCTGTGGTCATCAAGGCAATGGCTGCAGGAGGAGCCAGAGTTCAGTAGTTTTAACAGAACTGCAACAGTGATGCATGAACCTGCTGCATGCAGCCTGTTCTTCCTCTGTCAGCACATAAATGAGCAACTCCCCTCCCCACACACCAGTGCCATTTCGTTTTCACTGAGGGCAAGTTCTGGACTAACTTCAGAGTTGTCCTGCTCAAGGGCAGCAAGTGCACCAGTCATTAACCATCCCTGCCTAGCACAGGCCTCCCCAGCTTCCACCAGACCACTGCTGGATCAGCACACACAGCAAGGCTAACCATTTCTCAGAGCAGCAGCACCAATGGATAATGAAGAGCTCTGTGAGCAGCTGGAGCAATTTCAGGCAGCACAAGGAACAGCACTACCACAGAAAGGAGCAGTGCTGCTCCTCCCTCAGCCCCCAAAACACTGAAGAGTCAAATTAGAGGAGATTAATCATAGAATGGTAAGGTTGGAAGGGACCTCAAAGATCAGCTAGTTCCAATCCCCTGCCATAGGCAGGGACACCTCCCACTAGCACAGCTCACTCAAGGTCTCCTCCAACCTGGCCTTGAACACCTCCAGGGAGGGAGCAGCCACAACCTCCCTGGGCAACCTGTGCCAGTGTCTCACCACCCTCACTGCAAACAACTTCCTCCTAACATCCACTTTCAATCTCCCCTCTGCCACTTCAAACCCATTCCCCTTGTCCTGACATTGCAAGACCTTGTCAATAGGCCCTCCCCACAGCCCTCCTGCAGGTCCTGCAAGGTCACTCCAAGCTCTCCTCAAAGCCTTCTCTTCTCCAGGCTGCAGAGCCCCAACTCTCTCAGCCTGTCCTCACAGCACAGCTGCTGCAGCCCTCTCAGCATCTCTGTGGCCTCCTCTGGACCTGCTCCAACAGTTCCATGTCCTTCCTGTACTGGGGGCTCCAGAACTGTACACAGGACTCCAGATGGGGTCTGTTTTGCTTACCAGGTCCCCAGGATGACCAGAGTGAAGGCAGTGCAACCACAACAGCTTGGCTGTGTTACACTCCTAAGGTTTCTCAGTGAAATAGGTCTGGACAGAGCATGGGGCCACGCAGCACTGAGCCCTGTGACAACCTATCTGTACACTAAGTCAGCACTGTCACCTACACAGTTTCTTTAAAGATGCTGGTTAGAGCAAACCAGCCTTTGGAGTCACTGCAGAGAAGCTGGTAGTTGATCTTACAGTGATCTGCTCAGAAAGTGTGACATGTCAGCATGTGATCAGACATCATCCCTCATCTCAGTCAGGATGAAGGACCCCCAGAGAGGGTCTCCAACCCTGCTGGCACCAATTCACTCCTGCAGGCAGCCAACCACAGACCACACCAGCCCTCAGTAGGACACTGGGAGACTGGAAGAGTCTATGGAGGCTGCACAACATCCAGACCCTAGAACAGGAATCTGGGTGCTGCAGGAGGACAGCACCACTGCACTCAGAGAATGGATAAACTTCGTCATCACTTCACAGGCAGAGCACACCTGAGCATCACACAGCTGAAACCAGGCTGAGGTACTCTCCACAGCTTGCTAAGGATTGATGCAAGGTGCATCAATCAACTTGACAAGGTGTGCTAACCCACAGCCCCCACGAGGAAAGCACCCTTATGACTCCTTCACTGGAACACAGCCTGCAGTTCAGTGGGCAAAAGAAAAATGAGTTCCATACCTAGGCAGATAGCTTCTCCTTTTGTGGTGATAACAACAATCTCCTGGTTAAGCTCAATACCATCTTCATACCTCAGGACACCAGGCAGCATGATCTTGGCTCCATAGCAAATAGCATTAACCTGAAAATGTGAGGAAAAGGACAGTTTACAAACTGTTAGAGGACAAAGGCAAGGTGAGAAGTACCTGCAATGTTTCAGCTTCCCATTGTCATCACTGTCCCAGCAGTAACATCCCCAAGTATCTCTTTCTTATTGTCCACTATATAAGACTTGGGAGTTTTGGAAGAAGCAAGCAAAAGAAAGCATCTACCACAGCAAACATGGATGGATCTCTTACAACCACTGGCATACTCCCGAGGTGCGCAGAGCAGCTTCTCTGCCATTCTGTTCTTGGTCTTTGCAAGAGACAGCCCTGGGGTTGTTTAGGCTGGAGAGAAGACTGAGAGGGGCCCTGATCATAGAATCATAGAATGGGAAGGTTGGAAGGGACCTCAAGGATCATCCAGTTCCAACCCCCTGCCATATGCAGAGACACCTCCCACTAGTACAGGTTACTCAAGGCCTCATCCAACCTGGCCTTGAACACCTCCAGGGAGGGAGCAGTGATCAATGTCTATAAGTATCTGAGGGCTGGGGGTCAAGAAGGGACAGGGACAGCCTCTGCTCACTTGTGCCCTGGGACAGGTCAAGAGGCAATGGATGGATGCTGCAGCACAGAATAAGAACTCCTTTACTGAAAGGGTCACAGAGCACTGGCAGAGAGGTTGTGGAGTCTCCTTCTCTGGAGACTTTCCAAGCCTGTCTGGATGTGTTCCTGTGTGACCTGCGCTAGATTCTATGGTCCTGCTGCGGCAGAGAGGTTGGACTGGAAGACCTCCAGAGGTTCCTTCCAACCCCTAACATCCTGTGGCCCTACTGCTGATCCGGCAGCGGCCCACACAAAGTCCTACACAGCACACAACCAGGACAGCACTGAGCACGTAGATCCTGAGTCCTCTTTTATCCTATCACCTGTGCAAGTCTGCAGGCCGAGGCAAGCCCTCCGGACTCACCGCGCTGTCCTTCATGACCAGCCGCTTGTGTGAGGTCAGCAGCTTCTCCAAGGGCAGGATAACTCTTCGCAGGTAGCTGTCGTCCTTGTGGTTGTCATACTGCCACTGCGCGTCCAGTACGTCGTGCATCGTCACCATGTTGTCCTGCAAAGACACAGCCCCTCTCAACTCTCTAACACCAGCCACCAAAACCACCACAGCTCAAGCCCAACAGCAGACTGTGTGCTGAAAGGCAGAGAAAAAAAAAAAACAAAAAACCACATGTCCAACTCAGAAGCATCGAGAAAGCAACCTGAAAGAGGCAAGGATACTTTCCCTCAACAGCCTGAGGGGACACCACAACCTTCCTGTTCTCAGACAGCACTTGATTTAGGATATAGACTGTGATGGTTTGGGAGTTACTCACCCCCACACTTTGTAAAATCCCCCAGACTAGACTCAGTCAGCTGGAAGTTAAGGACTGAAGCTCTATTTACAGCCCAGTACAATGTACAAGCAGAGATAGACACAATAGACAGGAATAGTTACAGACATAGACAAGTTAAAGGGAATACAGAAACACAACTCCCCTCCCAGAAATCAGAGACCCCAGGAGGGGCTCCCAACCACCCTTCCACCTTCTCCCCACCCCTATACCTTACCCCAAGGTTTGTCTTATGTGCAAGGTGAGGATCAGCCAGGGGAGTTAGAAGTGGTGAGTGAAATTACTTCAGCAGACAGAAGAAAAAGTCAGAAGCTGCTAGACCGAGACGCTGTGCCCCAGACTGACTTATCTATATTTTGAGTACTTAAACATCTCAGCAAGCCTATGAGTGAAGTAGACATCACCATTGTTTTCCTTTTCACAGACTGTAATATAATTTTCTCCATTAAAATAGTCCCATTAGCCTCAAACCAGCACATAGACTGCCCATCTTCAACTGTGAAATACAACCAAATGAATGTGAAAAAAAAAAACCACCCTGCCTAGAGAAGAGAAAGTTCCCACGAGACCTGATAGTAGCCTTCCAGTATCTGAAGGGGGCCTACAAGAAGGCTGAGGAGGGATTATTTACAAGGTCTTGCAATGACAGGACAAGGGGCAATGGGTTTGAACTGGCAGAGGGGAGATTTAGACTGGATGTTAGGAGGAAGTTGTTTGCAGTGAGGGTGGTGAGACACTGGAACAGGTTGCCCAGGGAGGTTGTGGCTGCTCCCTCCCTGGAGGTGTTCAAGGCCAGGTTGGAGGAGGCCTCGAGTGACCTGTACTAGTGGGAGGTGTCCCTGCCTATGGCAGAGGGTTAGAACTGGCTGATCCTTGAGGTCCCTTCCAACCTTACCATTCTATGATTCTATGAGATGTCTATACAAAAGATCAAGTCAGCAGAAATCTAAATCATGGCACCATAACATGGTCTGGGTTAGAAAGGACCTCCAAAGATTGTCAGCAGGGGCATCCTCCACTAGAGCATGTGGCCCAGAGCCCTGTTGAGCTTCACCCTGAGGATCTCCAGGAACAGGACCCAATTACCATTCTGGGCAACCTGTTGCAATGTTTCACCACCCTCGTGGTGCAGAACCTGTTCCTAACATCCAATCTAAATCTACTCTTCTCTAGTCTGAAACCATTGCCCCATGTCCTATGGCCACAGCCTACTGTCCCATCAAACAGCTTCCAATCTGTGACACGGAATAAATTCTTGAAGCACCCAACACCTGAAACTGAGAAACAGTTGACCACCAGTGATTACATCTGAGTACAGATGCATGGGGAAGCACCTGCACCCCCAATACACCTGCAACCCCAATACACCTGCTTTGTTTGCAAGGAAAAGCAATCAGTTCTGGAGTCTGGGTCAGCAGCAGGATCCAGCTATGACCAGACTGAAATGACTCTACACAAGTGTTGAAGGTCACACAAGACTGAAGCAAGCTTCCTGCAGCATGCCCTGACACCAAGTGGTCGCAGAATGGCTATAAGCAGACATAGAATGGTAAGGTTGAACCTCAAGGATCATCTAGTTACAACCCCCTCCCATAGGCAGGGACACCTCCCACTAGCACAAGTCACTCAAGGTCTCATCAGACACCTCCCACTAGCACAGGTCACTCAAGGCCTCCTCCAACCTGGCCATGAACACCTCCAGGGAGGGAGCAGCCACAACCTCCCTAGGCAACCTGTGCCAGTGCCTCACCACCCTCAGTATAAAGATGTTCACACCTGAATCTCTGGCACGTGCATGGTTTGTAGGCTGAGAAACAGAGGTGGCATAAAACAAGTTTTCAGCCACCACAGTGCACTTCCCAGTCACTCACTGTCCCAAAGCTTAATTACCAGAACAAGGGCAACACCCTGAACTGAACTCAACGCTTTGGTTACAGACCCTCTACAGCAAGGGCTCCCACACTTTTGGGGCTGTCCTCTCACGTGCCAAGCACCTGCACCTCCTCCTAACACTGCCAAACCAACACATTTCAAGGAACTCTTGCAACTGTGACAGTTTCAAAGCTGCTGGTTAAAGCTAGCACTCTACCATCTCTCCCAGGACGCCTGAGCGCACTCTGCGGAGCTCCTGCATCTGGCCGCCCACGCCCAACAGCAAACCAAGGTGAACACAGAGTGTTCTGATGTATGTGCCAGCTTCACAGCTCACCCAGAAGATACCTGAAACACACAACAGGAGAGTATGTAAACATCTAGTTAAAATTTGCCTCCAAAAGAAGCTATACATCCAACCCTTCACAGAGCCATCAGCCTAGGGTGATAGATGAAGGTCATCTTTGCACCGAGTGCTAATGCCATCCGGTTGACATCATTTGGCTCCTCACTGAAGGATGCAGCAGTGCAAATAAAATAGGTGGGATTTGCTTCTCAGCACACCAAAGTCAGGTATGAAGCAGTTACTGCTGGGTAATGAATCATAATGGTGAGGATAAAAGTAATGGTGAGGACTTGGGTCTTAAAGCATTACCAAAACCAGGAAGCAGCCCAGGTCACAAAAAAAAAATTAAAAATAAATGTATCAGCTATCACCATACAAAGAGGAAAGCAGGAAAACCTTGGTTTACCTAATCTTCTTTCAGGATCATACTCCACCAGCTTGCTCTCATAGATGGTTCTGACTCTCAGTTGTCGTTTGACAGCAGCAATGAGGGGTGGTCGCTGAAACAGGGCCCCTGTCAGAGTTTCTATTGCCTGAGGGCAGAAGCAGAAACAACAGCTCACATCCCTGCCCCAGCACAGGTGCGCCTCGGGGTCTCCAGCAACTACAACCACTTCCATAGTAAGAAACTACAAGGTTCAGCACAATTTGATGAAGTCACCTTTAATAAAGACAATCTGAACCAGCAATGTGGTCAAAATGCCACTCCAGCTGCCAGTCAGCACAACTGGGCATTCTCACCGGGTGGCAGTATGTGATCAGACATCAGCCCTCATCTCAGTCAGGATGAAGCCCCTCAAAAGAGGGGTTCCAACCCTGCTGGCACCACTTCACTCCTGTAGGCAGCCAGCCACAGACCACAGCAGCCCCCAGTAGGACACCAGAAGACTGAAGGGTTTCTGGAGGCTGCACAGCACCCAGACCCTAGAACAGGAATCTAGGTGCTACAAGAGGACAGCACCACTGCACTCAGAGAATGGATAAACTTCATCATCACCTCACACACAAAGCACACCTCGGGTCTGCCCCTACCCTCTCATCTCCTACCAATGCTGAACACTGCATAAGAAAGTGCCAGCAGGTTTCAGTGTGCCCAAACTTACCCTGGCAAGCTGAGCCTCACTTTCAATTGCATTGTGCAGCCGAACAATTCCCACATACTCTTTGCCTGCAAGAACGACAAGAGCAGTCAGGACTGGCCACTTACATTTAATGTTGACTTCAAGGTCCATACTGGTTCACAGCCACACATCCACAGAGCTCTGACAATTTCACAACCACCTCTCCCAGGAAGTGCACACAGTTTATTATGGAGTTGGTTATTCTTCCAACAGCATTAGCCTAAGATCCATTCATTTCTTCACTAAGTGCTATTTCAGTGGACTTGGTTGGAGTTGATTATTCCTCCAACAGAATTAACCTAAGATCCATTTATTTCTTCACCAAGTGTTGGTTATTATTCCAACAGCATCAATCTAAGATCCATTTATTTCTTCACTGAGTGTTGGTTATTATTCCAACAGCATCAATCTAAGATCCATTTATTTCTTCACTGAGTGTTGGTTATTACTCCAACAGCATTAACCTAAGATCCATTTATTTCTTCACCAAGTGTTATTTCAGTGGACTTAGTTGGAGTTGGTTATTCCTCCAACAGCATTAACCTAAGATCTATTTATTTCTTCACCAAGTGTTGGTTATTATTCCAACAGCATCAATCTAAGATGCATTTGTTTCTTCACTAAGTGTTGGTTATTCCTACAACAGCATTAATCTAAGATCCATTTATTTCTTCACTAAGTGTTATTTCAGTGGACTTGGTTGGAGTTGGTTATTATTCCAACAGCATCAATTTAAGATCCATTTATTTCTTCACTAAGAGTTGGTTATTCCTCCAACAGCATTAACCTAAGATCCATTTACTTCTTCACTGAGTGTTGGTTATTCCTCCAACAGCATTAACCTAAGATCCATTTATTTCTTCACTGAATGTTGGTTATTATTCCAACAGCATCAATCTAAGATCCATTTATTTCTTCACTAAGTGTTGGTTATTCCTCCAACAGCATTAACTTAAGATCCATTTATTTCTTCACCAAGTGTTATTTCAGTGGACTGGTAGAGGTTGAGGCTGTAAGCTCAGTTAGTAAATGAAACCAGTCTCTCAGAAGCATTTTAACTGACTCAGAAAGGCAATTAAAAATCCTATGAAAGCACAAAGGAGTTTGGAATGAAAAGAATACACAACCCTTAAGCTCAAGGTACTGAGGGTAGTCTTTCCAAAAGCTAGGAATCTCCATTTTGTCTACTCCAAAACTCCTCATCTCCCCACTCAAGACTACAAACAGTTCCAGGCAGTAAGCATACCTGCGCTCTGCTGAGATTTGACCAGCCGTGTTGCCCTCTCGATGCAGACAATGAGGCACCCAGTCACCTTAGGATCCAGAGTGCCACTGTGCCCAGTCTTCTCCACTCGAAGAATACGTCGGATCCATGCAACCACCTCGTGGGAAGATGGATTGGAAGGTTTGTCCAGGTTAATAAAGCCAGACCTACAGTGCATGACGACACAAGAGCAGGAGCGAAACTTCAGAGCTGACAGAAGAAGAGCCAAACAGTTTTGACAGTATTTTTCATGGCTGCAAATAAATGCATCTCTGTCCTGCTAAACAAGAGATGAGCCTCACAGCTGCTCTCAGCAAGCACACTTCAAGCTGCTGTGTTGGGGATGTATTGCTCGGTCAAAGATTTTTCTCCCGCAGACTGCTAATCGTTAAACTAAATCAAATGCTACAAAGTGCAGTATCAAAGCCTACAAGGCCAAAAGACTTTCTCTAAGAGTCCACATAATTCCTCAAGTGTTTGCATGGCCCTTCACAAGCCAGCCACAACCACAAGACAGCTTTATAGGAAGTAACCAAGTGGTCCTATTTACATCTTCACTGGTTAGTAGTAAAGCACCTGAGTCAAACAGAAGGGTACATGGGGAACCCAGTTTGAAAATATTAACTGTGCAGTAAAAAAAAGCCTCTCTGGCCCTTATTACACTCACCTAACATAGTCAGAAATCTCCCTCTTCAGGGGATTAGAACCAGAAGGAAGAGGTGTGTAGTGTGCAGTCAGCACATTTAACTTGTTGAAGTTCTGCAAGATCCAAGCGAAAAAATAAGTCATATTCTTGAGCTCACCTTGGTTTCAGCATTGTTCTGCTCCAAGACTACCCTGCAGTTGCAAAATGACTTATACATTTAAAGCAAAACAGTGTCTTCCAAAATGAAAATGACCTAACAATGAAACCACGTTTTCCAGAAAGAGAAGCAGAAGCCCTGCACTGAAAAGAGATGGGAAAGCAGGAGAATGGCAGTATTTAAAAATGCAGGATAAATCCATCACCACAGAAACTCAGCACAAACTACTCCTATGTCCACACAGGCCACTGAGACACAAACAAATAGCTTAAGAAATCCAGCTGTGTCGTCACAGAAAATGATAAACCTAGAGAACAGGCTTGCAAACGATACTGCTGAACAAACTTTGTGCTATGTTTTCTGCAAGCAGGGGGTCTGCTTCTGCTTTGAGCGTCACACGTGCTGGTTCTTAGAACGGTGACACAAAGAAAGAGCAGTGGATCTGCACTGATTGAATAAAAGAAGGAACGGGGACAGCAAGGAGCCACTAAGATGCCTATAACCGGCTCTACCTTCAGCAGCAAAGGCCACTGAGACGTATCCAGCTGTGGGATCCGGGACTCAGGCTTGATAAAAAATTCCTCGGTGTGCTGAATGTCCTAGGGGGAGATTAAATTATCAGGTCAGAGGAGGCTGGCGAGCCGCACTCCCACCCGCGCACCCGCCCGCTGCACCCCACCTCCCCCACGCGGCTCCGCTGCCCGCCACGCGGCCGCGGCGTCTCGGCGCGGAGCCGCCATGCTCCCACTGCTAAGGGCGGGGGGAACCAATCTGGGTACGCTCGGTGGGCTCCGCCGCACCCAGACCCCTCCTTCCAAGCTCCAGGGACCCTGCCGCCGCAGATGGGGTTGGGGAAGCCTCCAAGCACCCCAAGCTTGGCCTCGGGTACGTCTCCCGGCAGGGCTGGCGGCCCCGCACTCACCGCTACATCCTCATCGAGCAGCACACGCTTCTCCTTCTTCCGCCGCTTCTTTATGCTGGAACCTGCGGAAGCGACACACTCAGCGTCCTGCGGAGGCCCTGCCGACCTTACCGCGCTGGGAGCGGGAGAAGACCGGGAGAGTGCTCGCCGCCAGCCCTCTCCAACGTGGCACAGTGGTGGCCCCGAGTCTCGCGTGGACGCATCCCGCCAGGCCTCCCCGCGCCCCCTCCCGCCTCTGCACACCGCGCCCACAGAACCAAACCACCATCGCGCGGGTTCCCGCCACTACGCACCGTCCCCGTCCGCCATGGCCGCCCCGCGTGGTAGCACCACCGCAGAGCAAGGACCGGAAGGGAGGAGCACAGCAGGCCCTGCCCCTCCCGACAAGCCCCGCGTCACTTGCTTGACCAATCTGCTGCCAGCTCCGCCCGCCCCAGGCTGCCCCTGCCGGCACCTGCTGTAACTGCAGGTTCACAGAAAGCAGGGAGCTGCTCGCTCGATGCGCCCTGTGCCATCGCTCCGCCCTTCACCTTCAGCTCCCCGCCCGCGTGACTCTGGATGGGGCTGCGATTGGTCAGCGCCACGCGAGGCGGAGCAGAGTGCGCCGGGGCGCGTCAGTTCCGGGCGGTGCGCGATGCTGGCGGCTGCGGGCGGCTCGGGCTCCGGCGCGGCGGGCGGCGCCGGGCCGGGCCTCGGCGGGGACGGGGATTTCCTTTCGCGGTACCGGCTGGTATCGGCTAAACTACGGAGGCGGTTCTTGCGGAAACCGAACGTTGCGGAGGCGGCAGAGCAATTCGCGGCGCTGGCGCGGGAGCTGCGTGCACAGGAGAGCCTGCCTTACGCTGCCTGGTGCCAGCTGGCCGTAGCGCGCTGCGCCCAGAGTCTCTTCCACGGGCCCGCCGAGGCGGCCGCCCTGGCCGAGGCGGCGCGGCTCTTCCTGCGGCAGGAGCGGGACCTGCGGCAGCGCCTAGGGCTGCGCGGCGGCTTCGGTGAACATGTGGCAGCGGCGCAAAGCTGCGGCGCCTTTGCGGCCCGCTTGCACCTGGAACGGGGGCAACCGGCGCTGGCGGCGGGGCTGTGCCTGGAGCTGGCAGCGGCGCTGCGCGACACGGGACAGCCCGCCCGCGCTGCTGCGCCTCTACAGCGGGCGGCCGAGCTGCTGACGGCGGCGCGGCTTCCCCTGGAGGCCCTGCGCTGCTTGGCTGAACGCGCCTCTTGTTTGCTGTTGGGCCGCGACTATGCCGGCGCGCTGGCGGCGCTGACCCGGGCACAGGCACTGGCCGGGGCCGGACTGGGTGCTGGTGGCGTACCCGGCGGTGCGTGCCTGGACGTGCTGGCACGCTGCGAGGTGTCTCGGGTGCTCCTACTGCTCCTGTTGCAGCCGCCTCCCGCAAAACTGCTGCCTGAGCATGCCCGGACACTGGAGCAGTACTGCTGGGAGGCGCCCGAGGGCAGCCCGGGGCCAGGACTTGGCGGTGGTCCCGGGGCCAGCGGAGGGCTGCCGCCGGCAGCGAGCTACCTACCGGCCGAGCTTTTCCTCTTGCTGCAGTCGGCCGTGCTGGCGTGCCAGGAGAAGGACGCGGAGGCGCTGAAGGCCCTGCAGGCAGAGCTCTGGCCGCTGCTGACCGCCGAACAGAACCATTTGCTACATCTGGTGCTGCAGGAGATGCTGAGCCCCGCCGGGCAGGGACTCTGAGTGCCAGCGCAGACAGGCCTTGCCTTCCTTCCGCGGGGCGGCAGGGCCGGGGTTGGACTGCTTACTTCAGCCACAGTCTGTGTTGACGTTTCCTCTATGTCCTTATTTATTTTTAATACGAGTTCTGTAACAAGCAAATAATAATTGATGAGTGAATGTGTTCCATCTCCTCCTTTGAGTCGTAGTAAAGTACTCGTTGTAAAGACTGAAAGTTGCCATGCTTGAAGAAAGTGTAATCCCAAAGCCAGTTCAGTGCGGAACCAAGCTCCGTGTCCTGAGGATAGATTAAACAACCAACCAAGCGAAACCAGAAAAAGCCTCATGCAACTGAGTCCTGGGCTGCAGCAAGAGCAGTGTGGGCAGCAGGGCAAGGGAGGGGATTCTCCCCTTTTACTCTGCTCTCCTCAGACCCCACCTGGAGTAATGTGTACAGTTCTGGAGCCTGTAGCACAGGAAACACATGCAAGTGTTGGAGCGGGTCCAGAGGACGGCCACGAAGATGATCAGACGGCTGCAGCAGCTTTCATATGAGAACAGGCTACAAGAGTTGGGGCTCTGCAGCCTGGAGAGGAGAAGGCTTCCAGGAAACCATAGAGTGGCCTTCCAGTATCTGAAGGGGGCCTACAGGAAGGCTGGGGAGGGACTATTGACAAAGTCTTGCAATGCCAGGACAAGGGGCAATGGGTTTGAACTGGCAGAAGGAAGGCTTAGACTGGATGTTAGGAGGAAGTTGTTTGCAGTGAGGGTGGTGAGACACTGGCACAGATTGCCCAGGGAGGTTGTGGCTGCTCCCTCCCTGGAGGTGTTCAAGGCCAGGTTGGAGGAGGCCTTGACCTGTTCTAGTGGGAGGTGTCCCTGCCGATGGCAGGGTGTTGGAACTGGCTGATCCTTGAGGTCCCTTCCAACCTTACCGTTCTATGATGACAAATCTGTTTTTTTTCTCCCAAAACCAAAATAGTGCAGCCAACCTGAGACTGGCTGTTGTGGAGGACAAAAGGAGTTGGTCGCTGACCTGCAGGTGGTTGCCCGGGTACCACCGGTGGTGGTAGCTTGAGTACGTTTTCGGTAGAACAGCTGCTAACCCAGAGACTGCGGGCTTTGGACGAAAGCGGGAGCTGGCTCTGACTGCCTGCCAGGGAGTTCCCTAGCCTGGAGAGGTTTCTCAGCCGCAAGCACTGCACAGGGCGGCGGAAACCCAGCCCTCCGCATCCGGCCAGCGGAGGCGCGAAAGGTCGAGGCGGCGGTGAGCGGAGGAGCGAGCTCCTCGTCGCGCGAGAGCGGAGCTGGGCGGTGGGAGCTGCGGTGGGAGCTGCGGCGGGGCCCGGCCTTGGCAGGGCAGCAACAGTCCCTGCTCCGCCTTCGCAGCCGGTCACCTGCGGCCGAGGGAGGAAAGGCTGCTTTCGGCTGCTGCCTCCCACCGCGCTGCTCGGCCGGCCCGGTGCGGGGGCCCTTGCTGCGCTGCAAACAGCGTGCGGCAGCTCTGAGCAAAGTGAAAGCGCTCCCGCTGGGTCGGACCTGCCGTGGGAGACTTGAAACCAAGTGATTTAGCTGCCGGTGCTGGCCACCCGCACGCTGCCTTCCTCCAGCTGTATTCCAAAGCGGAACTGAGGGCAGGCTGGCCGCGCTGCTCGCAGGAGCGCAGCCTTTCACCTGCCCGCCATGGCTCTGTGCTGCGCGGCGAGGCTGCCCCGCCGGCACCTCCGCCCTTGGAGGGCTCTCCTGAGCAGCCGGGCAGGTCCGGACCGCAGCCTGCTGGCGGAGAAGACAGCAGCAAAGCGGAAGGAGAAGAAAAAAGGCAGGGAGGGCTGCAGCCCACCAGATTCTTCGTGGGAAGAGAGGTACTAATTTTTGGAAAGGAGCGATCTTCCAAAGCTGCAAGCACCTGGAGTGGGTTGAGGGTTTCACCTCAAACCAGTTCTCCCCAGTAAGAAGAGCCAGAGTTCAGCTGGCTTTCGTGGAGCTCTGCCTGAGGATAGGAATAATGCCAAAGCCAAAAGAAAAGGATCAGGAGCAGAGCAGTTGTGTACATTGGCAAACAAAAAGTAGTATTCCATTTGATTTGCAGTTCTGTGCCTGAAAGTAGTAGAGACTGGGTGCTTTGGAAGCAGCTTCAAAATCTCAGTAAGTAATAACAGCAGCCGTGGGGTGAGGTCCTCCATGGGCTCAGTGAGGCAGTGGTTGATGGATAGTTGCTGTATTCTGGACTGTATCTACCTCACCCCTACTCTGTTTGGGATTTTTAATCAGCTTTTATGTGTTTTGGTTTTGCTCACCTTACCTCAGATGTAAGTAGTGACAAGTTCCAAGGTTTATCTCTATAAACTGCTGCTGCATGGCTGAGTTTATGAGAGTGCAGCCTCAGTGATGAGCATTTTTTCATCATGGGTTGATGAAAAGCTCAACATGAGCCTGCAGTGTGAGTGCAGCTCAGACAGCCAACTGAGTCCTAGTCTGCATCAAGAAAGAGCAGTGTGGGCAGCAGGGCAAGGGAGGGGATTGTGCCCCTTTGCTCTGCTCTCCTCAGACCCACCTGGAGTACTGTGTGCAGTTCTGGAGCACCCAGCACAGGAAGGACATGGAAGTGTTGGAGTGGGTCCAGAGGAGGCCACCAGGATGCTGAGAGGGCTGCAGCAGCTCTGCTGTGAGGACAGGCTGAGAGAGTTGGGGCTCTGCAGCCTGGAGAGGAGAAGGCTTCGAGGGGACCTGATAGTAGCCTTCCAGTATTTGAAGGGGGCCTACAGGAAGGCTGGGGAGGGACTATTGACAAGGTCTTGCAATGACAGGACAAGGGGCAATGGGTTTAAACTGGCAGAAGGATGATTTAGACTGGATGTTAGGAGGAAGTTGTTTGCAGTGAGGGTGGTGAGGCACTGGCACAGGTTGCCCAGGGAGGTTGTGGCTGCTCCATCCCTGGAGGTGTTCAGGGCCAGATTGGATGAGGCCTTGAGTACTAGTGGGAGGTGTCCCTGCCTATGGCAGCGGGTTGGAACTAGCTGATCCTTGAGGTCCCTTCCAACCTTCACCGTTCTATGATTCTATGATTCTGTGACTTGGACTGTCCTTAGAGCTAAAGCCTCTGATTCAGGAAGCAATAGAGCCCATCTGAAGCTACAACATGACCTGTCTTTTTCCCCCCTTTCTCTACCTACATTTGGTTTTGTATTGTTTGTTTGGATTGGTTTGTTTGTTGGTTTGTTTTTTTCCCTTCTGACCCCAGTAACATGTGAATGCCCATTCCCCTGCCATTGCCAGCCTGGAGTCAGTGTCTCTCTGGGTCCCTGTGCAGGGAAATTGCTATTCCTAGCCCTGTCCTCTAAAAGGGAATGAGAAAGAATACCTGGCTTACCCAGGACATGCAGGCATTGCTAGCCAGTTTTCTACCCAAGGCTCAGCTTGCCCTCTGGAGAGCTGGTTGTTGTGGTGCCTGGCTCACTTTTCCAGCCACAAGGACTCTGTACCAGGAAGGTACCATATCAAGGGAGTTTGGATATTCACAGCCAGTTCTGGTGCAGGGCCCATACAAGAAGGCTCTTGCCCATAAAGCAGCTGGTGGGGATGTTTCACTATACCAGGCAGAGAGCAGCTCTAAGAAGTGTTGTGTTTTCCAGGTTAGCAAATGCAGTGACTCCTCTGTGGAGACTTCCCTATCAAGAGCAGTTGCAGGTAAGATGTGCTTACCTGGACTTTGCTTTGTCTTGTTACCCTGACTGTGGTCCTCCCTTCTATCCTCCTTGAGCAACAGCCCCGAGCAGCTTTGTTGCTTAATGCTGTAAAGTTCTTCAGACTCCATTTACTGCTGCTCTAAATCTTAAGGTATTGTGAAGGATGGGACTGGGGTCACTGTGGGTCACCAACACAAGAGGATGTGCACTTGCACAGTGATCCTGTCCAGTGTGGGACACCTGGTTCACTGGGGCTTCAGGATGGACCATGTGTCACGTGGCAGTGGACAGAAGATTTTTATCTCTCCCTGTTGCTCCAAGAAGCTGGGGTGAGAAAGGCTGAGCTCCTCTGGGCAATACCCCAGATATATAATATATAATACTTTCAGTATTTCCTCCTTCTCAGAGGTGGGTGATGAAGACCTGCCCACCATCATGTGATCTGTGAGAGTCTTTCTGGCTTAAGACTCCTCTGTAGGTGAAGTATGAAAACCAGAGGAAGATTTTGCAGACACTGGCATCTCATCTTGAGGAGCTGGGTATAGATGTGCGGAAGCCTGCTGGACTCTGCTGTCCTCTCCAGCCTGTAGTCCCTTCAGTGAGTATCCCATGGGAACCCTCTGTCCACTCTGAGCCACTAATACTCAACTCTCCAAGTTTTATGGTGGGGTCTGCTTGATTGCAGAGAATGTGCTTGTGGCAGTCCTCACTAGATTCTGCTTTGCAGCCAGTGATTGCCAGAGAGTGAAACCAGCTCAGTGATTAGGAACATTTTTTTTTTAATGCCTGAGCATTCCCTGATAAACTATCAGAGGTGGCCATTCCTTCCTCCCAAGGAGTGGTACTGGGTGGGGGGAGTTCTCACACCCAGGCTCCATTTCTGCATCTTGCACATTCACATGTATCTTCCCATGCTGCCAGCAGAACAACCAGGCTGGGTTTTGGCTTTCCTCCATTACCTTTTCTTTTAATCCAAGGCTTTACTTCTTTTCTCCCTCAGCCTATCATTAATGGCTACAGAAACAAATCTACTTTCTCTGTGAACCGAGGACCGGATGGGAACCCCAAAACTGTGGGGTTGTATGTGGGAACTGGCCGAGGTCTGTATGGGACAAGGAGCTGAGTAGAAAACTGCTGGTGTGAGTTGTGTTGGGGCAAGGCTTCGCTGGGACAACCTACACCCAAGTTAGGAGCCTGAATCCCAAGGGATGCCAACAGAAACACCACCAAGAGTGGGGCAGCAGTTTAAAAACCTCAGTTCATTAGTTTCTTAAGAAACACCAGCTTCTAATTTGCTAAACACAGCAGAAAGGACAACAGCTGGGGTAGAAGCCCCTCCAGGATTTAGCTTTCTGACTCTTTAATTACCCTGTTCCCGTGGGTTTGATGCCTGTGCTGAGCAAGGAGAGCATGGTGCAGGGTGCACATCCACAGGCACTTAACCCATGCACATTTTGGGGCACAAGGCAGTTTGGTTTTGTGTGACTAAGCTGTGAGCTGTGTGCTCCTTGCAGGCTGTTCAGTAGTGAACTCATTTCTGCCATTGATACTAGGTTGTGCTTGTCCATATCCATAGCAAGAAGTGCTGGTGTCATCACTGCTTCCTTATTTCACTATAGAAATAATTCTGTGGCTGCATTTGACTTCTGACAGCAGAATGCTGAAACTTTTAAGCTGAACTGAGAACTTCACTCTCACTTAAACTGAAGTGAGAGCTTCCAGGCAACTCAAATTCCTTTGCTGCCTTGCCCACACCATTATTCTCCCATTAGAAAAACAGCTTGGTCTGCTCTGGCTCCCCTAGTTTAAGAACACTGCAGAGGCTCCTTTTGGGAGTTGCTAGAGGACATTAAAAATGCTGCCAGAGCTTCAAGCTCATCATGGAAGTCAGTGGCAGTGGTCACAGGTAAAGGGAATTCTGTTGAGTCCTGCAGACTCTGTGAACCTAGAACACCTTGACCTCATCTGGAGTACTCTGTACAGTTCTGGAGCCCCCAGCACAGGAAGGACATGGAACTGTTGGAGTGGGTCCAGAGCAGGCTACGAAGATGCTCAGAGGGCTGCAGCAGCTCTGATATGAGGACAGGCTACAAGAATTTGGGCTCTGCAGCCTGGAGAAGAGAAGGCTTTGAGGAGACCTTATAGTAGACTTACAGTATCTGCAGGGGGCTACAGGAAGGCTGGGGAGGGACTATTGACAAGGCCTTGCAATGCCAGGACAAGGGGCAATGGGTTTGAACTGGCAGAGGGGAGATTTAGACTGGATGTTAGGAGGAAGTTGTTTGCAGTGAGGGTGGTGAGACACTGGCACAAGGTTGCCCAGGGAGGTTGTGGCTGCTCCCTCCCTGGAGGTGTTCAAGGCCAGGTTGGATGAGGCCTTGAGTGAGCTGTACTAGTGGGAGGTGTCCCTGCCTATGGCAGGGGGTTGGAACTAGGTGATCTTTGAGGTCCCTTCCAACCTTAACCATTCTATGATCACAGGATTTAGTGGGGCACTGACATACCAGATGCAGGAGAAAGTCACCTCCAGAGTTTATCATGTCAGCTGCTGCAGTGCTTTACATGCCCTGAAACAAAACAATTCAATAACCTGTCTGTCTCTCTCCAGCTAGAAATATTGTCTGTGTGAAAGCCAACCACCTGGAGAACATACCCCAAAAACACAAACAGGTAGCTCAGGTAAAGTTAACTAAGTCATACCTGTCCCTAGACTGTGGAATGGAGAGGCTCTCTTTATCTGGGAGAACATTGTCATTTCAGTTACACTGAAAGTCCATTTTCATGTTCTGAAAAGTTTCAGGCCTGAGTCTGATTAATATTTTTAAATTTGCATGTTAATGTTGCAGCTTCTAAAGAATGAAGTTGATCAAGGGACAATGAATTCCTGCCAATCTGTTAAAATATGTAAGAATCACCAATTGAGATGAGTAAAATGCCTTTGTCTTCTGTGACATTGGGAAGAGCTTTCACTCAGTGTATTGAAATCAAACAGAAAGGGAAAGAAAAAAGGAGATGGTACTGCTGGAAGGCCTACCAATTTGGAATGCACTGAGACAGGCTAAGGCAAGGGCAGTTGCCTTCACTACCCCTTTACTCTGCTCTCATCAGACCCCATCTGGAGTACTCTACAGTTCTGGAGCCTCCAACACAGGAAGGACATGCAAGTGTTGGAGCGGATCCAGAGGAGACCACAAAGATGCTGAGAGGGCTGCAGCAGCTCTGCTGTGAGGACAGGCTGAGAGAGTTTGGGCTCTGCAGCCTGCAGAGGAGAAGGCTTCCAGGAGACCTTAGAGTAGCCTTCCAGGATCTGAAGGGGGTCTACAGGAAGGCTGGGGAGGGACTATTGACAAGGTCTTGCAGTGACAGGACAAGGGGCAATGGATTTGAACTGGCAGAGGGGAGATTTAGACTGGATGTTAGGAGGAAGTTGTTTGCAGTGAGGGTGGTGAG
>VWZE01018616.1:32531-43246 GCA_013396675.1 Eubucco bourcierii
CCAAGCCATGCCCTCCAGCAGCACCCAACCTACCCCTCCAAACCATGCCCTCCAGCAGCACCCACCCCTCCCATCCAAGCCATGCCCTCCAGCAGCACTCACCCCTCCACGCTAACCCTTCCAGAAGCACCCAGCCCTTCAAGCCATCCCTTCAACAGCACCCACCCCTCCAAACTAACCCTTCCAGAAGCAGCTACTCCTCTCCTCCAAGCCATCCTTTCCAGCAGCACCCACCCCTCTCCTCCAAGCCATCCTTTCCAGCAGCACCCACCTCTCCAGCAGCTCTTCAGCAGCTCCCACCCCTCCAGCAGCAATCCTCCTGTACCTCCCACCCCTCCACAAGTGCCCATCCCTCCGGCAGCTCTCAGCTTTACACCAACACCCTTCCAGCAGCTCCCATCTCCCCACCAGCACCCCTCCCTCCAGCAGGACCCAGCTCCCAGCCCCGAGGGTCTCTCGGGGAGCCAGGCGCGTTCCCTCCCACCATCAGCACAACCCCGGTCGCTGCCCATGCGGTACCGACACGGCAGCACCAGGCCGTCGGCTACCAACCAACGCCCCTTTCCCACCCGCCCTCGGCTCGCCACGCTCGGGGCCGAGGGGTGAAGGCAAGTTTCCTGCGGGGACCACCGAACTTTGGGGGGGGGTGTGTGGGGGGACCCCGGGTCCAGGGAGCGGTCCCGCAGGGCTGCGGAGCCTCCCGCCCGCGGCAGGCGCGGGCTCGGTGCGCGCGCCCTCCGCGAGGAGGAGGCGGGAAAGAAGCCGGAGAAGGGGGGGAAGGGGGGGAGTGGGCTCCTGAGGGAAGGCGGCGCCGCGCGCGGGGAACGGCGCTTGCGGGAGCCCGGCGCTTGGTGAGGAGACGGGAGGAGAAACCGGCCCCAGCCCCAACCCCCGCCCTGCGCTTCACGGTGACTTACCGGGGGAAAGGGGGAAGGGAAGGGGAACAGGAGGAGGTGGCGGTGCCGCCGCCTCCTCCGCGGCGAGGAGGAGCGCGGCCGCGGGAAGGGGAGGGGGGAGCGCGGCGGCGGCGGCGGCAGCTCCGGGGCCGCCAGGCGGGGGAATGTGGGACGGCGCATGCGCGGTGTGGGCCAAAGGCTGCACAATGCCGCTCACTCCCGGGAGGGCTACGGATGGGCCCGACAGCCAAAAAGTTAGCGAATACGAGCGCGGGCGGGCGGTTTCTTAAAGGGGCAGGCACAGGCTTGGTTGCGGCCTGCTCCTGTCCTCACTGTGAGGCTCTAGAGAGGCGTCTAGAAAGGCAGGATCCAGTGGCTGAGGTTAGTGGGATGAGATTCAACAAGGCCAAGCTCTGAGTCTTGCACTTGGGTCACAACAACCCCATGAATGATGCAGGCATGGGGCAGAGTGGCTGGAAACTGCCCAGTGGAAAAAGACCAGGGCATTGGTAAATGGCCAGCTTAAGATGAGCCAGCATGTGCCCAGGTGGCCAAGAAGGCCACCAGCATCCTGGCTTATATAAGCAATAGTGTGGCAGGCAGGAATACGGAAGTTAATGTCCCCCCATATTCAGCACTGGCGAGGCCACACCTGGAATACTGGGGTCAGTTTTGGGCCCCTCACTCCTAAATGGACATCGAAGGTCTGGAGTGGATCCCAAGAACAGCAAAGAAGTTAATGAAGGGTCTGGAGAACAGGCCTGAGAGGGAACTGGGGTTGTTTAACCCCAAGAAAAGAGGCTCTGGGGAGACATACTGCTCTCTACAACTCCCTACAAAAGAGCTTGGAGCAAGGTTGGGTTGGTCTCTTGTCCCAAGGTACAAGTGACAGGATGAGAGGAAATGGGCTGGAGCTGCACCAGGGAAGGTTGGGGTTGGACATGAGGGTCATCAAACCCTGAACCAGGCTGCCCAGGGCAGCAGTAGAGTCCCCATCCCTGCAGGGGTTTCCTAGCTCTGTAGCTGTGCTGAGGGACATGGTTTAGTGGTGACTTAGCAGTGCCGAGTTAATAGTTGGATTCAATGATCTGAAAGGTCTCTTCCAACCAAAACTGTTCCATCATTCTATGGTCAGCAGGGAGGAGGCTCAGAGCTCCCTGTCATGCTCATGCTCCACAACTGGAAAGCAGCCCTGAGGAAAAGGACCTTGGGGTCTGGGGTGATGAAAAGCTCAGTCTGAGGCTGCAGTGTGAGTGCAGCCCAGACAGCAACTGTGTGCTGGGCTGCAGCAAGAGCAGTGTGGGCAGCAGGGCAAGGGAGGGGATTGTGCCCCTTTGCTCTGCTCTCCTCAGACCCCACCTGCAGTCCTGTGTGAAGTTCTGGAGCATGGAACTCCACACTGTTCCATGGACATAGAAATGTTTGAGGCAGTCCAGAGGAGGCCATGAAGATGCTGAGAGGGCTGCAGCAGCTCTGCTGTGAGGACAGGCTGAGAGAGTTTGGGCTCTGCAGCCTGGAGAAGAGAAGGCTTTGAAGAGACCTTTGAAGGTTGGAAGTGACCTCATAGATCATCTAGTTCCAACCCTCTGCCATAGGCAGGGACACCTCCCACTAGTACAAGTCACTCAAGGCCTCATCCAACCTGGTCCTGAACACCTCCAGGGAGGGAGCAGCCACAACCTCCCTGGGCAACCTGGGCTTCAAGTTCAGCACTTTTCTGGAGAGCAGTGGTTTTACTCCTGAACCACAACCCAAGGCCAAACCAAACACCTTAGGGTCTGCTTTCAGTTGAGGAGGGGCAGGGGGGAAGGAAAGGAGACAGATATCATTTACTGTCCCTTTAACACAGGAAGATCTTTGGGCTCCAAAATTTCTAGTAGAGGAAGGGAAAGCAAAAATAAAGCTGAAAAAAACCCTGTGGTACAGTGAAGCCAAAGCCCTTCTCCTCCAGTTTGCAATGCCCCCAGCAGAAGTCTGGAGAATTAACCCTCCCATCTAAACTCAGGGAGGTAAAGCATGGACAGAGAGGAGCTGCACAGTCCCCACAACATTATTAGGAAAGAAATCCAGTTAAATTCCTATTGCTGATTCTCTCAGGGGGTTTTGGCTTCAAGTTTTCGCTCTTTTGAAAATTAAATGTGAAATAAAATGAGAGATCAGCAGCAGAATGCTGCTGTATTTATATCCCTTTCCTGTGGGAGGGTTAAGGGTGGGTTTGCTTCTTTCTTGTCTGAGATCAAAGTTTGTCTTTTGCCACTCTTCAGCTTTGGAAGTTTTGGTCTGTTTTATATTTATATTTTATACTTACATTTTCTTTTTATATTTATATATATTTATGATTATATTTATGGTTATATTTACATTTCTAAAATACATATACACAAATCCTATCTGCACTGAACACAACCTCTTTGGAACTTGAAAACCAGCCTCAACTGCAGATTAATTGTAGTCCTAAGCAACCCTTTAGCCTCTAAGTGTCCTGAGGTTGGTTGTTTTGTTTTGTTTTGTTTTTAAACAAGTTTAAAGTATGATAAATTCCATTTGGCAACCTCCTGGGTCACATGCTGGGCTGGGATTTTTGACAGCATGGTGCTTGCAGAAAAAGGCAGCTGGGTGAGCAAGGGCATTCCTTTGGGACTGCACAATGTGAGTACCTGGGGATTTGCACTGACAGCCCTTTGTCTTTGGATGAAATTTAATTTAGGGGTTATGAGTCATTTGTGAGGGTCTTTCTTCCTCTCCCAACCACACTGCCCCAGCTGGGGATCAGCAGGATGTGGTATCTGTCCAAATTCCCTCTCTGGAAAGGAGTGGGGCTTGGCAGGCTTCTCCCTCACAAAACCTTTCATTCCATTTGGTTCAAAATAGCCTGAACTTGGTGACTTGCCAAGTACTCTGGGAACGACACCTGTCTGAGGGGGGTTTTAGGGAAAGCAGCTTCCCACAATCATGGAAGGGAAAGAAAAATCCACAAGTGGTTCAGATTGTATGGAAGTGACTGATTTAGTGCTCAGATTTTTATGGAAGTGACTCCTTTAGTGCTCAGATTATATGGAAGTGACTGCTTATAGTGCTCAGATTTTAAGGAAGTGACTGCTTATAGTGCTCAGATTTTATGGAAGTGACTCCTTTAGTGTTCAGATTTTATGGAAGTGACTCCTTTAGTGCTCAGATTATATGAAAGTGACTCCTTTAGTGCTCAGATTTTGTGGAAGTGAACTCCTTTAGTGCTCAGATTATATGGAAGTGACTGCTTTTAGTGCTCAGATTATATGGAAGTGACTGTTTATAGTGCTCAGATTATATGAAAGTAACTCCTTTAGTGCTCAGATTTTATGGAAGTGACTCCTTTAGTGCTCAGATTATATGGAAGTGACTCCTTTAGTGCTCAGATTTTGTGGAAGTGACTCCTTTAGTGCTCAGATTATATGGAAGTGACTGCTTTTAGTGCTCAGATTATATGGAAGTGACTGTTTATAGTGCTCAGATTATATGAAAGTAACTCCTTTAGTGCTCAGATTTTATGGAAGTGACTGCTTATAGTGCTCAGATTTTATGGAAGTGACTGCTTATAGTGCTCAGATTATATGGAAGTGACTGCTTTCAGCACTGCCGTGGATCCCTCTGGATAGTTTTAGGGGTGTCAGAACAGAGCTGAGGCCATGGGTCCTGCTATGACCAACATACACAATTTTTCCACAGGTTCCACTGAGACCAGAACTAATCCAGCCCTACAGATTTGATCCAAAGGACATTAATGTCTGTGGCAAAGCTCCCACTAACTTCAGTGCATGCTGGATCTGCTCTTTAGACCTGGCTGTTGCAAACAAGCTTGTGCTTACGTTTGCAATGGTGAGTAAGAAGGCTCTAAGCTTTCAAGCTGTGTGAGCCCACATTTATGTTTTGGGACAATTAGCAGTCTCAGGACTTTTATTTGCTTGGGCCTCTCAGCAGACAGAGGAAGCACAGAACAGATTTACTGTGTGTCACAGGCTGCTCAAGAAACAGAGTGGGGAAGAACTCATAAGAGACCTGCTGCATCTTTAAGGCTTTTAAAGAGCAGCTGATCTCTGACATGTAGCTGTTTCTGTATGGTTGCTAATATGCTGCTCTGGTTTTCTCTAAATCCCAGCTACATCACATTCATATGTTTCTTCTGGGATTTAAAAACAAGCACTGAACCTTTTCCAGGCTGATATCTCTACCTCCCCCACTACAGTATGAACTTTGCTTGCATCTCTGCCAACATTTGCTCATTTAAAACTAGGAAATCTTACCCTGCTGGGGAGCAGGTAGGATTTGATATATTCTGCCCTGCAAGGGATGTGTACAAACATTTATGCAGGGCACAAGGAGACATAGGAAGTTGAAGAACTTTTTCAAAATAAGATTATTGAACACTGCATGTATCAAGACTCCACATTAGCAAAGGCCTGTTAAGACAGAGTCCATGGTTTTGAAGAGAAAGAACTTCAGACAGGGTTGGGGTCCAGCAATGTGCTATAATGTAGCACTCAAAGCAGGTTCCCCCCAATGCCTGTCACAGCCAAGTTGGTGCATAAAGGCTGCTGATGTGAGAGCCCCAGACTGCACCACACATGATCTGACTGCCAGACGTGATGACAGCCTGCCTCTCCCAGCCACTTCAACTGGAGCAGCAGGTTCTCAGCACTTCTGTGCAGCAGGAGCTTCACTCTTGGCTGGTGCAAATGGTTGCAAGGCCAGTGGACAGACAGTCCAACACCATTAACTCACCCCCCTGGGGTGGTTTCTGTCAAATCTGAATATATTTATTACTCACTGTAATTTAGAAATCAAGATGTTGGATGGTGTTACTGTTCAATTAGAACACCTCTTTTTTCTTTCCAGGCTCTGCAAAAGGGGCAGGAGGAAAAGTAAGAAAGCACAGAGGAATCCTTTAGGGCTTTAGGCAGCTGCAATCTAGCAGGTTCTAGTGCCTGTTAGTGTAAACTGCCAGCTGAGTGGCACACATTATTCACAAGCTTGCTTACCTGAGCAAACCACTCCGTTAACAGCAGGTGCTAGGTCTCTACATCACACTGGATGTGGAGCAAGACCACTTAGATGCAGCTAATATCCAAATAGATTTGCTGTGGTCAAAGATATGTAGCAATATTGGCTGGGCAGTTTCTTGTCCCAAATAAAATCATAGAACCACAGAATGTCAGGGGCTGGAAGGGACCTCCAAAGCTGATCCAGTCCAGCCTCTCTGTCAGAGCAGGATCACCTAGAGCAGATCACACAGGAACACATCCAAGAGGGTTTTGAATATCTTCAGAGAGGGAGACTCCACAACTCCCCTAGGCAGCCTGTTCCAGTGCTCTGTTACCCTCACAGGGAAAAAAAAAAAATGCTCCTCATGTTTAAATGAACCTTCCTATGCCTCAGCTTCCACCCAGAGCCCCTTGTGCTGGCATCGGGCATCACTGAGAAGAGCCTGGCTCCATCCCTTTCTTCTCTCCCACATCACTTCAGGCCTTTGTTCTGCTTCTTTTCATACAAATGAATCTTAGACCACTGCATCCCAGCTTCCAGATTCTCCAAGTAATGCTTCTTGCTACAGACACCAAAGTCAGAGAGAATATTCTGTGGGCTCTTCACACCCTTCCTCTCCATTGCAGAGGAAGCCATTCATCCCTGTTTCTCTGGTTTGAGACCTGCCAATCTGGAAGGAGATTACTTAAGTCCCCTCTGGACCCTCCATTGGATATTGGCTGTCTCCAGACCACCATTTAAATCATCATCAAAACTTATATTTGCAGATGAACACTTACAAAACCATTTGTGTTTTGGAGAGCTCAATTCTTTCCTGTCTTCCCACCACTCACCATAATGCCTGTAGACATCCTGGCTCCTGGGCTCCCTTTCTGGGGGCTTTGCTCACCCTTTTTCAGATGAAGAGTGAACACTGAAGAGACAAAAGTCATCCAGGCACTGAGTAGCCAGGGTGGCCTCACCAACTGGTGTGTCCAGGTTCTCAGAACTACAAAGAATGAGTCAGAAGAGCTGAGCTCCAGTTTTGTCTCTGTCCATGATTCTCTGCATCATCATCCTATTCTTTCTTAGCTTCCCCAGCTGAAAAACAGGGCTCATAATATTTCCCTACCTACAAAAGCTGTTAGGAGGATTATTGCATTGTTGTGAATTCCACAGATGAAAGGTACTACAGAAGAACAAACTGCAATTATTGTTTCAAACCTCTGCCTTAGTCCTGTCATCCTTAACTTACTGAATAACACTTACTCAGTTCAGGAAATTCTACCACTACAGTGCTGAGGATCACTGGTAGAGATGACTCCCTGTTGCAAGAGAAGCATTTATCCCCCTGTGTTCAACACCCTTCTCTCTCCCACTGGGATGATGGGAATCCTATAATCCCAGACATTTACTACATGCTCTTAAGCAATCTCCTCTTTGGGGACTACTATTTCTTTATTCCAAACATGACTGTTAGTGAATAAATTCTCTTTTGTTGCAATGTATAACAGCAGCCTCACCAGAGAGAGCAGCTTCTCTGCTCCATGAGCTCCTATTGCTCATGGATTCTGCTGTGAGACCACTGCTAAGTGAGGTTTCTTGGAGCCCATGGTGGCTGCCAAACTGCTCAGAATGGCCAAACTTGCTTTGTTTTGGGGTGTGTACAGTTCATATCAGCCTTACATGTGCATATCAATGTAACAAAGATGATTAGGAGACCAGAATGAAGAAAGGCTGAGGGACTTAGGGCTTCTATTTAGCCTGGAGAGAAAGTCTGAGGTAGGATCTTACCAATACTTAAAGGGTGAGCTTGAGGAGAATGGGGCTAGGCTTTTTTTTCAGTGGTGCCCAACGACAGGACCAGAGGTAACGGGCACACACATGAACATAGGAAGTTCCATCTAACTATGAGGAGAAACTTGTGTTGAGGGGGATGGTGCACTGCACCAGGCTGCTCAGAGTGGGGTGCAGTCCCCATCTCTGGACTGATTCAAAGCTGCCTGGACACCATCCTGTGCAACCTGCTCTGGGTGACTCTGCTTGAGCAGGGGCTTGGACTGGGTGATCTCCAGAGGTCCCTTCCAACCCCTACCATGCTGTGATTCTGTGATCAAACACATGGCTGATGGACCCATACCTCTCCCTTTGGAATTTGTTAGCAATTCCCAAGTACAAATAGAAGCAAAAAGCTCTCTTGCAGGGGAACTATGGTTCTGATGGTGAAACAGGCACTGGATAGTGAAGTAAAGAATTAGGAACTTACAAGTAGTACCTATGGCAAAGGTGCCCCAGGTTAGTGTTCCCAGCAGCTCCTGACTACTGGTAAATACTGTTGGGTCAGGTAGGCACCGGCTGTGGCCAGTTCTCACACAGCTCATCAGTCTCACAGCTGCAAGTATGTTTTGGGTTTTTTTTTACCTTTTTGTCCCTTTTCTGCCTTTGTCCATTCTGGTTTTCAAAAGATTCAGGTCCTACCTTGGACACCAAGAGCAGAGAAGCAAAAAGAGTCAGCATTTACCACCCTAAAAAACTACTCTGGTTTTGCCCAAATGATTTTTTTTCTTGTCAAAGCCTGTACACAAAGCTCCCTGGAAGGATGTACCTTGTGTTAAGGGTTAAAAATAATGCCATGACGAGGACTAAATTCACTGCAGGTGTTAGTTAGCAAGGTACTAATTGAGTAACTGGAGGTATAACAAGGGACCACAGAGGCTAATCAAGAGGCTTTGGGTGAATCTGGAATGTTCCTCTGAGCTTGGGGAGGAGAAGAAAGTAAAAAGCTGCTGCTGGAGTCTTGTGTGTTACAAAAAGCTGGGGTTAAAGTGAACTAGAACAGGTAGAATGTTATATCTGATGTGTAAAAATGATAGGACACAATCAGATCAGCAATTGAAGGTTGCAATTTGTCTTTTCCTCAAAGGACTTTTACTTTGGGCTGGGAATATTGTGCTGGAATCGTTCTGCTTTGATTTCACTGCAGCTCCTATGGGGCCTATTCAAACTGAGTCAGCCTGTGCCTGTTTGGTTAAACCTTTCTCTAAACTCACTGCCTTGCACAAAGGCAGATTTGAGGATCACTAGAACATGTTTGCTTTCCTGTTTACTTGGAGGATGTAGCTGAGTTCTTCAAGCAGACTTCCAGGCAGGTGTGTGAAGAAGTGCTGTTCCAGTCTGAAAGTTGTTAGTGGTGAAATCTCTGGGGACAGTTTCCCATGTGAATTGTTTTGCCTGCTCAGCCTGATGCATAATGAACATAACAATTTGGGATGAAACTGTTTTGCACCCACCCTGGGTGACATAAGCACGAGTAAGGTGTAGTTGGAGACTACTTTGGAGTGTGATTTTTTTTTTTTTTTTTTTATTTCCTGCATCACTGAGCTGCTCCTAGAATTGGACTTGCATTGAGGATTGAGTTCCAACTTTTATCCTGTGGATATTAGAAAGAAACTGGAGGTTATATTTTTTTTTTTTTTAATACATAGTGAGGGTGGTGAGACACTGGAACAGGTTGCCCAGGGAAGTTGTGGATGCCATGGAGGTATTCAAGGCCAGGCTGGATGGGGACTTGAGCAACCTGGTCTAGAGGAAGGTGTCTCTGCCTATGGTGGGGAGGTTGGAGTAGATGATCTCTGAGGTCCCCTCAGTGTACCACTGATACTACCTGAACTGAGGCTGGAATGAGGTGGCTGTTGACTTGTTCTGCCAAGTAGCAACTGATCAGATGAGAGGAAATGGCTTCAAGTTGGAAGGCTTAGGGTGAGCATTAGGAACAATTTCTTCCCACAAAAAGATTGTCAAGCCCTGGAACAGGCTGCCAGGGAAGTGGTTGAATCATCATCCTTGGAGGGAATCAAAAGCTGTGTAGATGTGGTGCTGAGTGACTTGGTTTAGAAGTGGACTTCACAGCATTAATGGTCAAATTCAATGATCTTAAAGGTCTTTTCCATCCTAAATGATTCTGTGATTCTCTCATATCTGGTCCCCTGGACACTTGTGGTTGCCTGTGATGTGTCCACTCTTATGCTGGTGCTCAGATGATTTCCCAGGACTCATTGCTCTCTACAACTCCCTGAAAGGAGGTTGGAACCAGGTGGACTGGCCTCTTCTCCCTAGTGTAAGGTGATAGAACAAGAGGAAGTGGCCTGAAATTGTGCCAGAGAGGTTAGGTTGACTATTAGAAAAAGATTCTTAACTGCAACAATGGTCAGGCTACTCAGGGAGGTGGTGGAGTCCCATCCCTGGAGGTTCTTCAAGAAGCACATGGACATTGCACCTCGGGACATGGCTTTATGGTCATGATGATATTGGGTTGACTTAATGATCTTAATGGCCGTTTCCAACCAAAACAATTCCATGATTTATTTTCCAACAGCTTTTTTTTTTTTCCCCTCTCTCCTTTTGCTCTGCAGCAGTTCAGTCCCATTTTGGGTTCTAACAGCACCATTTGTAGATCCACTTGAGGATTCTGGTTGTTGGTCTCTGATCTGTTTGGTTTGGAGCAGTGTTTGATGCTCTTCTGGTGGGTTTGTTTATAAAATCCCTATTTTGTTTTTATTATAGAAACGATTTCCTTGTTTGGAGCAGCTGACAATACCATGACACACTACATCAGCCTGTGGGTTTTCCCGATGGATTTTTTTTTCTGTTGGTTTTTTGTTGTTTGGTTGGGGTTTTTTCTTGTCACTTACTACACAGCCTGCACTGGCTGCTTCTATTTTTATTGCTGCTCGCATTAGTCGTTGCGTAATAGCTGTGAGCGCGCATTGCCCAATGCAAACCGCGATTGGAAATACGGGGGGGGGGGGGGGGGGGCGGGGG
>VWZE01018616.1:52379-81449 GCA_013396675.1 Eubucco bourcierii
GTTTTTTTTTTTTTTTTTTTTTCCTTACCTTATAAAAATACACAGAGCACCATATGCTGATTAAAAAGGAGAAGGGCAGACTCTCCTTTTCACAACTTGAATGTTTAACTCTGCAGATCACATCCTTTAAAAAGCAGAAAAAGAACCCTGTGAGGGTGTAGACATGAAATAATCCCATTAGGAGTTCTGAAGCCTGCACGGGTGTTGCCACGTTGAGCTTTACTGGGTGTACCTATAAATGCTTGTGTTATGCACGTATCATCTGAAACTTGGGCTGCTGCCAGGCTGGGGGAGTGGGGGGGAAGGATTTCTTGGGTTGAAATAATGGAAGTAAAATGTGCTTTGCTGACCTAAAATTGGCAAAAGTGATTTCTGGAGTTGCAAATTGAGTGAATGTGCAGTAGTAGAAATCCTGCTTTGGAGAAGGTGTGCTGGAAAAGTAAGAGGTGAATGGAAGAGAGTTAGGAGACAGAGCTTTGAATGAGGTGGGTTGTGGTACTGACCTGAACTGTGATTTTTTTTTTTTTTTTCCATTTTTTCCTCTTTCTAAGGCTATTACAGCTTGGCACTCTTTGCCTCTTTCCTGGCCTGTCTAGACTACTCACTCCTTAGGGCAGAAACTTGTTGCGTGCTGTGTTGTGTCCTAGTCAGGGCAGTGGAATCTCTTGGTCATAGTACAGCTGGTGTCTAGGCACATCCTGATGAAACACAGCTAAGTTGAGATGTTTGAGCTGTCAACTCACTGCCTTAGGTGTCAGGCCTCAGATTTTCCTCATGTCTCTATCCCACGTGCAGTGGCTGGTCATGAGCAGAGGCTGGAGTCTCCTACAGTGCATCCAGTGTCTGCTGCCTGGTGGTCATTTCTGTTTGATGCTGCATGGCAGTAAGAACACTGACCAAGGCAGGATGAGCCCCACCAGGGCTTCCCTCCCCCTGCTGTAGGCTGTAGTTCAGAACAGTGAAGTGGCTGAGTATGATACAGCATGTTGGGAGCTTGTGTGGTACATGGCCACGTGTCTGCAATTTCAGACTGTGTGAAATGAAAAGCTTCAACTTCCTTTCCTCTCACTGTATTCACTCTTCCTTTCTTTTCCTGTCTTTCTCCACCTTTGATTTCTCTCCCAGGGCCTAGGTTAGCTGTTTGTTTCCTCTTCCAGTAGATTTTTGCACTTGCTTTGTTCCACTGATTTTGCTTCCGGAAGGGAAGTGAACAAAAGGAGCCCAGGGTTGGTTCTGCTGAAGCTGATGAGTATCAGGTTAAAAGTGTTCAGCATCATCATCCAATACTGATTAACAACTTCAGCCTTCTTGTTTGTGACTTCTTTGGTGTGTCTGAGATGGACCTCTTGCTTCTGGACTTTTGAATGTGTGGTTTCTTCTTAGGAGCTCTCAGCAAGAGGTGTTTTTCTCCTTTGCTCTGGTGTGCTGTGACAGAGCTACCTGGTGGCTGGGCAAGCAGGAATCCAAAAATCTGCTGTCACTGAGATCAGTCACAAGCAGGCTCACAGTGAATAAACATCAGCCTGGCACATAGTTAAGTCTCCCACTTCAGAGCAGCTGGGAATGCTGACAGGAAGGATGCTAATAAAGGAGGGCTGTGGTTCAAACTCAAGTGAGCAAATGGATTTGTGGTTCTGCTTGATCTTAAGTATGGGTTTGAGTGCACAAGCAGGGATGAACAGAGGTGGAACAGGCACATTCTGTCTGTCGGTGGAGTTTAAAGTGAGGCCAGAAACCTTGAGAGATCTAATAACAAAGGCAGCAGACAGCATTTGTGCCAGGTCTGAATTTGTGGAATTGGCCAGTTTGAAGAAGTTGTGCCCACACCTGCAGAGTCTTTTGCTGTGCCCATCAGCAAGGTTTGAATTTGGTTTCGCCACATTTTTTCCCTTCCTTGGCCAACTTTCATATAAATGTGGAGTCTCCTCATCTGTGATTTCTTTCTGTGGAGGTGTAGGAAACATGGATACACCAAGGTCTTGCAGGCATTGTGCAGGGGAACTTCTGTAACCTCCTGCAGCTATCCTGCAGTGAGAGGATGTATCTTCAGGGCTGGGTAGCACTGAGTAGCTCAACTGTCATGTCTATTATAGCTCTGCAACAATGGCAGTACCCACAAATCTAATCGCTCTGAATTGACTTTCCAACCCCAGATAACCAGCATTTAACTTCCTTTGATATTTTATCTCTTCCTAATAGCTAAAGAAGTGATTGACCCTGGTGGAGAGGGCAGAAAACCTGAAAGGCTTGAATTTCTGTCTTTGCCTGAACCTTCCTTGGAGATGGCTCCTGATTGACCAATTAGTTGCATCTCATAGGTGATAAGTCAGCAAAAAACCCTCTGTGGAAAGGTGCTGAGCCACAGAAGCTGTGCAGCTTATCGAGAGGGGAAAGTTGCTTAGCACTTGGCAGGTTGGAGCTTGAAGTGGTTACTGAATCACAGACAACTGAGTTGCTGTGTTGTGGTTTCTACCATACTTCCAAGGTGCCTTCAGCCATGTTCCTGCCTCCTCTAGGTCCCCCACCCTTCTATCCTGCTCCTGACATGCTGGGAGCTTGTAGGATATGTGGCCATGTGCCAGCATCTTCCCAGTGCTTCCTTTTTGCCTGATGTCCAAGGCTTCTGCTGCATGTCAGCTCTTGGGGGCTGCAGTGATCCCTGCAAGTGCTAGAGTGTGAGAGATCTGCTCAGAAGCAGGTTTTCCTTACCTGCTGTCTGGCTTCTCACTGGCTCTTCCCTTGATGGTGAGGTGGTGTGGGTTCAACCCTGTGGGTCATGCAAGGTGATTTCATTCCATCTCCACCTTTCCACCCTAGGAAGAAATGGCACAAGTAGGCTCTGCCCAGACTTGTGATTCTCCCAAACACTTCCCTTTCTCTGCCAAATCTGTTAGTAAAATGAGGGCTGAAGCAGCCCGATGCTTCTTTTCCTTTTCCATTGCCATAGAGGTGTCATGAGGGGCATAAGCCTTAGCATTAGCATGCTCAAACACTAGAACAGGCTCCCCAGGGAGCTGTTTGAATCCCTGCTCCTGGAGGTGTTTAAAAGACAGAGATGTGGTGCTGCAGGCCACAGTTTAGCACCAGTGTTGGTAGGTAGGTAATGGTTGGACTGGCTGAGCATAGAACCACAGAATCAGGCAGGTTGGAAGAGAGCTCCAAGCTCACCCAGCCCAACCTAGCACCCAGCCCTGGCCAATCAACCAGACCATGGAACTGAGTGCCCCATCCAGGCTTTTCTTCAACGCCTCCAGGCATGGGCACTCCACCACCTCCCTGGGCAGCCCATTCCAATGCCAGTCACTCTCTCTGGCAAGAACTTCCTCCTAACACCCAGCCTAGACCTCCCCTGGCACAACTTGAGGCTGTGTCCCCTCCTTCTGTTGCTGGGTGCCTGGCAGCAGAGCCCAACCCCAGCTGGCTACAACCTCCCTTCAGGTAGGTGTAGACAGCAGTGAGGTCTGCCCTGAGCCTCCTCTTCTGCAGGCTGCACACCCCCAGCTCCCTCAGCCTCTCCTCACAGGGCTGTGCTCCTGGCCGCTCACCAGCTTTGTTGCCCTTCTCTGGATGCATTCCAATACCTTAAAGGTCTTTTCCAACTGAAAGGATTCTCTGCTTTTCCTGTGAAGCACCAACTCATTCCCATCCTATTGATCTGACTTTCTCTTCCCAGATTGATTTTCAAGCCACCAGCTGCTCTTCATACTCTGAAGCCTGCTCCTAGCTGCTTATTTCCACTGCTACAACTAAGCATTTGTTAACATTTTCATTGTAGATCACCCAGTTAATTTGCTGAGGTACTTCCTGAAAGATTTTTGGGTTTTTTTTTTCCCTGCAAGTGCAGTTCACTTTATTTCAGAAATCCCAGTCCAGTCCTTAACTGCAGAGTCAGGTCACAAAGCTGTGGCTGAACTCCAGTCAGGAATCCCAACACAGAGCAAGCCTTTTAATCACTTACACTTTTCCTTCCTCCTGCAGCCTTGTTAACAAACCCGTCTGTAACTCCAGGGCTTGCACAAAACCAACATATGTCCCTCCAGCTTTTCAGAGGATCACAAAAAGCAGGCCTGCAAGAAATGTCCAGAGGTCACTCTCTTCTCCTTCATCCAAAACAAGGTCAACCATACCTAATCCATTACCCAGGCCAGTTACTTAAGCTGTGCTCCAAAGGAAATCTAAGGCTATGAAAGTGAACTTGTTACAGCCTGAAACATCCCTCCCTGCAAGGGAAACTGCAGCTTTAGGAAGCAGTTGAGCCCCACATGTTTTGTGTGTTGCAGAAGGTGTGTGACATGCACCTAAATTCTTGCTCAGGCTTGATCAAAAGGTGCTGCCAGTGGCATTAGTAAGTGAATGAAGGGGCAATACTCTGGCCCATAATTATCAGAAAGACCACAGTTTTATTTGAGGTAACCAGCACAGTGCTTGTGAAAGTCTTATCTTTAGGACTTTTACAGCTTCACAGATTGCATTGGGTTGGAAAGGGACTCTCAGAGGTCATCTTGTCCAACCCCCCTACAGTCAACAGGACCACCTCCAACTAGATCAGGCTGCCCAGGGCCACATAATTTCTAATCTTGAATGTCTTTGTGGGCAATCTGTTCCAAGATAAAGTGGCTTCTGAGTACCCCTGAGTTTGAGGGCATGTGAGACATCCTAAAGCAGGCAGGTTGGCAGGGAGCACTGAGTGTGTATCAAAAGTGAAGGCCCTTAAAAGAACTTCTTCTCTGCTGGTTAGGACCCCACAGGCTCCTTATGGAGGAACCACCTGCTCTTATAATAGCCAAGAAGAGACCAAGGGTGGGAAACCCATCTGCATAATCTGATGAGCATTAAACTAACCAAGTCAAAAGCCAAGGAACTGACTTAATCTTCCATGATCTTTTTTCCCCCTCCCTCCTCTTGAGGTAATTTAAGGACACAGTTGCATCTCCCAGTCTCAGGATGTTACTGGGGCTGTGCTCAAAATCATATACATGAAAAGCAAACCTGATGGGTGGAATTAGTGATTTGGGAGATGCTGAGGCCAGCTGAATGGTCTGTCACTGCAAAGCTGTGGTGTGCCATAGGGGCACTCAAGCCAGATTCCCGTTTCCTGCAACGCAGCCAAGTGCAAATGCTTCATCCCCAGGTCTTGAGGGACTTGGTGCGTTGTGTGGTGTGTGTCTGTCCCTGGCAGGGCAGTGTTGGATGGTAAAAATTCATCTGTCCTCGCCTCTGGGTCTGAAATTGAAGGGTTCTTTTGAGTTTGAAGAGAACATCCCTGCTGACATGGAGTTGGTAGGTAATGAAAGCTGTCTGAGTTTCAGGGGCAGTGAAGGGGAAGGAAGGCAGAGTAGGAGGAAAAGGAGAACATCCACCAGCTTTTGTTTCCTTCTGAGGAGCTCGGAGGAGTGGTGGTGTGGAGTGAAATGGCTACAGCTGCCCTCAATTCTTAATCTTATTTGAGTTAAGGTTGTGTTGAGGGAAGTAGCAGTGGGCTAAGCTTCTGCTGCAGTTGTAGCAAAGTCTGGGTATGATGATCATGGGCCTGCTGCTTCTCTGAGATGGGGAGTAGCGTGTGGTGGCAAATCTGAGCATGCTTACAGCTATTGCTGCTGTCAGGGAAAAAGGGACTGAGCATCTGCTTTGGTGGCTCTGTGCAGGAGAGTAATGCATGGAGCAGCAGCATGAGGATGCCTGTTCCAGCTGCCCTGCTGCCTCAGTGTGGTTCTGCCTGCCGGCTCCATGCTGCCTTCAGAAGCACTCAGTTGTTGCCTTTCATGCTTTGCTTCAGAGGTGCAGTTTCTCTGATGGGCTGGTTTATGAATCTGGGGCCAGGCGCTGGCAGGGGTTCAGGGCTCTGCTGCAAGCTGAGTGGATGGCCCTGGGCAGGTCACTTCACCACGCTGTAATGTGTGAGTTGTGAGCAGCTCTTCAAGGTATGAACAGGGTCTTGCTGTACTGCAAAAGCACAGAATGGCTTGAGTTGGAAGAGATCTTAAAGGTCATCTAGTTCCAACCCCCCTGCCATGGGTAGAGGCACTTCACTAAATCAGGGTGCTCCAAGCCTGGTTTGGAACATTTCCACAGATGAGGCATCCACAACTTCCCTGAGCAACTTGTTCCCAGCATCTCACCATCCTCAGAGTGCCTGCAGAGTGCCAGGTACTGAGAGACCTTGGTCTCTGCACAACTTCCCTGTGCTACTGTAATGTAAATAATAATATGGAGACAAAGATGAGGTCAAGGAACATCTCTTAAACTTGGTAATTTCCCCTGATGGGAAGATTTATGTTGCTGTTTCTGGCTGGGTTGGAACAGTGCCAGGTTTTTTGATCTGTGTCCAAGTCCCCATGCAGCAATACTATAGCAAAGAGGGGAAGAAGCAGGGTGGTGAGGCTGCCATGCTCACGTAAAGCTTACTACCTTCTCGTTTGGCAAGCCAAACAAATCCCACCCTGTGCTGCAGCCCCAGCAGCACGGCAGGGAGGGAGGGAGGGAGCCATCCGTTAGGTGGGGAGCGCTGCCAAGGGAAGTGGCAGAGCCGTTAGCTGAAGCAGCAGGCTGGCTGGCACAGCACAGGCTTCATGGGGCTTTAGAGCTTCTTTGAAAAGAGTCTCCACCACTGCAGACAGGCTGTGGGCTGCATCAGCTGAGTAAAATGTTAACCTGCTAGTAGAGGGAATTATTAACATGTTTTCTCCATGCACTGACTGCCCCATGTGTGAGCAGCAAAATGAAAGGAAAGGAAGGCTGAGGAGGGACTATTGACAAGGGCTTGCAGTGACAGGACAAGGGGCAATGGGTTTGAACTGGCAGAGGGAAGATTTAGACTGGATGTTAGGAGGAAGTTCTTTCCAGTGAGGGTGGTGAGGCACTGGCACAGGTTGCCCAGGGAGGTTGTGGCTGCTCCCTTCCTGGAGGTGTTCAAGGCCAGGTTGGAGGAGGCCTTGAGTGACCTGTACTAGTGGGAGGTGTCCCTGCCTATGGCAGGGGATTGGAACTGGCTGATCCTTGAGGTCCCTTCCAACCTTACCATTCTATGATTCAACAACAACAAATCCTCTCCAACTTGAGCTGAGTTTGTGTGGTGCTTAGTTTGGCTGAGGGTTGAGCCAAACACCATAGCTTTGCTGGATACCATGGTGAGGTTGCAGCTTGGCATAAAAGACATCTCTCCTGGGAGGAAAGACTGAGAGACCTAGGGCTGTTTGGTCTTGAGAAGTCTGAGAGGGGATCTGATCAGTGTCTGTAAATATCTGATGGGTGGTGTCAAGATGAGGGTGCCAGGCTCTTTTTCAGTGGTGCCCAGTGACAAGGAACAAGGGGTGCAAGCTGGTACTCAGGAGGTTCCACCTCAGCATCAGGAGAAAGTTGTTTGCTGTGAGGGTGACAGAGCCCTGGAGCAAACTGCCCAGAGAGGTTGTGGAGTCTCCTTTTCTGGAGACTTTCAAAACTCACTTGGACATGTTCCTGTGTGACCTGTCCTAGGTGATCTTGATTTGGCAGGGGAGTTGGACTCGAGTTCTAGAAGTGCCTTCTGACCCCTAACAATTCAGTGGCTCAATGACAGACCTAAACTCAAAAACCCAAGATCTATTTAAGAGGTTGGGGTTTAGTTATCATCTGGGACTGGAATGAGTAAGAAGGAAGAGACCTGCACAACATGGGAAGCACTGTGTGCTCCTCATGTGTGACAGCAACAGGATCTAGCTTAAATTTGAAGTATCCAAACTACATCTGCAGCCTGAACTGCTTCTACTGGTTGAACACTGCAGATCTGAGGGACAGGATGAGTAGTAATTGAAACATTTACACTTAAGTAGTTAGTAATCCAGGGCTAAAAAGTGTCCAACCTTACACCCTCACTAGGATTTTTCAGCCTGGAGAAGAGGAGGCTGGAAGGAGACCTCATTGCTCTCTACAACTCCCTGAAAGGAGGTTGGGGTGAGGTGGGGATTGGTCTCTCTTCCCTAGTGTCAGGTGATAGAATGAGAGGAAATGGCCTGAAATTGTTCCAGGGCAGTGTTAGGTTGGAAATTGGGGAAAATTTTCTATGCTGCAAGACTGGTAAGGGTTTGGAACAGGTTGCCCAGGGAGGTGGTGGAGTCCCCATCCCTGGAGGTGTGCAAGAAATGTGTGGACATGGCACTTTGGAGGACAATCACTTCCCTACTCCTGCTGGCCACAGTGGTGCTGATGGAAGCCAGGATGCTGGTAGCCTTCTTGGCCACCTCATTTATGGGGCAGTTGGTGCAGGCTACTTTTTGTTGTAATAACTGATGAGTTGAAGCATACAAGTTACAGAGGATCAGCTGTCAGAGGATGAGCTGAGCTTGGCTGTCATGGTTCTGCCCCTTCTACTTTTGGTAGTGTTCCTAATGAAAATCCTTTCTGAGAGGTGTCACTGATGACTGTCACTTGTCTGTCTCATGTGAACTCTACAATCCTCATTTGAGCTTAATGATCAAAATGTGCATGTGAAGAGGCAGTGCCTGTCCTAGAGAGCTTGCAGGGTGGAGCCATATCTGCATGGCACAAATGAGGAGCTGTGGTGTGAAGATACTGAATGCCTTGAGCTAAGGTCAGAGGGAGGGAGTTTGAGAGAGGCAAGAATTAGATCTATTTTTTTTTTAATTACAGTTCTGGGACTTAATACAAATTAATTAAAAATAACTCTTGTCAAATAGAGTTGGAGAGGTTGGAGGACAGCAGGAAATTCAAGTGGAAAGACAATGATTGTATTTAACCTGAGGTTAAAGGAAAGACTTGGAGTGCAAAATTGTGACCAAAATGCTCTGTAGCAGTAGGAATTGTTCTCTGTGGGCCTTTTATTTCCCTTCAATCCTTGCATTGGATTCAGTTTGTTGATCAAGAAGGCAGCAAACAAAATGCTTCAGTGGTGGTCACCAGAGGCCTGCAGTCAGTGTTCACTTGGGTGGTGGATGTTGCTCAGAGGTCTGAGATCCATGCTGAGAGCAGCCCAGGAGGAGACTGAGCAAAACTTCCCAATTATCTTCTTTTTAATTCTTGGTCCCTTCCCTCCCTTAATCTGAAGATGGCATTGTGCAATACTTTTGAGTTGATGGAACATCACAAGAAGGTGCTTCTTCCATATCTGAAATTCTAAGTAACATCCTAGTTTTGAAATTGCCTCCTGGCTGCTGGTGATGCCTGCCTGCCAACAGCAGCACCATCAGATGTGAGGCCTGGGGAACAGAGATGAGTCACAGAATGGTAGAGGTTTGAAGGGACCTCAGAAGATCATTGGAGTGGTGTTGGGGGTTGGTTACTTCTCTATCAGGTGATAGAAAGAGAGGAAATGGCCTCAAGTTGTGTCAGGGGAGGTTTAGCTTGGAGACAAGGAAAAAATTCTGTCCTGCAGGAGTGGTCAGGGATTGGGACAGGCTGCCCAGAGAGATGGTGGAGTCCTCATCCCTGGAGGTGTTTAAAAAAACCTGTGGCCATGGTTTAATGGCTATGGTGGTGTTGGGTTCATGGTTGGACTTGGTCTTGGAGGTCTTCTCCAATCAAAACAATTCTCTGTCAGATGTTCTCTCAGCCACAAAAGCAAGAACTACTCCTGGGAAGCTTACCAGCTCTCTGCAGGCTTTGAACTTGGGAATTACTTTTCCACTTTATCTTGGGTTTTGAGCTGTGCTTGATGATGGCATCAAGACAAAGTGTGTTACAGGGAATGAAGCAGATGGAGTAAAGAGCCTGAATCATAGAACCACAGAGTGTTGGAGGTTGGAAGGAGCCTCCAGAGATTGAGTCTAACACCCCTGCAAAGCAGGGGACAGGTCACACAGGAATGTGCCTAGATGGGTTTTGAGGCTCTCCAGAGGAGGAGACTCCACAGCTTCTCTGGGCAGCCTGCTCCAGGGCTCTGTCACCCTCACACTAAAAATACTTTTTTCATGTTGAGGTGGAATTTCCTGTGGTTGAGTTTATGTCCATTGGCCCTCATCCTATTACTGGGTACGACTGAAAAGAGCCTGGGTCCATCCTCCTGACTGCAGCTCTCCTATGAGGACAGACTGAGAGAGTTGGGGCTCTGCAGCCTGGAGAAGAGAAGGCTTCCAGGAGACCTGATAGTAGCCTTCCAGTATCTGAAGGGGGCCTACAGGAAGGCTGGGGAGGGATTATTGACAAGGGCTTGCAATGACAGGACAAGGGGAATGGGTTTGAACTGGCAGAGGGAAGATTTAGACTGGATGTTAGGAGGAAGTTCTTTCCAGTGAGGGTGGTGAGGCACTGGCACAGGTTGCCCAGGGAGGTTGTGGCTGCTCTGTCCCTGGAGGTGTTCAAGACCAGGTTGGAGGAGGCCTTGAGTGACCTGTGCTAGTGGGAGGTGTCCCTGCCTATGGCAGGGGATTGGAACTGGCTGATCCTTGAGGTCCCTTACAACCTTACCATTCTATGACTGCTGCCCTTCAGGTGTTTGTAGGCATTGATAAGGTCCCCTCTCAGCCTTCTCAGACCAGACAGCCCCAGTTCTCTCAGCCTTTCCTCATAAGACACATGCTTCAGTCCCTCCATCACCCTCCCAGCCTCCTTTGGACTCTCTCCAGTAATTTCCTGTCCCTCTTGAACTGGAGAGCCCAGAACTCATACACTTCAAACCCTTAACCTCGAGCAGAAATACCTTAAGGTGCCTACTTGAGGGAAGTGTCTGCACTGACTCCTTGTCCTCTTGCTGTCCTTTTGATGCAGGTTGTATGACCGGACCCTGGAAATGGGATGTCAGTCCCGTTCAGGGAGCATAAAGGAAGCCAGAAGATCTGCCAGCTGCTGTGACAGCGAGTGAGAGCGCCAGCGGGAAGATGTCGGCGGTCACGGCAGCCATCCAGGCTCCTCAGGGCCCTGTGAATCCACCGCCCCCTGAGGTCACCAACCCCAACAAGCCTGGCCGGAAGACCAACCAGCTGCAATATATGCAAAATGTTGTGGTGAAGACCTTGTGGAAGCATCAGTTTGCTTGGCCTTTCTACCAGCCTGTGGATGCAATTAAACTGAATTTGCCGGTAGGTGCCTGCCGCTCGGTGCTTCTGCTCTTGCGTGAAGGTTTGGGAGTTCCCCACCCCCCCCACACTGTGTAAAATGACCCAGACTAGCACTCAGCCGGCTGGAAGTTAAGTGATGAAGCTCTGTTTACAGCTCAGCACAATGTACAGCAGATATTGACACTATAGACAGAATATTTACAGAAATATACAAGTCAAAGGTAATACAGCAACACAACTCCCCTCCCAGAAATCAGAGACCCCAGGAGGGGCTCCCAACCTCCTTTCCACCTTCTCCCCACCCATGTACCTTACCCCAAGATCTACCTTATGTGCAAGGTAAATTAGGATCGACCAGGAAGGTTGGAAGAAAAGTGGTTAGTGAGGATTAATCAGCAGAGGAGCCAGAGCCCAGAAGTTGCTAGATCCCACCAGCAGCTCCTGTTCCAGCAAGTGACAGAGAGAGACTCACTTATCTATTGTTTTGGTTAGTGTTCCCAAACAATTCTCCAGCAAGCCTGTGAGTGAAGTAGACATCATGATGTTTTCCTTTCACAGCCTAGAGTGTAATTTTCTCTATTAAAATATTCTAATTAGCCTCAAACCAGCACATCTTGGAAAGCTTTGTGCTGCTGAGCTGTTTGCTCCTCGCTGAGTCAGAGGGGTTAGGTTGCATTTAGGGGGATTTCTTTGAATGCTCTTGACTCAGTGAGTTTAGAAGATGATGGGTTTTAGAGCTGGGGTGGTGTAGGTCTCTGAAGGAGAAAGCTCTCCTCACATAGGAAAGAGCAAAGTATTGGATCGCTCAAGGAGGTGGTGGAGTCACCAGCCCTGGAGGGGTTTGAGAAATGTATGGATGTGGCACTTTGGTACATGGTTTAATGGCCATGGGTTGATGGTTGGACTCCATGATCTTAGAGGTTTTTTCCAGCCAAAAAATTTGTATGATTCTAAGAGCACACAGGCTTGGAGGACTGGAGTGTGGTGCTTCATTCGTAGCTTACTCTTGTTTACTTCTATGTGTCTTCACCCCTTATCCCACCTCTGCCCAGTTTGAGAGGGTCTCCAAGCCCAGATTCCTCTGAGGATTTGGCACTGAGCTCAGCTTAAGTTGTGGCAGTGATAGGCTGTCCTGGATTTGCTACTGACATCAGGAAGACAGGAGAAGCTAATGGGCAAGCATACTTTGGAGCTAGATACTTTCAAATGCTGCACTGAATTGGAAAGAGCAGAACAGCTACATTTAGCCATCTGCTTCCTGAGGCTGATGACAGGCACCATGTCAGACCAGAAAGCACAAGATCTAACCTGGTTATTCACACATGAACAAAATTTACTGAGCTGCTGTCTTCCAGAGAAGAGCCACACACCCTTCGCTTCTTCAAAGGGGTCCTCTAAGTGTAAAACCTCAGCAGTGGAGGTTTTACTGCTGAAATACAGACACCAGCACCCCCATCCACCCTGCTGTCTGCTCTGCTGGGCAGGAATTAACTCTGGCTGCTTTGAGCAAGAGGGTTGCATGTAGGATTTGAGGAAGCATTGTTCTGAGATGTAAGGTCAGGAGATCTCCAGTGGCCACAGATTATAACCCAGTATTATGGACTGGATCAGGAAGCTTTTGCACTTCAATGCTGTTGATGGGTGCTATGTAAAGAGTAAAAAACACTTAGCACCTTTAATATTTCTCTAGGTCTGTGCTTCTTTGTGGCTGCTTCTTGTGGATTTAGCTTCTCAGTGAGGCATTTTGAGCACTCAGTGAGTGATTTTTAGAAAGTTTGAAGGAAGAGTCAAGTTTTTCATCAGTAGAGTAAATCTGCATGAGCCCTGTAGGCAACAGGATTGCCTTTCCTGCCCTAGCCTGCCTTGCCTGGAAATACTGATGCTTCAGACTGTGCTGGAGGGCTGAGCTCAGAGAGTGGCCACTGGCTGTAGGTGGCTTTGTGTGCACATGCAGGGAGAGGACCTGCTGCTCTTCTCCAGAGCAAGAAAATTAAAGAGTGTGGAACCTTGCATGCCTAGAGTATCTGCAGGCTAATCACAGCCCCTGCAGATGCTTGAGACCAACTCAAAGAGAAACTGGGTTAATTTTAAGAGCTGAAATGCCCATAAAAGAGAATCTGAGACTTTTCCTAGTACAGTCTTAGCCAGTGCTGGCACTGATAAACTCCCTTAAGTGCCAGTCATTTAAAAAGGGAAGCAGAAATAAATGCTGCTTGCCAAACTGTGACCAGTCCACTATTAAACTGGACACCCTTCCAAAACTGGTGCTGACCCTGCTGTCTGACTTTGGATCCCGCACAAGCAAGAAGCTCATGGCTGCAGCCTAGCTGTGGAGGTAGAACGCCTCCAGCCTGCAACACGATCCCTGCAGCCTCACAGGGGTGTCAGGGCTGCAAACGGCTTCCAGGGAGAGCTGCTCACAAGCAGTTTGTGCATGCAGGTAGAGTGGAATTATCTAAGAGCTGTAGAACATCAACATCTATTTTGGCTTCTCCAAGCAACTGTGGTCAGGCAGGGTTTGAACCCATGAATGATTTGAGTGCCAGAAGCAAATGACTGGAAGTGTTTAAGACTAGGCTGGATGAGGCTTTGAGGAACCTGGGCTAATAGGAGGTGTCCTTGCTCATGGCAAAGGCTTGGAACTAGATGATCTTGAAGGTCCTTTCCAACTCAAACCATTGTAAGAATCTGTGTTTTCCCCTACACCTTACTCTTAGTGCCTTCCCAGTCTGTATGTCCTGACAAAAAGTAGATAAAATCAGCATGGCCATTTGTGTGGGGGTTTGAGCATGAACTGGGGGGAGCTGGGACATACTGGTGGGTGTAGAAGGAGTTCTTGTGCCTATTAGTCATAGAATAGTTTGGGTTGGAAGGGACCTTAAAGATCATCTAGTTCCAATCCCACTGCCATGGGCAGGGACACCTCCCAGTAGCCCAGGTTGGTCAAGGCCTCATCCAGCTTGGCCTTGAACACCTCCAGGGAGGGGGCATCCGCAGCCTCCCTGGGGCATCCGCAGCCTCCCTGGGGCATCCACAGCCTCCTTGGGAAACCCATTCCAGCCGCAAGTTAGAAAAGAGATGACAGCAAAGGTGATACTTACAGCTTCCGGTTGGATTTAGAGATGTGTTTTTGGGAATGTGAATGAGGAGGAAGTTGGGGTTGGAGGGAGATGTGAAGAACACTCTGTTGGTCAGGAGGTGTAACTTCTTTCTTGTTTCTCCCCCAGGATTATCACAAAATCATTAAAAACCCCATGGACATGGGGACGATCAAGAAGCGCCTGGAACACAACTACTACTGGAGTGCCAGTGAATGTATGCAGGATTTCAACACCATGTTTACAAACTGTTACATTTATAACAAGGTAAAGAGCCCAGAGCTTGGAGCTGGGGAACTGCCTGCCAGAGACCCACCTACAACTGTTAGAGTGCAGGTTTTGAGCAGGGCCAACTCTGACGTGCTCTGGACCCTCCTCACAAGGATTTCAAATGCCACTAATTACAACCACATTACTTGAAACACACAAAGCTGTCTTTGTGCTGTGCCTTTCTTCCCTCAGACTAGTTAAAAAGGCACATTTTCCATTTTAATTTGAGGTAGTTTTTTTTTTGTTCTGGGGTTATGTAGCAAGTTTTTGCTCCTTTTACTTTCAGTCAAGAGTTCTTTAAGGTGAGCTGCAGTTTATGCAGCGCTTTGCAGGTGTTCTGGAAGGTGTCGGTGCTGTGTGGTGGTCCAGCAGTAATCAGCATCTCTTAGATAAAGAGAGAGCAGAGATCAGTTCAGAAAGTAGAATCCTCTTCTCTGCTTATGTCTCATCCATACTTGCACATCTTTAGAATGCTTATTTTTACTGCTTGGGGTTTAGCTTCGTTTGCTCTTTTGTTAGGTTGTTAAAAGCCTCTATTCTTTGTGTTATGTTTTTTGCAGTGGTTTGTCATCATTGACCCACACTGGAGAGCGAGCTGAAATAAACAAATTAATTAGTTTGAGCCACAGAGTATGTGTTTACACTCTGCTCTCGGACCTGCTGGCGAGCAGGAGAGGACAGCTCATCTGTTCCAGTTTGCTGCTTCCACTCCATTGCACAGGATGCTGGTTATCAGGCTCTTACTGGAAGTCCTGATAACTCTGGATGCAGCATACTTAGAGGCTGTAATTATTGCGTGCTAGACCAGAACAGAAGTGCAGGAGGGTAGCGTGCAAGGAGGGAGAAAAGTCTGTTTCTTGTTAGAGCTGCTGGGATGCCCTCGTTTATTTGAAGGGCAGTGGGGATTTCAGAGCCCCGTCTTGAACCTCTCTGCTTCTCAATACTATGGATCATACAACACAGGCTTGTGTTCTGTTTTGCAGCCCACAGATGACATCGTCCTCATGGCCCAAGCCCTGGAGAAGATATTTCTGCAGAAGGTTGCCCAGATGCCTCAGGAGGAAGTCGAATTATTACCCCCAGTTCCTAAAGGCAAAGGTCGCAAGCCGTCAGCAGGCACGCAGAGCGCAGGTATTGGCCCCATCCAGGGACACTGAGGGGTTGCAGAGGCCTGAGCCACCTTCCAGGCTACCTGGTTTTGCAGATGGTGGAGAGGCTGGCAGGGGAGCATGGAGTCTAATGGGTGAAGCAGTGGAGAGGGAAGTGTGAGATGTCTGTGTAATGTTCACCCAGTGTTTCAGGGCTTGTCTGTCCTGAAGGCACTCACACGCTGGAGGAAAGGAGGCTGAGGGAGAGCTTCTTGCTCTTTACAGCTCACTTAAAGCTCAGGGCCACTAAGATGCTGAGGGGACTGGAACATCTCTCTGATGAGGGAAGGCTGAGAGGACTGGGGATGTTTAGCCTGGAGAAGAAGAGCTTGAGGGGGAAATCTTATTAATACTTGGAAATACCTAAGGGGTAGGTGTCAGGAAGATGGGGCCAGACTCTTCTCAGTGATCCCCAGTGACAGGACTTGAACATGAAAACACAGGAAGTTCTCTCTAAACATCAGAAAGAACTTCTTTTGAGGGCATCACAACACCAGAACAGACTATCCAGAGAGGTAGTGGAATCTCCATCTCTGGAGATGTTCAAGGCTGTCCTAGACATGTTCCTATGTGATCTGCTTTAGAAGATCCTGCTCTGGCAGGGGATTGAACTTTATCCTCAGAGGTCCCATCCACCCCCTACCGTCCTGTGAACAGAGGTTGGAATGCAGTGGGGTCGGCGTCCCTAGTATCAAGTGCTAGGGCAGGACCACTCCTGTTGCACTGTGCTCACCAGCCTGCTGCAGTGCCCTTTCCTCTGCCCTTTGAAGGAGCGCAGCAAGCCGTGGCCGTGTCTTCCGTCTCCCCGCCGGCCCCGTTCCAGAGCGTCCCTCCAGCCGTGTCCCAGACGCCTGTCATTGCTGCCACCCCTGTGCCAACCATCACCGCTAACGTCCCGCCTGTCACTGCCCCTCCCGCCGCCGCGCCCCCCCCGCCAGCCGCTCCGATCATGCCCGTGGTGCCTCCCACGCCACCGGTCGTCAAGGTAAATGGAGACCCCAGCCCCTTCCTCTTATGAAGTGCTAAGCAGTGCTGCCCCCTCCCTGAGGATGTTCAAAGCCAGGTTGGATGAGGCCTTGAGCAACCTGCTCTAGTGGGAGGTGTCCTAGCCTGTGGCAGCGGGTTGGAATTGGATGATCTTGAAGGTCCCTTCCAACCCAGCTCATTCTGTGAATCTATGATTTTTCAGCCCCTCACCGCTGGTTGCGTGCAGTCCTCCTCTTCACGTCCCACTCCTTGCCTCTCTGGCCAGCACTGTCCCTTTGGAGTGTGCTCAGACAAGGGCTCGTTGATGTGTTTGAGAGGCTTGAGGGAAGCTCTGCTGCTTTTACCACACCCGATTTGAGATGATGTCAGCTGTAATTGCTCCTGTCTCAGTTACGAGCTCTCATCTGACCACAGCCAAGTGCTGGTGCTCCACAAACTAGAAACTGTTGGAGGTTGCCCCCATTTTGCACCAGTGAGCCCAAAGCATCTTTTCCCTCTCTGAGCCCCCTGATTTTACTGGGACTATTCCTTTAAGGTTTGCAGACTCCAGCACTAAGAATGCTCCTCTCTGCCATAAAACCAGTTCAAGCCAAGCCTGTTGCTCCAGTTGGTGAAGAGTGATGTTGCCCGCAGGTTTTGGGTGCATTAGTTGTGTCTTACTGAGTAATCTGGGAGTTGTCACTGGTGTTTTGCTGTTTACTATGTTAATTTATGGGCAAATGAAAACATTGCTCTAAATAATGGGGATTTTCCTGGGGAGCTCTTGTCTTGCTTTAAAAATGATGAAAGCACAGCTCAGAGAAAGCTCCATTTAACTAAACTGGGGAATTAAATGCAACCAAATTGGTGTCTTCTAATGTGAGGCTGCGTGGAGCAGCGGAGCCACAGAGTTATTTTGCTTCTTAAACCTCATAGTTTGGGAGTTACTACAGAAATTAAGTCAGCTCTTCCTGCACCTAAACTGTCCTCCTCAGAAGCCTCATGCTTCGTTTTCTCTCTAAACAACTTGCTTCTGAGAATCAGTTTAATTTTTCAAACTCAAGGACTTTGCCACATACATACTGCAAAAACAATTCTGCTTGGGGCTTACCTAAGATTTCCCTAAGGATTTTTTTTTTTTCCCCCTTTCTCTCTCCAGAGAAATAAATCCTTCATAAGGAGCACATGAGAGAGCTGACTGGAGAGTCACAGCTTGAATTTATGTGAGAAAGGTTTTCTTTGCTTAAGGCAGAATCATTAAATTCTTGCTCTTGTCCATAAAAAATAAAAAGCAATCAATTTTAGCACACCCACTAAATACAAAGGAGTTGAGGGCTCACGGGGGTCTTTGGTGATTAATATGCTTTGGTTCAGAACTTAGAGCCTGATCCTGCCACTGGGGACTCAGACATGTGGTTAAGTTACTGGCACTTACTAAGTCATGGTGCATCAGCTGAGCTGCAGTAATCGACTGGGCGCACTCCTTTGCCTTGGCAAACCTGAGGTAAGAGTCCTTCAGTTTAAATCTCAGTGCACTGCATAAAGAGCTAAGACACTTCTGCAGCGTGTTTGGGGTCGGGTTGGAGATGTGCAAGTGGCTGGTTACTGTGGCTCAGGTGACCTGGTGGTGTTAAATACATCATGTGGTAGTCCACTCGAATCGGGTCTGGAAGCCTCTGCTCCCAAGTCCCTTTTCTCCCAGCGCAGTGATCGCTATTTCTGTCAGGGCCTAGGCAGGTCTCAGAGAGCAGGATGAGCTCCTCTAGATCTCTGCTGGCCCAGGCACTCCTGACTGGTGTCCTTTTGGTGTTGCAGAAGAAGGGAGTGAAGCGGAAAGCAGACACCACCACCCCCACCACCTCGGCCATCACTGCCAGCCGCAGCGAGTCCCCCACGCCCCTCTCGGACCCCAAGCAGGCCAAGATCATCGCTCGGCGGGAGAGCGGCGGCCGCCCCATCAAACCACCAAAGAAGGACCTGGAAGATGGAGAGGTCCCCCAGCACGCAGGGAAGAAGGGCAAACTCTCTGAGCACCTCAAGTACTGTGACAGCATTCTCAAGGAGATGCTCTCCAAGAAGCATGCAGCCTATGCATGGCCCTTTTACAAGCCTGTTGATGCAGAGGCCTTGGAGTTACATGACTATCACGATATTATCAAACACCCCATGGATCTCAGTACTGTTAAAGTACGTCCACATTTACAACCTCTTTAGCAAGGGGCTCACAACCTTCTGCTTGCAGAGGACTGGCTCCTTCTGGGGGAGGGGGAAGGGACAAGGGTGGAAAGCAGAACCTGTTTGGATGTCGTATTTTTGTATTTTTCTTTCCTCTCCCCCTCTTTTGTTTTCTCCCCTACCCTGTAATCTGGGCCACCTCTTTTGGCGGAGGGTTCTACCTGGCAAAGCAAATACGATGGCGTCCTCTCCTCTCTGTGGAGAGTTCCAGCTCTTTAAATGGTGTCCTTGGGATTGTGTTGCACTCTGAGAAGAAGAGGTGCTGTGTTTCGTAGGATTCAGTTGATAGTATCCCGTTTCCAGGAGCTGCTGCCTTGCCTGCTTGTTGGCACGATGTGTGGGCCAGATAGGCTCATGCTGAGCAATTCCACCTGGAGGGTGATGATCTCCTGGAAGCTGGGGAAGGGATGCTCATGTGGTTTGTGTTTGGCTCTTCCAAGGGCTGAGCTTAGCATGGTCCAGTGTTCAAGGTGGTGTTTTTGTTCCAGTAGACTGGGAAGTTTTCTGAATCTTCTAAATATCCATGGAGTACACCCATATTATTCCCATCTCCTACTTGAGAGCCAGCCATTGGTGTTGGTGGAGGTGAGACTTTCTTCCACCTGCAGGAAGTTCAGGTGTCTGCTGCATTTCTCTAGCATAGCAGGAGTGTTTTGATGCCAGCTGAGCTTGTCTAAATGCCCAGGTAACAAAAGTGCAGCTGTGTTCCTGATCCCTTTCATATTCCTTGGCAAATACTACGTGGTACCTGGGAGCAGCATGCCATGCTCTGATGTGCCATGCCAGTCAGCCCTGATGATGCAGGACTTCTTAATACAGCTTCAATATTTGTGTGAGTATTTTTAGCTGCATTATTCAGTGATGAGAGAATAGTTGTTGTGGTCTCTGTGTTGAGGATTAGACCAGAAGTTACTAGTGCCTGAGTTTTTAATTGTTGTTTGAGTCCTGGGAAGTTTCCTTGCAGCTCTGTGCTGTAGTTTTCCCAGCCTGAAATAATGCTTGACCTACCTCACATGGCTGTTGTGAGGGCAGATACCTGGAAGGCACTAACTATTAATTATTGTTATTGATTGAATTTGTATGGAAAAGACCCTCCCTGATCTGGCAAGAGTGTTGTAAGCCAGCTGTGGTGGAGCTAAGCTTGGAGACCATTCTCCTCCTGAGCCTTGAAGTGTCCTTGCTCTGTTCATGGAAGTCAGTGCAATGTGCAGGAGTTTTGACTTACAATTAGGTTGAGCTGTGTTAAAGGCCTGCAGCCTTTTCCTGACAGGAGTAGGGGGCAAGCCAATGGGTCAGCTGAGCTGCAGGCAGGGAAAGGGAGCCTGAAACACAGTGGTGAGAGCAGGAGGAAGGGCTTGGTTAGTCTGCACAGCTGCAGCACCAGCACCTGGCTAAAGTGTTCTGCTGGTAGAGGAAGGTTCTAGTGTTCCTTGGGTAAGTTTCCATTTTTCTCCTCTTCTTTGGCATGGATGAGGAAGGAAGAAGCTCCCCTCAGTTTTGGTACTGCAGGGTCTTCACCATCCTGCTGATTTTGGGTGCCCAGTGCTGAAGGCTTAATTAATCCTTGTACTTTGCTTTTAATTCTATGGCTTACTGCCAAGGTCTGCTCACTTCACTTTGCATGGGAGTTACTCTTCTCTTCCCATGTGGAGGTCCTTGGAGGCTAATGAGTGATGTAGGTTGGTCAGGAGGTCTGCTTCCTGCTCAGAGCAGGGTCATTTACACACTCTGATCTGCTCCCTGCCAGGGCTCACCACCTTCACAGCTGACTGGGTCTGACCTTGTTCCTCTGATGCCAGGGAGTGGGCTAGGACCTGGAAGAAATTGGATATGGGGCTGGGGGAGGGGGGTGGGTGTTGTTCTTCTGTGAATCAGACCAGAGGTACAGCAATTGGGTGGCCTCAGGAACCTTCCTGTTTGATGTTTTGTTTGGTGTGCATTCAGTTAGATCTGTCCATACTTATCCTAGGCTACACATCACAGTCTGTTCTAAGAGTCTGTCGACTGAGCAGCAGCTTTAAAGGAATTTCAAAGTGTATCTTGTTTGCAGAAGTGATGGGAAGAAGCATCTCTTGCTCCGTGCCACTCTTCATTACCAAGCTGGAGTGCTGAAGTGCCATTGATAGCCTCTTGTCTCCTAGTCTTGCAAACACAAGTTGTTAGATGATCACATCCTAGATGAACTCAGTTTCTGTACTGACTGTGTAGTGGAACTGCTGGTAAACCTAATCCTTTCAGACCTGCCCTCAGCTCAGTCACATCCACTTGACTTCTAGGGATGCTGTGTGTCTCCAGAGGTACCTGCAGCCTGGTAGATCAAGCCCTGGGTGAGTGCAGTGAGGTTAGAGGTGGAGAGAGTGAAATCCTGGTGCTCTCAGAGCTGGGGTTTCCATGTGTGGTTAAGTGGTTTCTTATTGCAGGAGAATCTGTGCTGTATTCAGCAAAGCTGAGGCTCAGAGCTGTGGTTTTTTTGGGTGGGTAACTTCTTCACACTTCAGTTTCAGTCTTCTTACATGTGTACACTTCTCTCTGCCCTTTTTCTGCAAGTGATGTTCTCCCTCTGCACCTTACTAGTGTAGGGCAGAAAACTGGAGACAAGCTAAGGGTTGACCCAGTGGAGTCTTTTGTATGCAAAGACTCTGGATTTGTCTTTCCTCCTGGTAGTTGCTGTTTTTTACTCATAATAAACTTGTTTGAAGTGCTGTCTGGTATTGTTTTTTTATGGAGTGTTTTATTCTCATTGCTCTTGGCCTGTAGATCATAGAGTGACTTCTCTGAGATGCAGCCTGTGATACCTTAACTGCACAGAGCAGAAACCTGCCGTTTACAGGCACTGCCATTCCTCAGTGTTGGAGATTTCTCAGTGGCTCTGAAAGGCTTTAGATTGCTGCACAAGTGACAGTGGCTGTAGTAAAGCAGCACAACTAATGGCCCTCAAATCAGCCTGGAAGGAATGATGGGATAAAGTAAAATAGAAGCATTGCTGCAGCTGTCAGACATTCCTCAGTACCTTTTTGCTTGTTGCTTTCGTTCTCTGGTTGTATGAGGTTGGATTCTTCTTCAGAGAATATCCTCCATGTCCAGGAGCATTCTTGTTTTCTAGGCTTTGCACCCAGCAGAGGTGTTCTTTAGAGGAATTTGGAGGTGGTTTTGTCTGTGTGGTGCAGGAGGCAGGTTGGCTGTCGTGACTCTGCCGGCGGCATGTGAGAGGGGGAGGGGCTGTAGCCGACCTTGTTGCAGCCAGGAGCAGAGGGATCTGCTGGAGTGCTGTGCTGGAGCTAGGACTGAGGTGGGAGGAGCTGAAGGGACCGGAGCAATGAGCTTGTCTCCACCTCTGTTAGTCATCACAAAGCAGGAAAGAGCAGAACTGCTTGGAGTAGAGAGACAGGGATGAAAGCATGAGGAGAGGTGTGAGTTACACATTAAAAACTAAGAGGCAGCAGCCCTAATTCCCTGTAGCAGGTGAAAGGCTTGCTCTGAACTAGTAGCAGCACTGTGCTCCTCCTGCTGCCCTCTCCAAGGGCCCACTTGCTTGCAGTATGTTCATGTCTCTCTCTGATGCTGGGGAGCTTTGGTGTGAGAGGCAGGATCCTGTGCCTGTGATGGAGCTGGGGGGAACCTGGAGCACTTCTTCTCTCTTGGTCCTCTGGCTGCTGGGTCACAGCAGCAGTGGTGTGGATGTGTCTGGCTTTGGTTGACTTGGTGGGGAAGAAGCAGCAGCCCTTGCTGTGCAAGAGGATTTATACAAGGTGTTTATTTCTGGAGTAAAGCACTACCTGCAGGCTCTGACTCTGCTCATCAGTTAATTCCCTTGCAGCGAGCTGCTGTGATTTCAGAGCAGCTGAATTCAGGCTCTTCAAAGTGAGAAGAGCTCTTCTGGGGGAGCTGCACCTGTTTTACAGCACAAACCCAGCTTCACAAAGCAGTGCTCTTGTGGAGGCAGTTCTGTGAGGTGCAGTTTGCCCCCAGAAATGGGGCTGAGTCCTCGTTAGCAGCTAGAGATGGCATTTTCTCTGCTGAAAGCACTGTGTGCTCCTGTCCCTCATCACCACCTACCCTGATGCCATGCCTAAGGCATGTTCACAGGCTGGTGTCCTGTTCAGTCTTGAGAATAAAGAAACTGAATTTGAGGCTGAAGAGACAATGGAAAGGGCACAGGTTAGATCTTCAAACATAGAAGAGATGGCTGCAGGGAAGGAGACAGTGATGTTTTTTCTGCATCCTCAGTGTTTGGGACAAGGCTTACCTTAAAACAAGAGATACATTAGCTGTGAGGAAAGACATTTCTGGCCAGTCAAGATTATGAAATGATTGAATTGAGAGGCAAATGAGGTTGCTGTGGAAGATACAGCATGGGGCAGAGGATGGCCTAGGTGGCCTCTCAGTCCTGCTTCTCTACCACTCCTGATTTGCAATTGTAAATGTAATAACTGTTCTTAAAGAGCTGAATATCTCAAAATGAATTCATAACCAAAGCTATGCCAACCCACCAATTTCAAGTGCCTTTTTTTTTGTTGTTGTTGTTGTTCTTAATTATTCTTTCCAAGAAAACAAAAATAAATCCCCAGATTAAAAACTGTTGGGCTAGAAAACCTGTTGGGTTTGGATGAGAGCAAAGCCTCAGACATTGGAATGTATTTCACAGGCAGTAATCAGGCACTGAGTGTGCCAACCAAATAAAAGTGCCTCCAAAAGGCCTTTTCATGCAGTAAGTCAGGTCTTAAAATAAATGGGCCCTTGCCATGAGCCTCTGCTTTGCTTTGGAATTGGCCTGAGATGTTTTTTTGAACAAGGCCAGGCAGGAGAAGCCCAAACTTCTCTCCTTCTCTGTCTTTGTGTTGTGGCTAGAGGCTGTCTCCTTGTTCATTCAGCAGGGGAGTGAGGTCTTGTGACAAAAGTTTGACAGATGTTTGACTGCAGGCAGTGAGGAGTGAGGCTGCAGGAATGTCACCATGCTGCTTGCAGGTCCCTCTGAGGCTGCAGCCCTGCAGGTGAAATTTTGCCCTGTTCAGAACAAAATCAGCTCTAGGAGTTAAGTTTCCAGATAGGTTTGTCAGGTTGCTGTGAAATTCCTTCAGCTTCCCCCAAACAAATGGGAATTTCACTTCTGTTCAGGATTCAAGCAGGGTTAATAGACTGGTTTGGGTTGGAAGAGACCTTAATGATCATCTCCTTCTAGCCCCCCTGCTATGGACAGGGACAACTTCCACTAGACCACATTGCTCAAGGCCTCATCCAACCTGACTTTGAACAACTCCAGTCTTGGAGCCTCCACATCTTCTCTGGGCAACCTGTTCCAGTGCCTCACTACCCTCATGGGGAAGAATTTCCTCCTAATGTCTCATTTAAATCCAACTTCTTCCTGTTTGAAGCCATCAACCCTTGTCCTGTCACTCCATGCCCTTGTAAAAAAATCCCTCTCTAGCTCTCCTGTAGCCCACTTGAAATACTGAAATGCTGCTCTAAGGTCTCCCCAAAACCTTTTCTTCTCCCGACTGAACAACCCCAGGTCTCTTGGGGGTTGCAGGGTGACAGAATCCTGCTTTACTCCTTAAGCCTCCCTGATTTCTTGCAATTTCTTCTTCCCCGAGGTCTTGCAATGCCAGGACAAGGGGCAATGGGTTTAAACTGTCAGACAGAAGATTTAGACTGGATGTTAGGAGGAAGTTCTTTCCAGTGAGGGTGGTGAGACACTGGAACAGGTTGCCCAGGAAGGTTGTGGCTGCTCCCTCCCTGGAGGTGTTCAAGGCCAGGTTGGATGAGGCCTTGAGTGACCTGTGCTAGTGGGAGGTGTCCCTGCCTATGGCAGGGGATTGGAACTGGCTGATCCTTGAAGTCCCTTCCAACTTTCCCATTCTATGATTTCTGCTCAGATGGGAGTCTTCCCTAACCATGTTTGCAACCCTTTCCCTTCACTTGGGGTACAGGTGCACAGGACACACAAAAGGGAGGCCTGCAAGCATTTGGCAAATAGAAAATGTCTTTAAACCCAGGGGTTTTTTAAATGCAAATGAAGTCAAGTGTTAGCTGTATTTTCCTTTTGGTCAGAGTAAATGGAGTGAAAGTTTTATCCAGAGTGGTAATATATGCATAAAATCAATTAAGTTCTGGGAATGCCAGAAACTGTTCTCTAAACCCAAGTCATTCAGCCCCAAACAAGAAGAGAAGTGGATGGAAGTGAGAGCTGAAACTTAATAGAAAGGAACAAGCTGCAAATATTAAGGTGTTAGTATTTATCTTTACTACACTAAGAAGTAACATCAGGAATAGGCTCATAAAGGGTGGGGTTTGTATCCAAATCAGTTAGACTTCAAAATCAAGACTAGATCATAGAATCACAGATTGGATTGGCTTGGGAGGGACCTTCAAGATCATCTGATTGTCTGCTCTTTGTTTCTTTGCTTGTTTTAAAAAACAGGGATTAGGAGGAAATTCTTTGCAGTAAGGATGGTGAGACACTGCAACAGGTTGTCCAGAGAGGTTGTGAATGCCCCTCCCTGGAGGTGTTCAAGGCCAGGCTGGATGAAGCCTTGAGCAACCTGTTCTAGTGGGAAACATCCCTGTCCATGGCAGGGGCTTGGCACTGGATGATCTTCAAGGCCAGGATGGTTGAGGCCTTGAGCAACCTGTTGTAGTGGGAAACATCTCTGTCCATGGCAGGGGCTTGGCACTGGATGATCTTCAAGGCCAGGATGGTTGAGGCCTTGAGCAACCTGTTGTAGTGGGAAACATCTCTGTCCATGGCAGGGGGTTGGCACTGGATGATCTTTTAAGATCCCTTCCAGCCCAAACCATTTTATGAACCTGCGAATTCGGGAGCAAATCAGCCAGATCAGACTCCTCTGAGACAAATATCACTGTTGAGGTTGCTCTGAGCTGTCTCCATGTAGTTGCCTTTTGCTTATGGCTTTTTCTCCCCCCTCTCCCCTTTCCCTTTTGACTTGTTTGCTTGCAGAAAAAGATGGACAGCCGGGAGTACCAGGATGCACAAGGCTTTGCAGCAGACATCCGGTTAATGTTCTCTAATTGCTACAAGTACAATCCTCCAGACCATGAAGTGGTGGCCATGGCCAGGAAACTCCAGGTAAAGCTCTTGGCAAATGCATCTTCCAAAAGTATGCTCAGTTACAGAATCACAGAATGGTAGGGGTTGAAAGGGAGGATCTGAAGATTTGAGTCCAACCTCCCTGCCAGAGCAGGATCACCTAAACCAGATCACACAGGAACACATCCAGGTGGGCCTTGAAGGCCTCCAGAGGTGGCAATCTTTTTCAAGTACACTGCCACCCTCTAAGGAAAGTTCCTTCTCCTGTTTAGATGGAACTTTTTATATTCAAGATGATGCCAGTTACCTCTGGTCCCATCACTGGAGACCACTGAGAAGAGTCTGGGCCCTGTCTTCTGACACCCACCCCTTAAATGTTTGTTAGCATTAGTATGTTCCTCCCTCAGCTTCCTCTCCTGCAAGGTAAACAGCCCCAGCTCTCTCAGCCTTTCCTTGAGTGAGAGGTGCTCCAGTTCCCAATCACCTTAGTTCAGCTATAAGGTGTCAGATCAGAGATCCAAGTGTGCATCTCTCATGGCACCAGCAAGGGAAAGTCATTGGTCCCTCCAGCCCTTGCTAGGAGCCATGTTCATGCAGAACTGTTGTGCTCTTCCCGTAATGCCACTTTCCACTCCTAAAATGTTCCAACCGTTGCTCTATGGAGTAATGGGAGAATTTGATGTGGCTGACAAAAAAAAAACCATTTGCCCACCTGTTCATTATTATTTAGTTGTACACTTCATGCAGTGCAGCAAGACCCTGACCTGTGGTGAGGGTGTTGGAGAGGCCAGAGTGAGGTCTTTGTGCTTGAGGCTCCTTTTGTCACCGTTCTTTTTTTTTTATTTATTTTTCTTACCCTTTTTGCAGGATGTCTTTGAGATGAGATTTGCAAAAATGCCTGATGAGCCTGCAGAGGCTCCCCCTCCTCCTCCTCCAACAGCACCAGTGGTGAGCAAAAGCACAGAGAGCAGTCACAGCAGTGAGGAGAGCTCCTCTGACTCGGATAGCTCGGACTCGGAGGAAGAGCGAGCGACTCGGCTGGCTGAGCTCCAGGAGCAGGTATTGCAGTGGCCAAGCTGTGTCTGTGCAGTAGGAAGGGGGTTTCATGTTGTTCCTAAACCTCAGCAAGGCTGGGGAGCAGCAAAGCAATCTCCCCTTCTGCCAGCTAAAGGGCAAGAATGCTCAGCTGTGCAGTAAGTGCATGCTTGAGGTAATGGTCACTGCCTTTGAGATACCTCTTGGCCATACCTCTGCTTTGAGCTGCCTTCTGGGGTCCCAGAGTGTGAAGGGAGGTGCACACAATCAATCACAGAATGGTTTGGATTGGAAGGGAGCTTAAGGATTGTTAAGTTTCAATGCCTCTGCCATGGGCAGGGACACTTCCTAGTAGGGCAGGTTGCTCAAGGCCCCATCCAACCTGGCTTTGAACACCTTCAGGGAGGGGGCATCCATCACCTTCCTGGGCAACCTGTTCCAGTGTCTCAATCCCTCATGGGGATTTCCTTCTAATGTCTCAACTAAATCCAGCTTCTTCCTGTTTGAAGCTATTCCCCTTTGTCCTGTCACTCCATGCCCTTGTGAAAACTCCCTCTCCAGCTGTCCTGTAGCCCACTTAAAACACTGGAACGCTGGTCTAAGGTGTCCCCAGAGCCTTCTCTTCTCCAGGCTGAACAGCCTCAGCTCTCTCAACCTGTCTTCATTGGAGAGTTGCCCTCTGATCATCTTTGTGGCCAAGAATACAAGAGATCTGGGAAGAACAAACCCTTTTGTGTGAGAGCTTGGGCATAACAAAATCTGCCACAGACTTGCCTCTCTACCCCATCTTGACCTGTTCTGAGTGTTGTGGTTGCAAATACTTCAACCAGACAGCTGCTGAGCTTAATTTTTATTTGCCCCTATAAACCAAGGGTGATGTTTGCATTTGAGTCAGTTTCTGCACAGTCAAACAAAGTTTCTAGGCTCTTTGGTCACAGATTTTGGGCTGTATGTGCAGGCTAGGATGCAGAAGGGTATGTGGAGCCATTTTACCTTGAAGCCTGATTATTTTTAACTCTGTTCCCCCTACTCCAGCTAAAGGCTGTCCATGAGCAGCTAGCTGCCTTGTCACAAGCACCAGTGAACAAACCAAAGAAAAAAAAAGAGAAGAAAGAAAAAGAGAAGAAAAAGAAAGATAAAGAGAAGGATAAAGAAAAGCACAAAGTAAAAGTGGAGGAGGAAAAGAAACCCAAGGTGGCTCAACCACCAAAACAAACCCAACAGAAGAAGGCCCCAGCTAAGAAAGCAAACAGCACAACCACAACTACCAGGTGAGGCTACCTCCTTGCAGCTTAGAATCATAGAATCAATCAAGGTTGGAAGGGACCACAAGAATCATCCAGTTCCAACCACCCTGCCATGGCAGGGACACCTCACACTAGCTCAGGCTGCCCACAGCCTCATCCAGCCTGACCTTAAACACCTCCAGGGATGAGGCTTCCACCACCTCCCTGGGCAACCCCTGCCAGACTCTCACCACCCTCATGCTGAACAACTTCTTCCTAACCTCCGCTCTGCCTCCCCCCATTTCCAGCTTGGTTCCATCCCCCCCAGTCCTCTCGCTACCTGACAGCCTAAAATGTCCCTCCCCAGCTTTCCTGTAGGCTCCCTACAGATCCTGCAAGGCCACAAGAAGGTCCCCTGGGAGCCTTCTCCCCTCCAGCCTGCACAACCCCAACTGCCTCAGTCTCTCCGCAGAGCAGAGCAGCTGCAGCCCTAAGCTCATCTTTGTGGCCCTTCTCTGGACACCTTCCAACCCCTCCACATCCCTCTTGTCCCAGGGGCTCCAGCACTGGATGCAGTACTCCAGGTGGGCTCTCACGAGTGTGGAGTAGAGAGGAGCTTGCCTTGAGGGAATATCAATAGCTTCCAGCCCAATTTTCCTATTCCCCCTCCCATCCCCACTGAATTCTTAGTGCAGCTGGATTTTCAGAGCAGTTAATTTGCTGTTGAATGATGTTCCCATTCCCAGACAACTGCAGGGAGTCTTTATGTTGGGGCTGGCAGTGGAGCCATCCCCTTGCCACTGCCCAGCTCTCTTAGAACCTCTGCCTGATCCCTCCCAGATAAGGTTTTGCTTTCTACCTTGACAGCAGGCAGCAGGAACATTCCCTTGCATTGCTCCCCCCCTGCTGCTGCATGGGCTGCTGCTTGTGCCTCACAGGGCTGGCACAGAATGGGACCACAGCAGCTGAGCTTGTGCAGAAGTTGTGGTGCTCTTCAAGCCATCTGGCTGGGGTTCAAAGCCAAGAATCATAGAATGGGAAGGTTGGAAGTGACCTCAA
>VWZE01018616.1:81504-92085 GCA_013396675.1 Eubucco bourcierii
AATCTCCCCTCTGACACTTCAAACCCATTGCCCTTGTCCTGCCACTCCAAGCCCTTCTCAATAGTCCCTCCCCAGCCTTCCTGCAGCCCCCTTCAGATCCTGCAAGGCCACTCCAAGCTCTCCTGGAAGCCTTCTCCTCTCCAGGCTGCAGAGCCCCAACTCTCTCAGCCTGTCCTCACAGCAGAGCTGCTGCAGCCCTCTCAGCATCTTTGTAGCCTCCTCTGCACTGGCTCCAACACTTCCATGTCCCTGCTGTGCTGGGGGCTTCGAAACTGCACCCAGGACTCCCGATGGGGTCTGAGGAGAGCAGAGCCAAGGGGCACAATCCCCTCCCTTGCCCTGCTGCCCACACTGCTCTTGCTGCAGCCCAGCACACAGTTGCTGTCTGGGCTGCACTCACACTACAAAAAGGTAGGCAAAAAAAACCCCAAGAAGTGTATAAAGCAGCAATGCCCTCATGATTGTTTCCATGTTTGCCAACTCCCCCCCCACTAGGCAGCCCAAGAAAGGAGGCAAGCAGGCGTCTGCGCCCTACGACTCAGACGAGGAAGAGGAAGGTCTGCCCATGACCTACGATGAGAAGAGACAGCTCAGCTTGGACATCAACCGCCTGCCTGGGGAGAAACTGGGCAGGGTGGTGCACATCATCCAGTCGAGGGAACCTTCCCTCAGAGACTCCAATCCTGACGAGATAGAAATTGATTTTGAAACCTTGAAGCCCACGACCTTGCGGGAACTGGAACGCTACGTCAAGTCTTGTTTACAGAAAAAACAGAGGAAACCGTTTTGTAAGTTACCTCCTGGGCCTTCCCTCCCCACACCTCCCCCCACCAGCTCCTGGGCTTAGCTGATGTGGCTGTTGAGACTTTCTTACCCAGCTCTTGGGTGTGCCACGGCAATGATTGGTAGGGATCCTTTTTCCCCCTCCCTGCTGATGAAAATGCACAGAAACTGAAGGGTTTTTCTGTTCTCTCTTCCCACGATGTCATAGAATGGGGAGGTTGGAAGGGAGCTCAAGGATCATCCAGTTCCAACCCCTTGCCATAGGCAGGGACACCTCCCACTAGTACAGGGCACTCAAGGCCTTGTCCAACCTGGCCTTGAACACCTGCAGGGAGGTTGTGGAGCACAGAAGCACCCAACGTGATCAAAGATCACGTTGGGTGCTTCTGTGCTCCACAACCTCCCTGGGCAACCTGTGCCAGTGTCTCAGCACCCTCAGCCTGTGCCAGTGTCTCAGCACCCTCAGCCTGTGCCAGTGTCTCAGCACCCTCACTGCAAACAACTTCCTCCTAACATCCAGTCTAAATCTCCCCTCTACCACTTCAAACCCATCCCCCCTCATCCTGTCCTTACAAGCCCTTGTCAATAGTCTCTCCCCAACCTTCCTGTAGGCCCCTTCAGATATTGGAAGGCTGCTATCAGGTCTCCTCAAAACCTTCTCTTCTCCAGGCTGCAAAGCCCCAACTCACTCAGCCTGTCCTCATAGGAGATCTGCTCCAACCCTCTCCATTACCTGTCAGGTAATGGAGACCTGGAGGACTATTGTATTCCTCTGCAAGACCTGTGTGATGCTTTTATTAGTTATCTAGGATCTAGAAGGCACTACAAAGGTGTCTCAGTCTCCTTGTGTTGGGTGCTATGTGTACACATCTGGAAGGATCAGGTTCTTAGCCTGACTAGTTTAGCATCTCATTAGGAAGGAAACAAAATTGTGGTTGCTCTCCAAAATGCCAAGGGAATAAAGAACTCATTCAAAGCCACCTGAGCATTCTGGGTGTGAGTGTTTGAGTTACCTCTGCACCCCCAAACTGCTCTTCCTTAGGTGGCTCTGATCACCACACTGCCCTCAGCCTCTGTCAGAGCAGTGGATTGATGTTAATGCCCCTGCTGAGTCTGTGGTTCAGCGTGGGAAAGATTTTTGTGCCTCATCCACAAAGAGTGAATTGTGACCCCTGGAGAGCTTAGCTCGAGCTGAACAGCAACAGGATCATTTAACCTGAAGTGGTCCTGGCTCTGGCCATCTCCTTGTTGGTTAAGAAAGGGTTGTGCTGTTAAGAGTATAACACAATAGCTGCTCACAGCTTGTGCAGAGCACCTCCATTTCTTCACCAGAGGATTCTCAGGTAGGCCTAAGCAAAGCTCAGACTTTGACCCTGCTTTTTGGTTTTTCATTCAGTGCTTTGATTTTTATTTTTCTTGACATTCTTTTTTTTTTTTCCTTCAAGTCCTTCACTGTTGGAATAGCTCAGGAAAAGGCTTTTCCAGAGTGGTTAGCAACAAGAATCACAGCATTGTTTTGGTTGGGAGAGACCTTTAGGATCATCAAGTCCAACCATTAACCCAAGGTTGCCAAGTCACTGCTGAACCATGGCCCTCAGCACCACATCTACACAGCTTTGAAACCCCTTCAGGGATGGGGACTCCACCACTGCCCTGGGCTCCCTCAACCCTTTCAGGGCAGAATAATCCTTTTGTCTGGAACCATAACACAGAGTAGCACAGGTGACCTTAAATGCCTGCTCCTATGAGACTGGCAGGCTGGCAGTTACCCTGGCTGGACTCAGGTGCTGCCTGCTGGGTGTTCAGGGGCACATCCTTCTTCTAGGTCTCTGCTTTCCAGGCTGCTGCCTTTTTTTTTTTTTTTTTCCTTTTTCTTTTTTTTGATTCATTGCTTTAAAGCAGCAGACAAAAATGCAGGCATTTCCTTGCTGGATCAGGCAAAATAGCTGCCTCCTGTCTTGTGCTTTTCTGCCCCTGCCCAACACCTGTGTTCAATTACTCTTCCTTGGAGGGATCTTTCTTCAGCTCAGGATGAGTACTGCTGGTACCTCTCACCATTTCCATCCTAACACTACCAGCCTTGGCCTCAGGTTTTTCAGTTTGGTTTTTGGTTGGGTTTAGGGTTTGGTTTGGTTTGGTTTTGGTTTGGTTTGGTTTTTTTGCTTTCTCTTGTTTTATTTGCTATTTAAAGCCACATCAACCAAGTAGATTGTTACATGAGGTATCTTTTAAATTTTAATGGCAGGTGCTTTCTTCTGGCAGCCTTTAATGGGGACACTTTATTTTACAGGGCAGCAAACCCATGTAACAATTCTGTAATTACAAATGTCTAACTATTGACCATAAAACTGGCTGGTAAGTAACTTGTAACTACAAAGTGATTCCCATGGATGTTTCTATCTCCTAAAATACTTTCCAGAAGATCTCTCTTTAAAAAAACAAAACAAAACAAACAAAACAACCCTGCATGTTACAGGATGATGGTGATTGGATGATCTTGCCAACTTCACAACATTGTCCTCTTGTCTAGTTGCTGTGTGGCCACTGCAGAGGGGTTGCACAGATTTCCATGCCCTGTAAAATAGTGATGTCCTCTCTCTTCTTTTCTTTTCTTTTTTTTGTGTGTTTTGTTTTGGTTTGTTTTTTTTTTTTTTCTTTTTCCTTTCTCACCTGCAACCATGCAGTTTCAGAAATTGTGCATTCCTCCTCCTCCACAGCTGCAAGTGGCAAAAAGCAAGCAGCAAAGTCAAAAGAAGAGTTAGCTCAGGAAAAGAAGAAGGAACTAGAAAAACGGTTACAGGACGTCAGTGGGCAGCTAAACAACAACAAGAAACCTGCAAAGAAAGGTAATGGCTTTTTGGGTTCCCTTTGCTGACAGTGCCCCAGAAGTTGTGTTTGTAGATAGACATCCTCACTGAGACAGAACCCCTGCTGCCTTGCAGCCTTGGGTATCTTTCTGACACCCATTTGGATACTGCTGGGTGCTGAGCTGCTGAGTGGAGGCTGCTTTGGTCCCTGGCCAGGTGGAAGCTCTCCTGGGTGCTGGGTGTGGGGTGTCTTGGAGGTGGTTCATAGAATCATTAAGGTTGGAAAAGACCTCTGAGGTCATCAAGTCCAGCTTTCTACCTAACACATCCATGACCATTAAACATTGTTCCAAAGTGCCACATCTGCTCATCTTCCAAACACCTCCATGGGCAAGGACTCTTCTGCCTCCCTGAGCAGCCTGTCCCAGTGCCTGAGCACTCAGTCAGAAGAGAAATTCCTCCCAGTATCCAATCCAAACCTCCCATGGCTGCCCAGAGAGGTTGTAGAGTCTCCTGCTGTGGTGACTTTCAAAACCTACCTAGACACATTCCTGTGTCACCTGCCCTAGGTGACCCTGCTTTAGCAGGGAGGTTGGACTGGATGATCTTCAGAGGTCCCTTCCATCCCCTACCATTCTATGATTCTGCTGTCACCTGCAGCCTGAGAAACCCTGACAGGCTGTGGGTAGATGAACTGCCCAAGGAAAATGAGGGAATGGAGGATGAATCACAGAGAACATTAGGAGTTGGAAGGGACCTCTGGAGATCATCCAGTCCAACCCCCCTGCCAGAGCAGGATCACTCAGGGCAGGTCACACAGGAACACATCCAGGTGGCTTTGGAATGTCTGCAGAGAAGGAGACTCCACAACCTCTCTGGGTAGCCAGCCCCAGGCCTCCAGCACCCTCACAGTGAAAAAGTTTTCCCTTCTGTTCCCATGGCACCCACTGCTCCTTGTCCTGTCTTGGGGCCTCCCTGAGCAGAGCCTGGCTCTGTCCTCCTGACACTGCCCTGCACATCAACCTGAATGAGGGCAGCCCTCAGGCTCCTCTACTCCAATCTCCCAACTCCCTCAGCCTGTCCTCCTCTCTGTGCTGGTTTGAGGCTAATTGGCATATCTTAATGGAGAAAATTAAATTATAGGCTGTGAAAAGGAAACAGTGGTGATATCTGCTGCTCTTCTAGGCTTGCTGAGATGTTTAAGAATAAGTACTCAAAACACAGATAAGTCAGTGTCTGAGGCACAGCATCTCAACCAGTCTAGCTTCTGGCTTCTCTCTGCCAAGTAACCTCACTAACCACTTTCCTTCTAACCCCCCTGGCCCATCCTCCAAACTCACCTTTGTGTGTAGGGCAAACCCTGGGGTAAGGTATAGGGGTGGGGAGAAGGTGGAAGGGTGGTTGGGAACCCCTCCTGGGGTCTCTGATTTCTGGGAGGGGAATTGTGTTTCTGTATTCCCTTTAACTTGGCTACGTCTGTAACTATTCCTGTCTGTTGTGTCTATCTCTGCTTGTCCATTGTGCTGAGCTGTAAACAGAGCTTCAGTCCTTAACTTCCAGCTGGCTCAGTTCTAGTCTGGGGCATTTTACAGCGTGTGGGGGACAGGGAACTCCCAAACCATCACAATATTTCTGTAAATATTCTTGTATATTGTGTCTGTCTCTGCTTGTACATTGTGCTGAGCTGTAAACAGAGCTTCACTCCTTAACTTCAGCTGGCTGAGTTCTAGTCTGGGTCATTTTACAGTGTGTGAGGGGCAGGGAACTCCCAAACCATCACAATATTTCTGTAAATATTCTTGTATATTGTGTCTGTCTCTGCTTGTACATTGTGCTGAGCTGTAAAGACAGCTTCACTCCTTAACTTCAGCTGGATGAGTCTAGCTTGGGTGATTTTACAAAGTGTGGGGGACAGGGAACTCCCAAACCATCACACTGGCTCACTTCCTTACAAATAACCACCTCCCTGCCTCCTCCTCTGCAGAGAAATCCAGCTCAGCAGCCTCTGGAGGCCCTTCCAGGCTCAGCAGCAGCAGCTCCTCTGAATCTGGAAGCAGCAGCTCCAGTGGCTCCAGCTCAGACAGCAGCGACTCGGAATGACTTACGGACACTTAAGCCACCAAATGGACATCACTCACCCTCCCCCACGCTCTGCAGTGTTCCTTTCTCTCCTCCATATACTGCTCTTGTTCCACAGTGGTCAGGTTTTTGGGTTGGTTTGTTTGATTTCTACCCCCCTCCCCCTCTTCTTTCTCTGCTTTATTGTTTTTGTTTTAATTTTAAAATTTTAAATTCAGTGTTACAAAAGGAATCTTCCACTTTTATTTTAAGGTGTGGGGGAGGTGTCACTCTTTTAATAGGTCAAAGATCTTTTTTTTGTGTGTGTGTGTGTGTGTGTGTGACTAAGACTTTATGACAAATAATTCCCTTTGCATAAAGTCTCTAAAAAAAAAAAAAAAAAAAGGCAAAACATGTTAATTTTGTTTTTTTAAAGTGCAGAAAATGGGTTGGAAAATGAAAAGAACTTTTGAACACTTAGCTGGAGAGAAACACAAAAAGTTCTCTGCGAGGTTTGGAGTCCCTTTTCCTCCTCACCTTTTTTTCTTCCCCTCTCCCCAGAATGTTCTCTTTTAATACTGCCTGGCTCACACAAGGTAAATAACCTCTTCTTCTTTTTTATTTTTCAAGAAGTCTCTGTAAAATGGTACTGTTCAGAAAGTTGTTAGCTTTTTTTTTTTTCTTTTTGGAGCTAGTTGGTGTGTTTGTTATTAGCACTAGTATTAATCTCCCAAGGATTCAGTGTGGTGAAGATGGCAGAACATCTTTTTTTGTTACTATTTTTAAACAGAAAAACAACAAGGAGAAGGAGAAATTCTCCTGTTCTGTGGGTTGCTGACGAGCTCTTTGTTCTCTTTAGCCTTCTTGAGGCATTAGGCACCCATTCAGGAAGGTATTTAAGCACCAATGTAACTCTCAGACACACCAGCACTAGGAATTGTTGAGTTTCTTGCCTTTTTTCCTTCCCTCCTCCCCTTCTAGTTTCAATTTTCTTGAGGAAAAAGTTTAAAAGGAGCAAAGGACACTCAGGTGTCCTGGGAATGGTGAGGTTTGGGACATCAGATGACTGCCAGGCTGTGGACACTCCCTGTCAAAGTTTTCATTGAACTGAAAACAGGTTTGGGGCTGAAACTTCTCACCAGTGATCTCTGCAGAGTGACCAAGGCAAGTCAGGTGCTCCTTATTAGCCACATGCTTAAGTATTTCCTCCATGACAAGCACCTCTGTCTGGGCTTAAAATAAAGGAGCTGAGACTGAGCTGGCAGGGGAATCAGAGAGGGATGTTGTGTGTGTTTGGAGGTTGTCCTTATTTTTTTTCCTCTCTCTCTCTCTTTATTTCAGTAGTGAGCTCCTAGAAAGGGAAGGCAGCTTCTGTGTGGTGCAGGGTGCAGCTTTCCAGGCACTGAATTGTTGCCCTCAAAGACAATTAAGAAGAGAAGAGGGAGGGGAAAAAAAAAAATAGAGAGAGAGAGAAAAAAGAGATAATTTTTTTTAAGCCTTTTTTTTTGTTTTAAGCCTTTTTTTTGTTTTGTTTTGTTTTAAGGCTTTCCTTTTATTTTTTGCTTTAAGGCTTTCCTTTTTTTTATTTTTGTTTTAAGGCTTTCCTTTTATTTTTGTTTTAAGACTTTCCTTTTATTTTTGCTTTAAGGTTCCTTTTTTTTTCTTCTTTTAAGGCTTTCCTTTTATTTTTTGCTTTAAGACTTTCCTTTTTTTCTTTTCTTTTCTTTTTTTTTTTTTTNTGGAGGCTTTCAGCTGGCCCCTGGAGGCTTTCAGCTGGCCCCTGGAGGCTTTCAGCTGGCCCCTGGAGGCTTTCAGCTGTTTGTTTTGTGGTCTTTTTTAATTTTCCTTTTAAGGCTTACACATTTCTTTATGATTCCAGCCTAATATTTTGACCTGCACTGCTGCAATATTCTCTTTCCACTGTCCCTAATCTCATGTATATACAACTACTTTTATTTATTTAACACCATTAGTCACTGTAAAACTTGAGACTACAACAACAAAAGCAAAGCTGCATTGGTGCAGGCCAGCAGAAAGTGTAGTTTGAACCAGATCAAACCCACCCAACCACCACCAACAGCCAAAACAAAGGAAAAACCTGAGGTGTGATTTAAATCCAGCTGGACTTTCTACCTTGAGGTGCTCCAGTCCAGTGATGGTGTGTCTGGTGCTCTGTCATGTTTGATGTGTTCCTTTTTGGGGTTGTTTTCTCTCTCCTGTTTGTTTTCCCACCCCATCCCCCTTTGTTTTCCCCTCTTCTGTACAGATTTTTTTGGGGAAACAGACAAGTAGGTAGCAGTGTCTTGCTGCAGCAAGTTGTTATGTTCTCAGTGATTATCTGCAGAGGTCTTTTTATCCTTTCCTCTGGTTGGTTGGTTGTAGACCCAGTGAGTAGTTTGTTTCTTCTCTTTTCTTTCCCTAATCCAGTTGTAGGCAAACACCAGGTCTAGAATTCTATAACATTTCTAATCTGAGGGGCAGAAATGTATTGTAAATTCTTCTTCACTTTTTATTGTAAAGTTAAAAGAAAAAAAAAAGAAAAGAAAAAAAAATATACAGAGTTTAACACAAAGTTCTGCCTCTCCCTCTCCCAACAACAGCTTCTGCAGCTGCCTCTCTGCTCTGGGGCAGCCCTAAAACCCACCCTGCTGTGGTCTCTAGTAGTGGTTTGCTCCAAGCCCCACGTTGCAGGTTGCATCAGCTTTGATTGTTTTCACTTAGGTGAGTGCCCCTGGAGCACCTCCTCAGCCCCAGCACATGATTTTTCACTGCATGCTCAGCCAGGAGGAGGCTGTGTGCTGGGATGTGTGGGATCTGGGGTGCTGTCCTTTAGGGAAGCACAGGGCCAGCTTGTTGAGCACTCTGTGGTGTGCAGTGCTGACTGCATCCTGTCAGCTGAGGCTTTGTTAGCCAGGCACTCACTCATCTGGCTTTTCAAGATCTGCCTTTCCCAAGCCAGCATTTCAGAGTGCTCAGCTGCTGTGTCTCTCTCCATCTCTTACCTGTGCAGTGACACTGAGGTGCTCTCCACAGTTTGCTGTGGAAAAGAATCCCCCTTTCTATTTTCCTGAAGACTGAGCACTTTGCTGTGAGGCACCAAGTCCCTCCTCTGAGTTGCTGAGCATCTCCAGCTCAGTTTACAGTCACCAAGGTGCTTGGCCTGGTGCAGGAGACTCTCAAGTCTTTGCAGATAGTTTCCCATAGCATTTCAAGTAGCTGAGCTGCAGCATTCCAGTTCTTGCTGCAATTAAGTGATGTTTCCATTAACAAGGGAGTTACTTTAATTCCTTTTTTAAGCAATTCTGCCCTTAAATCTTCCCCATGGCAGATCCCTGATGATGTATGTTCAGAATTTACTATGTGGAAATGTAGAAACCACCTAAATAAGAGCTTAGGTTATCTTCATGAGGTTGGCTTTCACCTTTGTTTCTCCTCTTGCCTGGGCCTTGTGTTGTCCAAACCAAGGAGTTGAATTCCACCCAAATCAATCCCATCACAACTTGGAGAAACAAATTCTCAGTTTTTCCTGCTTGAGACCTTTTCCTGCACCCACTAATCTGAGCTGTGCCATTGCAGTGATGTGGTGGGCCACTGCCACGTGGAGAACAAACCCCAGGCTGAGGTGGAGGCAGTAGCAGCCCACCCAGGAGCTGCTCTCACCAGCATCACCACCACACAAAGCCCAGGGACCTGACTCTGGCACTGGGGACAGTCCTGCTGACCATCAGCAGGGTACTGATGTTTCTCTAGAGCTTGTAGCTCTGTCTCACTGAAATTGGTGGAAAAGTAGAGCTAGAAAGTTGGGGACCAAGCCTGATGCTCTAGGAGAGGGGCCTGGCCTGGCACTGTCTGCAGTGTTGGAGGAGGATCCCTGGTTTAGGTGGAAAACTTGCCCTAGCTTGGGGATTTGCAAGGGAAAGAAGCACCCAAACCCACCAAGGAGCATGAAGAGCCCCCTGCACATCTGGGCTGTACCCCAGCTGCCACTTGAGCTCCTGTTCAGTGGGAACTGTTGCTGGTTTGGATGGGAAATGGGCAGTACCCAGGAGAAGTCCAGTTTGGCTTAGTGCAGGAAAGAAATTGGTGACTCTTGGTTTCCAAATGTTGATTTGCCTGTTGTTTGTAGTGCTGATTACCTCCCAGATCAGGGTGTCTCCAGGAGAAGCTGTTTGCAGTCCACAGTGAGTAGCAGCAGCCCTTAACGAGCTGGAAACTCCAAGCAAGAGCATTTCTGTGAGTTGGAGTTTGCATGGCAGGGCACTGCAAGTGTCATCACTTCAAAATGAGAAAACAACTTCAAGTAACAGTTTGAAAGTTTAGAGCATTCCAAAAAAAAAGGGACATTTTTAGGGTAGAAGGAGCAAAGTTTCACTTTGGTTTCCAGGGGGAAGGGTGTCAGAAATCACTCTGGCTTCGTACACACAAAGAGTTTCACTCCACCTGGGCTTTCTGACTTTCCATTTCTGTTTAGACAAAAGAATATCTGAGCAGCACCTTGAAACACTTGGGTCACCTTTCATGATTGTAAGGTCAGCCTGATCCCTGCCACACCATCAGCTGTAAGCTTGGTGGGAACCAGGAGCAGACCCCACACATCCCATGGGCTTCAAGCCCTGATCCATCCACTCCAGGTACCTGTTGTGTGTCTCCAACCATTTCCTGCTAACCAAATGTTGTCTGTAGGAAACCTCTTCCAGTTTTGTGTCTGATGTGATTGGAAACTTTTCCTACCAGCAGGAAAAGTGTAGGACTGATCCTTCAGGACTGATGTGAGTGGTGGTAGGGGGAGTGGAATGGCTACACCCAACCCCCACCCACTTACACAAAGTAGTACCCAGCGAGCTCTCTTTCCATGGTCTCTATGTGGTAGAAGCAGACTGCAGTTACTTGATTAGTTCTGTCTCTGTCTGGGGAGGGGGGAGGGAGGGGAACT
>VWZE01018617.1:22639-39168 GCA_013396675.1 Eubucco bourcierii
GTTTCTTGGGGCAGGGCCTCCCCCGGGCCTCAAATCATGGCACCCTGCAACCAGGGGTGCTTGGGGCAGGGCATCCTCTGAGCCTCAAGTCATGGCACGCTGAAACCCTGGGACCAGGGGATCCTCTGATACTGAAACCATGGGATCCTGGCCTCATGGAATCGTTATAGCTGGAAAAGACTTCTAAGTTCATGGTGTCCAACCATACTATAACTCTGCCAAGGCTTGCTGCTAAACCATGGCCCTCAGCACCACAACTCTGCCTCTTTGAAACACCTCCAGGCACAGGAATTCAACCACCTCTCTGAGCAGCCTGTGCCAGTTCTTGAGAACCCTTTCAGTGAAGAAGTTTCTTCACCTATCTGAAACAAGCAGGGACTTGGCCACACTGGATCAATGAGCCAAGGCCAGCTGTATGAGATGCAATTGGCCAAGCGCTGAGTCCTGCACTTGGGCCACAGCAGCCCCCTGAATGCTGGAGACTTGGGGCATCATGGCTGAAAACTACCCATAAGAGAAAGCCTGGGGGTGTTTGTTGGCAGCCACATGAACATGAGCCAGTGTGTGCCCAGATGGGTGAGAAGGTCAAGAGCATCCTGACCTGGATCAGAAACAGTGTGACCAGCAGGCCCAGGGAAGTGATTGTCTCCCTGTACACAGCACTGGTGAGGTCACACCCTGAGTTCTGGCTTCTTGGTTTGAGAACCTCAAAACTGAAGGACATTGAAGAGCTGGAATGGGTCCAGAGAAAGGCAACCAAGATGGTGAAGGGTGTGGAGAACAGGGCTGGTGAGGAGCAGCTGAAGGAACTGTGGGTGTTTAGCCTGGAGAAAAGAAGGCTGAGGGGAGACCTCACTGCTCTCTACAGCTCCCTGACAGGAGGCTGGAGCCAGCTGAGGGAGTTGGTCTCTTTTGCCTAGCAACGAGTGATAAGACAAGAGGAAATGGCCTCAAGCTGCATCAGGAGAGATTGAGGTTGGGTATGAGAAGAAACTTCACTGAAATGATTCTCACACCCAAACAGGCTCCCCAGGGAGGTTTTTGGATCCTCATCCCTGGAGATGTTTCCAAGAGGCAGAGATGTGTCACAGAAGGTCACGGCTCAGAGTTAGAGAGCAGTTGGAGGCTTGATGACCTTAAAGCACTTTCCCAAGCAGAACAATTCTGTGACTCTATGAATTCTGAGGTTGAATGTGGGACTGGACAGAAGTAAAAGGATCAAATTTGATGATTTCATGTGGCAAAACTTTAAAATCTGATAATTAAACAGGTTGAGGTTTAATAGGGGAGGGGAGTGGGGAGCAAGGGATCAGGTAAGAAGCTGACCTTTAAAGAAGGGCCATGACATATGCATGGTATGTGCTTCTCAAGAGGGCTTCATGAGTGCTTCAAGAAGGCACAATCCCAAGCACAACTCCAGGCTGGGTGGGGAATGGCTGAGAGCAGCCCTGAGGAAAAGGACCTAGGGGTGTGGGGTGAGGAAAAGCTCAACCTGAGGCTGCAGTGTGAGTGCAGCCCAGACAGCAACTGTGTGCTGGGCTGCAGCAAGAGCAGTGTGGGCAGCAGGGCAAGGGAGGGGANACTGGCACAGGTTGCCCAGGGAGGTTGTGGTTGCTCCCTCCCTGGAGGTGTTCAAGGCCAGGTTGGAGGAGGCCTTGAGTGCCCTGTACTAGTGGGAGGTGTCCCTGCCTATGGCAGGGGGTTGGAACTGGCTGATCCTTGAGGTCCCTTCCAACCTTACCATTCTATGATTCTAAGAAGATAATTAATTACTGACAATCTTCACTGACAGCTCCCACAGTCCAGATAAATTTTCTACAACTGATTGAGACAAATCAAGCTGCATTAGGGCATCAATAAATTAAAAGAAAAAAAAAAAAACAAACAAAACCACCACTACCCAAACATGCAAGAGTGTACTCCTAAAATCCCAACAGAACTCTCTGCTTGCTGCAGAAATTGAGTCCCAAGCTTTTTGTTCTCAGCCCAATGAGTTCTGTGCACTCTTTTGCTGCTCACAGTACTCATTTATTGTTGAATGAGATCTTTTTCTTTCCCCAAATCTGTCCCAGAACAAGGCAGACAACGTCTCAAGAGACTTTAAAATGAAACTTGCTACCAAAGGGTCTTTCATGCCAACGAGTAACTGGAGCTGTCAGCCTCTTTTCACAGACATTTTTCTCCTGTTGCCTGTGTGTACAAGCAGAAGAGAACAGAAAATGACGCTGGGCACCCTTGAGCAGCCTGGGACAAACAATGCTGCATGAACTCACCAGGCTTACACCAGCTATTAGTGTTACAAATTGAAAAAAAAATAGACAAAACAAAACAAAAAAAAGGTATTTTAAAATCTTTTTTTAGCACTAGTTCAAATGCAAAGCACACAAGTGCAGAGTGCCCTCCCAAGCTCCTTCTCATCTCTCTCCCCTCTCCCTGCTAAACTCAGTAAGGGGTTGGAGGGGGGGAAGTGCTTGTTCCCCAGAGGGTGGGAGAGCAGAGAAGAGTGCTTTAATCTCTGCTGTGATGTATGGGATGTTTGCATTGCATTTCCTGTTGCACGTATGTCTGTATCTCAAGGCCTGTTATTTCAGAGAGCTCAGCCTTTAGCGGCGCTTTCTTTACCCAGCACACCGAGCACTGAAAGCTGAGTATTGTTAGCTGCATTTCACATGCTGGCACATTGAAACCTGCTCTTTCCCACAGAGCTTCAAAAAGCAGGCAGGAGCCAGCGAGGTCTCTTCCTCCCCCTACCCTCCCTCAGCTGTCACCTTTCAGTACGCCCTGCCTCGTCGCCACCCTGCCTTCCTTGCCAGCAGCGCTGCCTGCCCACCCTGCCTGGCAGCTGCAGCTACGTTTCTGAGAGCTCAGCTAGGGAAATTAGGCCTGGGCTCTCTCAGATTGGGGAATGGAACACAGTTAGTAGCCACCTGTGAAAATCCTGGTTTCCATGGCATTGACAGCGTGAGCAGGCAACTGTGAAAAGAAGCGAGAACAGGACCCTGTGGTTTGATGGAGAGTTCTGTGCCTTAACCCCAGGGCAGGCTTTGCTCTTCTCCTGGGCTACTTCACTCAACTAAGCACTGATGTTCTAGGGAGAATAAAAATGTACATCTGAAGATGTAAATTATGGAGACCTGCTTCTGTGTTGCAAATCCATCTCACCTTGGCAAATGGAAGTGGCTGTTTGTTCAGAGACTACGAAATGTTGCGCTTTGCGAAATCACCGCTTAAGCACAGGATGGGAATTCTTCTCATTTATCTTAATGGGACATTAACTGGAAATTTAATTACAAGGGAGAGCTAATTATCTGCAGGTTTGCCAAACTGCAGATGGAACCTACTCAACAGAATGAAATCTGAATGCTGAAACCACTGCAAACCTAAGTGCAGCCGAGTGAGGGGGGAAATAGGAATTGAAACCCAACGAAAAGAATGAAATTTCCTGTAACTCTCGACACAAAACCTCAAGCAAGACATCTCTTGCTGCACCATTCCCCCTGATGTCTCTCCTTCAGTCCTCACACCTTCTCTGCCCCTAAAAAATGAAACAACAGGCACATTGGTTTAGGTCAAAATCACAGAATCACAGAATGGTAGGGGTTGGAAGGGATCTGTAGAGATTGAGAGCAGGATTGTCTAAGGGTAGGTCTCACAGGAATGCATCCAGGCAGGTTTTGAAAGCCTCCAGAGAAAGAGACTCCACAACCTCTCTGGGCAGCCTGCTCCAGAGCTTCAGCATCCTCCCAGTAAGAAGTTTCTCCTCATGCTGAGTTGGAACTTCCTGGCTTCCAGCTTATTCTCATTGTTCCTTGTCCTATTACTGGATGCCACAGAATAGAACCTAGCACCTTCATCTTGACACCCACCCCTCAGATACACAGAGACATTAATAAGATCTCCTCTCCAGACTGAACAGACTCGCAGTTTTTCTTCATAGCAGAGGTGTTCAAGTCCCTTCCTCATAATGCACTGGCAGAGGGGAGATTTAGACTGGATGTTAGGAGGAAGTTTTTTACAGTGAGGGTGGGAAGACACTGGCACAGGTTGCCCAGGGAGGTGCCCAGCTCCCTGTAGGTGTTCAAGGCCAGGTTGGAGGAGGCCTTGAGTGACCTGTGCTAGTGGGAGGTGTCCCTGCCTATGGCAGGGGGTTGGAACTGGCTGATCCTTGAGGTCCCTTCCAAATTTACCATTCTATGATTCTATAACTGTAGCCTTCATTGGACTCTCTCCACTAGATCCCTGTCTCTCTTCAACTGGGGAGCCTAAATCTGGATACTTTTTCTTCGCTGTTACCCTAAGCAGACACCAAAGAAAAGCAAGAGCTCTGCTAACTCCACAGGCACTCTCAGTCTCTAATTTCAGCTCAGGGAATTTCCTGAGTTTGAGGGTTGCTAACAGACAAATCACATCAAAGGGTCTTTTCTTTCAAGCCCAGCCTCCCCTTGAACTCGTGATCCACTTCCAGCCTTGTTCTGGTTCCCCTCCACCTAAACGCATCCTGCCCCATTTTCCTCTAATTGTGGCCGCGCAGGGGGCAGGGAGAAGAAGGGGCAAGGTTTCCAAAATACACTGTTTTCAAGTTCTTACTGCTGTGCTGCCCTCCCTAGCACGAGTTCTGTGAGTCCAGCTGCAGAGCTCACACTGTGCCTCCTCTTACTGCGTGACAGCAGCCGCTGCACGCGGCAGACAGCAGCCCGAGGAAAGCAGCAGGGCACCGCATCGCCGGGAATTAAATACTAGAGACCGAGCGTAAATCTGGAGCTGCTCCCTGCAGATCAGCAGCATTACTCTGGATTTGCTCAGTTATGGCTGAATTCAGCATCAGGCCTCTTCTTTTTCTGTACCGTTTGGTTTCCAGGCAGCAGCGGGAAAGGTAACAGCAGGAGTGGAAAGGGGGGGGGAAAAAAATGGGGTTATTTTATTAGTAAAACGCATTCCTTTTCCAACAGGTATCCTGCAGGCTTTGGAGCTCCTCCAGAATTTTGCCTTCTCAGATGTGTGCCCATGCTGAATGCACACAGAGGTGTGAGGATACAGATATTGCAGCTTGCCCACTGGAAGCTGGTCTGGTTTGGCAGGAAGAAACTCTTCTGCCCTATTTTTCACTTCCCTCTTTGTTCTGTGTTCTCTGACATCGTTTCGAAGCTCCGGCACTGAATTCACTCGCAGCTGTTTTCAGCTGCACACCAGTGGTGAGCAAACCTGCCCCAGGCACAGAGGGGTTTAGTTTGTTGTCAATACTGAGAAATGTCCTGGGGGGGAAGCTGGATTCTTCCTCACCAGAAAGGATGCTCCCATCCCCTGACCTCTGGCAAATTGAGAAGTGCCTATGCCCCAGAGAAGATTCACTTCTAATTACAAGTGCTTATCAAGGTTATTATAAGGTCTGTTTCTTCTGCTAGATTATGAATTTCCTCAATTCAGTGCAGGGAATAAGAAGTAAGAAGAGGAAAAAGCAAGCAAGAGCATTTCTCCCCAGTATCAAAATGAAACCATGCAATAGAACACAGCTGCTTCTGCTTTCTGCCCCCCTCCCAGAACTGCCCTTTCTCCTGGGCACTGAAGCTACAGGAGATCTGAGAGCTTTCATCAGGTTATCTCCATGACAAACTGCAGGCCCTGACCACCAGCCCACTTCAGGCCAAGCTGTAGGTTCAAAACACCGAGCTGCCTCAATGTCAATTTTTGAGGATGCAAATTAAATGTCCTCCTCTACCCATAACTGATTTCCAGCACCTTTGTTCCACTCCATTTCTAGGTTCTCTGTTCTCTCCAGAGAGCTGGGCACTCTGACAGTCTTCAGAACTGTCCCTCCATGGCATTCATAAGGCTTTTAAAGCCCATTCATCAAAAAGAAACAGGTGAGAAGAGAGGACCTGTACAAATCCCAACCTGTTATTTCTTGACTTGCAGAGAATCAACTGGAAAAGCCTCCTGGTAAGCATAGAATCATAGAATGGGAAGGTTGGAAGGGACCTCAAGGATCAGCCAGTTCCAACCCCCTGCCATAGGCAGGGACACCTCCCACTAGCACAGCTCACTCAAGGCCTCATCCAAACTGGCCTTGAACACCTCCAGGGAGGGAGCAGCCACAACCTCCCTGGGCAACCTGTGCCAGTCTCTCACCACCCTCACTGCAAACAACTTCCTTCTGACATCCACTTTCAATCTCCCCTCTGCCACTTCCAACCCATTTCCCTTGTCCTGGCATTCCCAGACCTTGTCAATAGTCCCTCCCCAGCCTTCCTGTAGGCCCCTTCAGATCCTGGAATGCCACTCCAAGCTCTCCTGGAAGCCTTCTCTTCTCCAGGCTGCAGAGCCCCAACTCTCTCAGCCTGTCCTCACAGCAGAGCTGCTGCAGCCCTCTCAGCATCCTCGTGGGTAAGCATCATGGAAAAGAATCACAGAACCATTAAGACCAGAAAAGCTCTCTGAGATCATCCAGTCCAACCAACAACCCAACACCACCAAGGCCACTAAACCATGGCCCCAGGTGCCATAGTCACAGGTTTCTTGAACACCTCCAGGTGTGGTGACTTCAGCACCTCCCTGGGCAGCCTGTGCCAATGCCTGACTGCACTTGCAGCAAAGAATGTTTTCCTAGTATCCAGGATGGTGGTGCTTTGCTTGTGCACTGAGAAACATTAAATAACAGAAGAAGCTTCAAATTCAGTCCTTTTGTACTGTGTTGTGGAAGACAGGCCTGTAAGGCACACCTACCTTAGGAGGAAGTTCTTTACAGTGAGGGTGGTGAGGCACTGGAACAGGTTGCCCAGGGAGGTTGTGGCTGCTCCCTCCCTGGAGGTGTTCAAGGCCAGGTTGGATGAGGCCTTGAGTGACCTGTGCTAGTGGGAGGTGTCCCTGCCTATGGCAAGGGGTTGGAACTGGCTGATCCTTGAGGTCCCTTCCAACCTTACCATTGTATGATTCTATGATTCGTATTAATGTGTGATCATGGAATCACAGAATGGTTGGGGTTGGAAGGGACCTCAAAGATCATCCAGTTAGAACCCTCTGCCGTGGGCAGGGACACCTCAACAGACCAGGCTGCTCAAGGCTTCACCCAACCTGGACTTGAACACCTCCAGGGCAGGGACATCCACAGCCTCCCTGGGCAACCTGTGATAGCGTCTCCTCACCCTCACTGGAAAGAACTTCTTCCTCATCTCCAGTCTCAATCTCCCCTCAAACCCACTGGCCTTCATACTGTCACTGCAAGCCCTTGTCAAAAGCCCCTCCCCAGCTCTCCTGTAGCCTCCTTCAGGTCTTGGAAGGCTACTCTAAGATCTCCCTGGAGTCTTCTCTTCTCCGGGCTGAACAGTCTCAACTGTCTCAGGTTGCCTCTGTAAAGGAGATGCTCCAGCCCTCTGATCATCTTCATTGCCTCCTCTGGACCCTCTCCAACAGTTCCATGGATGGATGTGTCATACCAGAGGGCTCTCCTATATCTTCATAGATGGCTTAGGGTGGAAGAAACCTTAATGATCATCTACTCCCCCCTCTTCATATCTTCCTCCCAGTTGGTTATGTGCAATTGTGTATTTTTACAGTGACTGATGATAGCCTGGACACCCCTTTCTGTTGCTCCTGAAGGAACTATCCTGGAGGCAGCAGCTACTCATTTCCAATGTGTTCTGTTTATTTAGGATGCCGTTAAAAAGACAAGCATAAAAATGCACCTGTACTGCAGAGCCATGGTTTAAATTGCAGCTCAAGTAAATTAAAATTAGGCAAGCAAATTAAAATTTTACTGGCTTTCCCACTGAAACCTGAGCTCAATCAGATGAGGAAAGGATTAAGCACAGTCTGAATCTAAAATTATTTCACAGTTAAAACTCACACACAACAATAGGAAACCTGTCTATGGGAGAGAGGAAAGAGGAATTCAGATGGGAAAGGGAAGGGTTTTCTTCTACACAATTCCTCAAAGCAATTTCAAATGGGAAATGAATTTTCAAGTCATAGAATGGTTCAGGTTGGAAGGGACCTCAAAGATCAGTCAGTTCCAACCCCCCCTACTATAGGGAGGGACACCTCCCACTAGAACAGGTTGCTCAAAGCATCATCCAACCTGGCCTTGAACATCTCCAGGGAGGTTGTGGAGCACAGAAGCACAGAATGTGATCTTTGATCACATTCTGTGCTTCTGTGCTCCACAACCACCCTGGGCAACCTGTGCCAATGTCTCACCACCCTCACTGCAAACAACTTCCTCCTACCATCTTCCTAACATTCAGTTTAAATCTCCCCTCTGCCAGTTTCAACTCCTCATTCTGTCATTACAAGGCCTTGTAAATTAGTCCCTCCCCAACCCTCCTGTAGCCCCCTTCAGATACTGGAGTCATGTTATGAACATGAACACTCTTCTGTAAGCCAAGTGCAGGGAGTGCTCCATGTCTGGGATAGAACAGGTCAGAAAGGGAGTAGAAAATGGGCAAACTGTTTACTACCTCCCTCATCCTCTCTCCCTTGCAAATGTCACAGCAGCATTGTATGGTCGGGGACAGCTCCACCCAGCAAGGAAACCACACAGAGCCTCATCACACAGTGATCATTGAATGGTCAGCAGAGAGCACAGCAGCAAGGGAACCACAGAGCCTCATCACACAGTGATCATTGAATGGTCAGCAGAGAGCACAGCAGCAAGGGAACCACAGAGCCTCATCACACAGTGATCATTGAATGGACAGCAGAGAGCACAGCAGCAAGGGAACCACAGAGCCTCATCACACAGTGATCATTGAATGGACAGCAGAGAGCACAGCAGCAAGGGAACCACAGAGCCTCATCACACAGTGATCATTGAATGGTCAGCAGAGAGCACAGCAGCAAGGGAACCACAGAGCCTCATCTCACAGTGATCATTGAATGGTCAGCAGAGAGCACAGCAGCAAGGGAACCACAGAGCCTCATCACACAGTGATCATTGAATGGACAGCAGAGAGCACAGCAGCAAGGGAACCACAGAGCCTCATCACACAGTGATCATTGAATGGTCAGCAGACAGCACAGCAGCAAGGGAACCATACAGAGCAAAGAAGCAATTGCTCAGTGGACAACGCTGCAAACTATCAGTGACAAGGAAGTCCATTTGAGTTTGCTCTGACACCTAAATGCTCTGTAACTTTCTTGAGATGGATCATGCAGGATTGCTTTGATTTCCTCAGCCCACTGAATTTCCTTGGGGATTTAAAGCAGCTTTTCTTTCTGCAGCCTAAAATTCCAGCTCATTCAGTAATTAAACCAAGCTTCATTGCTCATTTGCTTTGCACCTCAGCAGCACTACAGCCCTGCCTTTTCCTGAGGTTTCCTGCTCAACGTTCAGGTGGTCAGCTGGGCCTCTTTTTTTCTGGTGTGAATAGTTCCTTCTCAGAAGGTGGAAAGAGAGATAACCCCAAGTAAGACCACAAAAAGCTTCAGAAAATCTTACTATGACACTGATCTTATGCCAGTTTTGAGAGTTAATGTTTGTAGAGCTATTGCCTGCACAAGAAAGACAACATTCTCACTCTTAACCACCAGCAAGTCCTTCAAACATGCAGACCAGGCCTCCTCTCAGTGGTATGTGTCACACATCAGATTATTAGTAGAGCCTCCATGTCCCACATTGCAGAGGAGCTTGCAAGCAGTGTCACAGACCCTGCCAACCAGATCTACCAACCCAGCTCTCATGCTTTGGCTCCAGGAGCAAAAGAGAGAGCATGTCTGAGTGAACTGGCAGTGCTGCAGCAGCAGGAGGCTTTTTCTCAGCTGAAATGACTGCTGGTCTCCATCTTCTACTCAGTTCCTTTGTCTGGTTTGCAAAATGCAGCAGGCAGGAGAGGAGGAGGATAGAAAGTGGCATGAGTGAGTTGATGCTGGATAAGGAAACAGGTTGGCACAGGCAGCCAGAAATGTGGAGCTTGGGCAAGACAGACTCAGCACAGCCAGCTCTGAGATGACATTCCTGTGTCTACAGCTGCTCTCTTCTGTCTTTCACCAAAAAACCCAAAAACAAACCCCAAACCAAACACCCCAGATTGTGAAGTACTGTTCTGCAGAGGGGCATGGCACTGAGCAGATGCAAAAACAGCCTGGCACCAGAGAGACTGGGCTGTCTCCCTGGCATGCCTTGGGCCAGCCACCATGAGCAGATCAGACATATAAACAGAGGCATGTGGCAGGAGTGAGGATATCTGAGCAGGAACAAAGCAGCAAACCTGAAATGACCTCCCCCAGCCAAGTCACAGAAAGATGAGGTGGCTGGAGCATGCTTCAAGCTGATTCAAGCCCAGCTTGATGGGAGTTTAATGAAAGCAACACCAATTCTCAAAAGCATTTGGCTGGATTTTGGCTGTTGCTGTCTTCTTGACTCAGTGAGAAATAGATTAATGTGAGAAAGATATCAAAGAGCTGGAGTAAATCAGGCTATTAAAATCAGTGTTCATCCTCACAGGAGTGCAGCACTGTGCATGGGTATTTAGAGGAGCAGAGCCTGATAGGCTTTGACCTTGCCAACAGGCTCACACAGACTGCAGTTTGCTATGGTGAGCAATCCCACTTGGCAAAAGGAAAAACCTCACTGTGGCATTGGACAAGCCTAACAGCTGGCAAGATCAGGACCTTAGAACTCAACGTGTTCTACAACAAAGTGTGGTTTTGACGCTAAGGAAATCACAGAATCACAGAATTGTTTGGGTTGGAAAAGCCTTCTAAGATCATCCACTCTAACCACCAACCCAACACCACCACGGCCACTATACCATGTCCCAGAGTGCCATGGCCACACCTTTCTTGAAGGCCTCCAGGGATGGTGACTTCACTTCCCTGGGCAGCCTGCGCCGATCCCTGCGCAGTCTGCTCCAAATCCCTGCGCAGCCTGCGCCAATTCCCTGCGCAGCCTGCGCCAAATCCCTGCGCAGCCTGCACCAAATCCCTGCGCAGCCTGCGCCAAATCCCTGCGCAGCCTGCTCCAAATCCCTGCGCAGCCTGCTCCAAACCCCTGCGCAGCCTGCTCCAAATCCCTGCGCAGCCTGCTCCGATCCCTGGGCGCTCTTGCAGCAAAGAATTTTTTTTTCTAGTATCCAACCTAACCCTCCCCTCATGCAACTTGAGGCTATTTCCTCTCCTTCTATTGCTTGTTCCTTGGGACAAGAGACCAATCCTCACCCTGGCTCCAACCTCCTTTCAGGGAGCTGTAGAGAGCAATGTGTTCTACTCTCAGCCTCCTCTTCTCCAGTCTAAACACCCCCAGCTCCCTCAGCTGCTCCTCACCAGCCCTGTTCTCCAGACCCCTCACCAGCTTAGTTGCCCCTCTCTAGACATGCTCTAGCATCTCAATGACCTTCTTGAAGAGAGGGCCCCAAAACTGAGCCCAGGACTCAAGGTGTAGTTTCACCAGTGCCAAGCAGGGGCACAAGATGCCTTCCCTACTCTGCCAGCCATATTGTCCATGAAACAGGACTCTCATTTACTTAGGTGTAGAAAAATCAACAGAATCACAGAAATTTTGGTTGGCAAAGCCCCTCAGGATCACCAAGTCCAACCTTTAACCCTACTCAACAAGATTCACCTGAAAACATATCCCTAAGCACCACATCCAAATGACCCTTAACCACATCCAGGATTGGTGACTTCACCACCTCCCTGAGCAACTTCAAACCAAACACAACCATCTAAGTTTTCTGGGTGCCTGGTCACATTCAAAAGTTTAGCTAAATAAAGCAGGTCTCAGGTTGGCCTCATCCTGCATCACTTCTTCCTGCTACTTGGCTAAGTAATAAGATCAACAGCAGGTGACACTGCATGTGACAATGGCTCTGGGGAGAAAATTCACTCATCTACCTGGAGCTGGACTAAAATCTCTCATTAATTTCCCATGGATCATCAGAGAGCATCTGTGAGGCAGCAACAGTTTGTGGATAACAACCCCACCTGCCAGCAGGAGCCTTCCCTTCAGCACCATTCATACCCTGAGAAAGACAATGTCAAATCCTTCATTCTTGCCTGAAATCCTGGGAACAAAACTCTGTGACTTCAGAAGCTGTGTCATAGGCAACCTGAGGATATCTGCAGTGTGTCCCTCTGAGCCAGCACACATCAGGTCAGCAGCTTGTGGCTCCTCCCAGCCCATTTGGCCACCTCTATAACCTGCATGTTAGCAACAGGGTAACAAGACCCTCTGGGACAGAAAGTGGGCAGGGACATCTCTCAACTAGGCTTGGCTGCTCAAGGCTTCATCCAACCTGACCTTGAAGGAGGCATCCACAGCCTCCCTCATCAACCTACTCCAGAGTCTCACCACCCTTGTACTAAAGCATTTATTCCTAAAATCCAGTCTAATCCTACTCTCCCTCAGCTTCAAACCATTCCCCCTTCTCCTGTCTCTAGACACCTCCATGAAAAATCCCTCTGCAGCCTTCCTGTAGGATCCGTTTAGGTATTGGCAGGCAGCTCTAAGGTATCCCCAGAGTTTTCTCCTCTCCAGGCTGAACACCCTCAGCTCCCTCAGCCTATCCTCACACCAGAGGTAGGATTCACTGGAATTTTCCAGTAAAACTTCTCAGAGCATGGATTTTTGATTCACTGTACAGATACTTGAGATGAAAACCAACCACAACAAGCAGCAGCAGAAATAAAAGTTGCTACCTTTGACATGAGCTGATTTCAATGGCTTTTAGCAGCCTGCCCACTTTGCAGATTGATTCAGTCAATATTGCATAAACATTTTCTAATATCTTAGAGTTTAAACTGCAGTTACAAAGTTTCCTCTTCCCCCCCTTTTTATCTTTTTCCTTTTTTCCCTTTTTTTTCCTTTTCTTTATTTTTCCCTTTTTAAAATTTTTTCTTTATTTTTATTTCTTTTCATTTTCTTTTTTTTTTCCCTTTTTTTGTTTGTTTTATTTTCTTTTTTTATTTGTTTTGGTTTGGGTTTTTAGGTTTTTCTTTTTGTTTCAGTAAACCTGATTTGAAAACTTGATGTAGTAAAAAAAGGGAAAGCAGAGGCTGCAAACCACTCAGCTGATAAAAAAGTAGCACTACTGGTAGAATTTTCTAGGTTTAAATGGCCCTCAACACTCTTCCCTCACAAACATAAGAATATTCTTTATAGCAATTTCACAATGCAGCTATCTAAAACTTCTATATTAAGCCCTGGATTCAAGCAGGTATTCAGTTTCTTTGTGACTTTGCAGGTACAATTGGCACATTGCTCCCAGCAGACTGGCAAGATAGCATGCAGGAATTATCTCATTTAACTGTAGATCAATGCCATGGCTGCAACTGTAAAGTTGTAGGCAAATTGTACAGTAACTACAAGGTTATTATCAATCACTTTTAGTTCTGCAGTGGCACAGGAGAGAGGACAGATGCTGTAATAGGCTCTCTGCTGAATAGATATCATTAATAGACACTGTTTTCTCTCAGAGGTTTGCACATCTCTTGCCCTCAAGGACTACTTTTGTCTTCCTAGTGCTATAAGTAGGGAAATCACAGAACTGTTTCAGCTGGAAAACCTCTCTAAGATCACTGAGTCCAACCATCAATCCAACACCACCACGGCCACTAAACTGTGTCCCAAAGTGCCATGGGCACAGGTTTCTTGAACACCTGCAGGGACAGAGACTCAAACCATCTCCCTGGGCAGCCTGTGCCAATGCCTGACCACGCTTGCAGCAACTCAATTCTTCCTAATATTCAACCTAAATCTCCTTCCTGTCCTGTCATTAATTGCTTGGGAGAAGAGGCCAAGACCAATCTCACTCCAACCTGATATCTCAGGGAGCTGTAGAGAGCAATGAGGTCTTCTCTCAGACTCCTTTTCTTCAAGGTAAGCAATCCCAGCTCCCTCAGCCTCTCCTCATAAGATCTGCTCTCCAGACCCCACACCAGCTTCCTTGTCCTAATTAGCAGGCAGGTTCAAGTAAGCACATCAGGATCAGAGATGCTTTTCTTAATGACAAAAAGCTTTCTTTAGCCACTACTTGTTAGAAATGTATCACATGGACATTTAATCAAACCAGCAGTGGCTTTGTACTTCAGGTCACAACCCTAACGTGGAAGATAAAACCAAAGGTCATACTGTGCTAGGGCAGGTTCAGGCTGGATGTTAGGAAGAAGTTCTTCAGTGCAAGAGAGTTTGGCATTGGGATGGGCTGCCCAGGGAGGTGGTGGAGTCCCCATCCCTGGAGGTGTTTAAGAGGAGGCTGCATGAGGCACTTGGTGCCAGGGCTTAGTTAATTAGGTGTTAGGTGATAGGTTGGACTCGGTGATTCTAGAGATCTTTTCCAACCTGGTTGATTGTGTGATTCTGCAGGGCACAGGACATAGCATAGGAAAGAACAGGTTACAGCAGATGACAAAACCCCAAACACCCTAGAAGGTGCCCACTTAGTGATGCAGTTTAGTTTATTAGAGGTGTTAGGTGATAGAACTCAGTGATCATAGAATGGTAAGGTTAGAAGAGACCTCAAAACTCAGTCAGTTCCAACCCCCTGCCATAGGCAGGGACACCTCCCACTAGCACAGGTGACTCAAGGCCTCCTCCAACCTGGCCTTGAACACCTCCAGGGAGGGAGCAGCCACAACCTCCCTGGGCAACCTGTGCCAGTGTCTCACCACCCTCACTGCAAACAACTTCCTCCTGACATCCACTTTCAGTCTCGACTCTGCCACTTCAAACTCATTGACCCTTGTCCTGTCGTTGCAAGCCCTTGTCAATAGTCCCTCCCCAGCCCTCCTGCAGCCCCCTTCAGATCCTGGAAGGCTACTATAAGGCCTCCTGGAAGCCTTCTTCAGGCTGCAGAGCCCCAACTCTCTCAGCCTGTCCTCACAGCAGAGCTGCTGCAGCCCTCTCAGCATCTTGGCCTCCTCTGGACTGGCTCCAACACTTCCATGTCCCTCCTGTGCTGGGGCCTCCAGAACTGCACACAGATCCCAGAGGTCTTTTCCAACCTGCTTAACTGTGATTCTGTGAACTTTCAATGTAGGCAGATGTTTCTTTACTGAAGGTGGTAGCACTACAGCAGAGTAAAAATCAAGGAGGGTGATTATTATGTGAAGCCAAGAGGCTGGTCAAGCTCCAATACTGTTCCTCAGCAGCTGCTCAGAGTTTAAGAGCCATCACACAGAGGTAGGAGTGGAGCCACACACTTTGTCACTGCTGCTCATCACTGACAGCTGCAAAGTCATTTAAAGCTTTACAGCAGTAGTGCAAGTCACTAGACTTTGCCCTTTGTTAAAACAACCTTTGGTGCCCATCTCAAATATTGCTTTTTAAAACATTTATATCATTCCTGACCAAAATTCTTCCTTTCATGTAGTCCTCAATTTCAGCTGTCTCATGGCCATGGTAGAATTTAATCTTCCAGGCCCAGGAAACAGTTGTAATACAGATTGCCACAAAAGGGTCTCTTGAGGATTTCACTTCACAGGAGAATTGAGTACAGTAGTCTCTTGCCCCAGGATTTCTTCCTACATGCTTATATTTAATCTTTTCACCACAAAGAAAGGAAGAAGAGGGTCTGGAATACTGTGTCAAATTTTGGGCTGCCCAGTTCACGAGAGACAGGAACCTGCTAGAGAGAGTCCAGCAAAGAGCCACGAGGGTAACTGGGGGGTTGAGCATCTCCCTTACAGAGAGAGCCTTGGGGCTGTTTAGTCTGGAGAAGAGAAGGCTGAGAGGAGATCTGAGCTATGTGTACAAATATCTGAGGGGTGGGTGCCAAGTGGATGGAACCACTCTCTTTTGGTGATCAGCAACAATAAGCCAAGGACCAATGGATACAAACTGCAACAGAGAAGGTTTCACCTCAATATGAAGAGAAGCTTCTTTAGTGTGAGGGTGTTGGAGCCCTGGAACAGGCTGCCCAGAGAGGTTGTGGAGTCTCCTTCTCTGGAGACTTTCCAAACCTACCTGTATGCATTCCTGTGTGAACTCCCCTGGATGCTGCTGCCTTGGCAGGGAGGTTGGACTGGATGATCTCTGGAGGTCCCTTCCAACCTCTAAGGTGCTGTGATTCTGTCTATGTAAGGTGGCAAAAGTGGGCATCGTTCAAGAAAGAGCTACCATTGCAAAACCAATGCTTAGCAGCATTTCAGATACTCTAACACAGAACTTCTCACCAGGCTTTGATGTTGATGTCTAGAGACACAGGATATCCTCATGACAAATGCATCCTTCCAAGAACATTATTGACCCAACCTGAGCAGCACACCATCAACTTGAAAAACCCTCAGGCTTGTTGTGAATGCAATTTGTAGGTTGATCCTAGAATCACAGAATTGTGCAGGTTGGAAATGACCTCCTGGATGATTCAGTCCAGCCATCAGCCCAACACCACCATGGCCATTCAATCATGTCCCACAAGGCCACATCCATGCTTTTCTCCAGCACCTCCAGGGTTTGTGTTTCCACCACCAACCTGGGTAGCCTGTTCCACTGCCTGACCACTCTTGCAGCAAAGACATTTTCATGTATCAGAAATATTTAAAAGACTTGGCAGAAAATGGGGGGGGGGGGGAGGAAGGGAAGTACTGATCCTCTCCAAAAT
>VWZE01018617.1:40075-64673 GCA_013396675.1 Eubucco bourcierii
TACTATAAACAGTTCGACAAACTTTGTCACCCTGACTGTCAAGAACTGTAAACAGTTTGACAAACTTTGTCACCCTCCCTGTTAAGAACTGTAAGTTTGACAAACTTTGTATCTAGTCTTTCACTCAAAAAAAACCCAAACAATAAAAAAAGACCCCAAACCCACCACAAAACCACACCAAAGAAAAAAAAGAGGGGGAGGAAGAAAATAAACCAATGACACACACACACACACAAAAACCCAACAAATAAAAAAACAACCCCAAAATCCCCCGAAACCAACCCAAACAAACAAACTACAGGGAAAAATTGCTACCCAGAGATTTAGTTCAGGACAAAGCAGGTTTGGCAGCCAAGAAACCTATCCACTAACCTGCTGAGTGACTGCAGGCAAGTCATCTGCTGCCTAGTCCCTCTGCCATGCGTTCCCCATCTATTTAGAGCATAAGGAGGTCTGTTGGGACTGGCACTGGCTGCATATTTCTGCAGGGCTCAGAGACCCCAAGACCTTCCCCTCCACGTGGGCCTGCAGGTGATACAATGGCTGTAACCAGCCGTGCAAGGGATAGTTACCATCACACCGTTTCCCGGTGGTATTTCTTTGCAGCCAAATATCCCACTCTTGTTTTCCAGTGATTGGCCAAAGCAAGTCCCCAGGTGTGTGGAGCCCTCCAGCTGCCTAGAAACTGAAGCTCCAGACAGCTGCAATAGTAGTAAATACCTCCCCAGGATCTCTAGAGCTAGCAGTAGTCTTTTGTTCTCATCTCTTTGTATTACACCTATACAGTCCTCTTGTACAGCCAATACTGACATGAAAAATGGGGGAAAAATGCAGTTCCAGTTTGCCTTAGTTCATTTTTTTCATGACATAGCAGACAGAAGCACGAAGAAATCTGGAGTACTGTGTTCAGTTCTGAGCTCTCCAGGTCAAGAGAGAACAGGGATATAGTAGAGAGAGTCCAGTGGAGGCTAGGAGGATGCTCAAGGGACTGAGACATCTGTCTGATGGGGAAAGGCTGAGAGCCCTGGGGCTGGTTAGGCTGGAGAAGAGAAGGCTGAGAGGAGAACTTATTGTTGTGTATAAATATCTGAAGGGTGGGTGTCAGGAAGAAGGGGGTAGGCTATCAGCTATGTGCTGTTATAGGATGAAGGGCAGTGGACACAAAATGGAATGCAGGAGCTTCCACCTCAACATGAAGAAAGAATTCTTTCCTGTGAGGTTGCTGGAGCCTTGGAGCAGGCTGCCCAGAGAGATTGTGGTGTCTCCTTCTCTGGAGGTTTTTAGGACCCATCTGAACATGTTCCTGTGTGACCTGCCCCAGGGGACCCTGCTTTGGCAGGAGAGTTGAAATCTATCACCAGAGCTCCCTTCCAACCCCTACCATTTGGTTATTCTTTGAATACTGAATGCTGGAAACCTTCTAAATGAAGCAGAGGTCTGAGGCCAGAAAGCTTTGACTAAGTTACAGTTAAGGGTCCAAAGATGAGTTGATTTAAATATAGTCTGCCAATGAAGAAAACATTTTCATCTCTCTGGATACCATTGACAGAATCCTCTACAGCAACTGACCTGCCTGGCATCAAAAACACAGCATCCTTGCAGAAATGTGTTTATCTGAACCTTCATATAGTAAAGCTTCTGAGAAAAGCTAAAACTGTTTCCTCAAGACAAAGAGCTGCCTTTTGTGAGGGTTCACTCTATATTCTGGTCACCATGACAATAATTACCAAGCAGCTCCTGGTGTCATCTGAGACACCACAGGGACCTGACTTCCACGAAATAGAAGCAGAATGCAGCACACTGTATTCCACAGGGCTGTAAGGCAGCTGAGCACTGATGAATAGCAAGATTAAATGGCAGGCACAGAATCACAGTGTCACAGTATCACCAGGGTTGGAAGAGACCTCAAAGCTCATCAAGTCCAACCCACACTACCACAGCCCTCAAGACCAGACCATGGCACCAAGTGCCACGTCCAAACCTGCCTTCAACACCTCCAGGGACGCTGACTCCACCACCTCCCTGGGCAGCCCATTCCAGCAGTCAATGACTCTCTCAGGCAACAACTTTCTCCTCACCTCCAGCCTAAACTTCCCCTGGCACAGCTTCAGACTGTGTCCTCTTGTTCTGCTGCTGCTTGCCTGAGAGAAGAAAGCAACCTCCTCCTGGCTACAAGCACCCTTCAGGTAGCTGGAGACAGCAAGAAGGTCTCCCCTGAGACCTTCCCAGCCTCGTTGCCCTTCTCTGGACACAGTCAAGCACCTCAATGTCCTTCTTCANGCTGCTCTCCAGTAGGCAACAGGATCATCTCATAGCTGCTGCCACAGCCCATCATGTGTTTACAGGCCATATAAGCTTCCCATTTCACTTCCATCAACTATCACATCAGCCTTCACCTTGCTGCATTATTTTTCTGTAGCTTTTTTTCCCCAGACATCATCAAAACACATAATGGCAGAGGTTAGAAGGGAGTTCTGGAGATCAAGTCCAACCCGCTCCTGTCGAAGCAGGATCGCCCAGGGCATGTCACACAGGAACACTTCCAGATGAGTCCTGAAAGTCTCTAAAGGAGAGTCCACAACCTCTCCGGGCAGCCTGCTCCAGGCCTCCAGAAAAGAGCCTGGCTCCAGGCCCTCACAGCAAAGAATTTTTTACGTCATGTTGAGGTGGAGCTTTCTGTGTTCCAGTTTGTGTCCATCACCTCTTGTCCTATCACAGGACAGCACTGAAAAGATCCTGACCCCTTCTTCCTGACACTCATCCCTCAGATATTTATAATTATTGATCAGATGCCCTCTCAGCCTTCTCTTATCCAGCCTAACCAGCCCCAGGGCTCTCAGCCTTTCCCCATCAGACAGATGTGTCAGTCCCTTGAGCATCCTCCTAGCCTCCACTGGGCTCTCTCTACTATATCCCTGTTCTCTCATGACCTGGGGAGCCCAGAACTGGACACAACACTGCAGATGTGTTCTTATCAGTGCAAAGTAGAGGGACAGGAGAACCTTCCTTAACCCTTTGGCCACACTCTTCTTAGTGCACCCCAGGATACCATAGGGCTTCCTACTGTCCCATGGATAACAGAATGGCTTGAGTTGGAGGGGACCTTAAAGATCATCTTGTTCTAAATCCCCTGCCATGGGCAAAGACATGTCCACTAGATCATGTTGTGCAAAGCAACAGACTGGAGAGCTGGGCACAGAGGAACCAAATGAGGTTCAACAAGGACAAATGCAGCATCCTGCATCTGGGGAGGAATAATAAACTGCACGAGTACAGGCTGGGAGGTGATCTGCTGGAGAGCAACCCTGTGGAGAGGGACCTGGGAGTGCTGATGGAGAACATCCATGGGCAGCAATGTGTCCTGGTGGGCAAGAGGGCAAATGGGATCCTGGGGTGCACTAAGAAAAGTGATCAAGGGAGGTTCTCCTTCACCTCTACTCTGCCCTGGTGAGATCTCATCTTGAGTACTGCCTTCAGTTTTGGGCTCCCCAGTTGAAGAGGAACAGAGATCTGCTGGAGAGAGTCCAAGGGAGGGTTATGGGGATGATGAGGGGACTGGAGCACCTTTTGGTAAGGAGAGGCTGAGGGACCTGGGGCTGCTTAGTCTGGAGAAGAGGAGACTGAGAGGGGATTTAATCAATGTTCATAACTATCTGAGGGCTGGGGGTCAGGAGGGGGGGACGACACAGGCTCTGCTCACTACTGCTTGAGATAGGACAAGGAGCAATGGATGGTAGCTGCAGCACAGGAAGTTCCAGCTCAACACAAGAGGAATTTCTTTACTATAAAGGTCACAGAGCACTGGAATGGACTCCACAGAGAGGTTGTGGAGTCTCCTTCTCTGAAACCTCTCAAGGTCTGTCTGGATGTGTTCCTGTGTGCCCTGAGCTGGATTGTCTGGTCCTGCTCTGGCAGGGGGGTTGGACTGGATGATCTCTTTGGGTCCCTTCCAAGCTCTGACATCCTGTGAAAACCTCATTCAGCCTGCTCTTAAACACTTCAAGCTCTTTCAGCAAGGATCAGCACACAAAGCAGCCCTCTCCTATTCAGCAGCATTTGCATACATGGCTGTCTTGCTGCCTGCACATTCACTTTGTCAGGAGAGGCTAATGTGTAAGAACAGCAGCATCGGAGCTCCACCAGGGCTACACAGCAGCATGCCTCAGGTGCTGCTGAGCAAACACTCCAGCAGTTAATGCTGGCAGGAAAACTGACCACTGAAAACAGGACACAGCCTTTACAAAACTACTGACATGAGGCTCCAAAAGCAGCAGCACATCAGCTGGCTTAATTGCATGGCTCCTCTGAAATAAAATGTCCCATTAATTGTTACAAGTCCAGCGTGCAGGTGAGAGCGTGGCCAAATCCCTCACTAGCCAGTTAAAACCCCCCGGGGTGAAATTCTGTGCTGTGCAACAGAAAACTTACAGCTGAGAAAGATGGAGCTTTGATGGCCTAAACCACTCTTGCAGCCAGCTTTTAGCTGACCCAGGAGCTACAGCTGATCTCGAGCACTTTTATACCCTCCCACCTCATTTTTGACCAAGGCCCTTCAGAACAGAGGGACCACTGCCACGAGCTCCATCTGCTATCATCCAAGGGCTGTGCTTATTTCAGCCAGATGTAGCAAAGAGGGCAGGCTCAGCAGAGGAGAGATGGAAGGCAGAGCACAAAAGTTGGGGAAGTGAAGGGGAGCTGTCCAAATTCCATCATTTTCCACCAGTCCTGGCTCGCCAGAGAGGTCTCAGACAACTGGAAACTGGCCAGTGTGATCCCCATCCTCAAGAAGGGTTGGGTGGAGGAACCTGGGAACTGCAGGCCTGTCAGCCTGACCTCAGTGCCAGGGAAAATGATGGAGCAGATTATCTTGGGGGCAATAACTGCACACCTGAGGGATGGCCAAGGGCTCAGGTCCAGCCAACATGGATTTAGGAAGGGCAGATCCTAGCTCTCCTACCTGATCTCCTTCTATGATCAGGTGAGCTGTCTGGTGGATGTGGGGAGGCCTGTGGATGTGGTCTGCCTGGACTTCAGCAGGGCCTTTGACACTGTCGCCCACAGCACACTGCTGGCTAAGCTGTCAGCTCGTGGCTTGGATGCCAACACTCTGTGCTGGGTTAGGAACTGGCTGGAGGGCCGAGCCCAGAGAGTGGTGGTGAATGGTGCCACATGCAGCTGGAGGCTGGGCACTAGCAGTGTGCCCCAGGGATCAGTGCTGGGCCCCATCCTCTGGAACATCTTCAGTGATGATCTGGACGAGGGCATCGAGTCAGGCACCAGCAAATTTGCAGCTGACCCCAAGCTGGGGGCTGATGTTGCTGGGTTGGAGGGCAGAAGGGCTCTGCAGCAGGACCTCGACTGCCTGCACAGATGGGCAGAGTCCAAGGGGATGGAGCTCAACAAATCCAAGTGCCAGGTGCTGCACTTTGGCCACAACAACCCCATGCAGAGCTACAGGCTGGGGTGGGAGTGGCTGGAGAGCAGCCAAACAGAAAGGGATCTGGGGGTGCTGATTGACACCCGCCTGAACATGAGCCAGCAGTGTGCCCAGGTGGCCAAGAAGGCCAATGGCATCCTGGCCTGCATCAGCAAGAGTGTGGCCAGCAGGAGCAGGGAGCTCATTCTCCCCCTGGACTCTGCACTGCTTAGGCCACACCTTGAGTCCTGTGTCCAGTTCTGGGCCCCTCCATTGAAGAAGGACATTGAGGTGCTTGAGTGTGTCCAGAGAAGGGCAACGAGGCTGGGGAGAGGCCTGGAGCATAGCCCTATGGAGAGAGGCTGAGGGAGCTGGGATTGGTTAGCCTGGAGAAGAGGAGGCTCAGGGGAGACCTTCTTGCTGTCTACAGCTACCTGAAGGGGGCTTGTAGCCAGGAGGAGGGTGCTTTCTTCTCTCAGGCCAGCAGCAGCAGAACAAGAGGACACAGTCTGAAGCTGTGCCAGGGCAAGTTTAGGCTGGAGGTGAGTAGAAAGTTGTTGCCTGAGAGAGTCATTGCCTGCTGGAATGGGCTGCCCAGGGAGGTGGTGGAGTCAGCGTCCCTGGAGGTGTTGAAGGCAGGTTTGGATGTGGCACTTGGTGCCATGGTCTGGTCTTGAGGGCTGTGTTAAAGGGTTGGACTTGATGAGCTTTGAGGTCTCTTCCAACATGCTTCCAAGTATCACCTTGCTGATACTGTGAAATTAACTCATTGCATCTGTCTGAAGTCATCCAAAAGAAGAGATATTGTTACCCAAGAGTAAGCCTTCCAAGCATCAATTCATTTGCTGGAGATAATTTCATGACACACCACTGCTTGAGTGCCTGGTACTTTACACACAAAAATGGCAAGTCCTTGCACTTCAGTCTTGTCATCTAAATTAGACTTTGGAGACTAAATCCTCTGTGGGCATAAATTAGCAGAGCTCCACTAATGCTGGAGGAATTATTTATGCAATAGAAAGGGGAATAGTATGGGGGGAGGGGGGGAAGACGGGAAGACATTTTCTGACTGTAAAACACCAACTTGGCCCTGATTGGTTTTATTTAAATTATTAATCCTTTGGGTATCTCCAGTGACTCAATGGTTTCACAACATTTGTAGATCTGAAGAATCCATATATAGATTCCTAAAGTGATGGGAAAAAGCTTTTCAGCTCTCAGGAAAAGGAAACACAGGGATGAGCCATGCAGAACAAGGGAATTCTGTAACTAAGGCTTCTAGAGCTGCTTACTTAAAACTCCTGCAATCCTGGCTTTAAAGGCCACAAATGCCAGCAGGGAAAATGGTCATAAAAATTAGATGTATACTCAAATTTAAAGAAAAAAAAAATATCCTTGACTATTAATGATTGTCACAGCCAGGGTACATTCTCCAAGCTTCCAGGTCCCTCACTGGAGAACTTAAATCTTTCTTGAAGAGTAGTAATGAGCAGCAGAGCAGGAATGAGCACACTGCTCGTGGCATGGGTACATGCAGGTAGTGTCCACACATGGGATGATCAAGAAGATCTTTTCCAACTGAAACAATTCTGTGACTCTGTGATTGCATGAAACCAATCATAGAATGGGAAGGTTGGAAGGGACCTCAAAGATCATCCAGTTCCAATCCCCTGCCATAGGCAGGGACACCTCCCACTAGCACAGGTCACTCAAGGCCTCATCCAGCCTGGTGCTGAACACCTCCAGGGAGGGAGCAGCCACAACCTCCCTGGGCAACCTGTGCCAGTGTCTCACCACCCTCACTGCAAACAACTTCCTCCTAACATCCACTTTCAATCTCCCCTCTGACACTTCAAACCCATTGCCTCTTGTCCTGGCATTCCCAGACCTTGTCAATAATCCCTCCCCAGCCTTCCTGTAGCCCACTTCAGATACTGGAAGGTTACTCTAAGGTCTCCTGGAAGCCTTCTCCTCTCCAGGCTGCAGAGCCCCAACTCTCTCAGCCTGTCCTCACAGCAGAGTTGCTCCAGCCTTCCTTGAACCTCCAGGGCTGGGGACTCCACCACCTCCCTGGGCAGCCTGTTCCAATCCCTGACCGCTCTTTGCAGCAAAGACATTTTTCCTGATCTCCAGTCTAACCCTCTCTTGGCACAACTCCAGGCCATTTTCTCTCCTTCTATCACCTGAGATTAGGGACAAGAGACCAGTCCTCACATCATTGCAAACCTCCTTTCAGGGAGCTGCAGAGCCCTCAGCTTCCTTTTCTCCAGACTAGACAACCTCAGTTCCCTTAGCTGCTTCATCCTCTGAACACCTATTGAATATGCTTTACCAGGAAAATTTTACTCATCAGTCATACTCTGCAAGTTGAAGGGCAGTGATGTTTTTCCAGACTGATCAATTTAATTAATGGGGATTTTATATCCCCTCATTTATTGTAAAGTGTAGAACACAAGGCCAAGTGTCTAAAAATCTTTTTCACAGATGAATAGACCAAGAGGAAATGGCCTCAACTTGCACCAGGGAAGGTTTAGGTTGGATATTAGGAAAAAACTTCTTTCCTGCAAGAGTGGTCAGGCATTGGAACAGGTTGCCCAGGGAGGTGGTGGAGTCACCAGCTCTGGAGGTGCTCAAAACCCCCTCCAGACATGACACTTTGGAATATGGTTTAGTGGCCATGGTGGTGTTGGGCTGATGGTTGGACTCGATCTTAAAGGGTTTTTCCAACCCAGACCTCTCCACGGTTGTATGAATACAGCATTTGTTATTAGCCTAGGCAGAAGTGAATCAAATTCTAACATGAGAAAGTTAACTTTTGCTGGGTTTACTTTCTTTCTCCTCAGCAGTGCTGTGTGGAGCAGTAGAGATTCTAAAATCATAGAATGTCAGGGGCTGGAAAGGACCTCAAAAGCTCATCCAGTCCAACCCCACTGCCAGAGCAGGAGGACCCAGAGCAGATCACACAGGAACACATCCTGGTAGGTTTTGATTATCTCCAGAGAGGGAGACTCCACACCCCCCTGGGTAGCCTGTGCCAGGCTTCTGTCACCCTCACAGGGAAAAAAATCCTCTTCATGTTTAAATGAAACTCCCTATGCCTCAACTTCCACCCACTACCCCTTGGCCTGGCATTGGGCATCACCCAGCAGAGCCTGGCTCCAGCCTCCTGGCACTCACCTTTACATCTTTATAACCATTGCTGAGGTCACCTCTCAGTCTCCTCTTCTCCAAGCTAAATGATGCCTTTCCCTAAGCAAACAACCTTTCAAAACTCTATGATCTTAGAAGTCTTTTCCAACTGAAGCAATTCCACAAGCCTATGACAGGTGGTCAAAACAGTTCTGAGAGGTTATATTATCAGTAGATAATCCTCTCAGATTTAAAAGAAAGTTTCATCCAAGGTTATCTCAGTCTTTAAGCTATGACTGTTTCAGGTAGATTAATAGAAAGCCCAAACTCATTAAGCTTTAGGCAAGGGTTCCCATGACAGTGTGGTGGTTTGTAAATCATAATTCCCTATAAATCAAATCTTTTCACATACATCTTCCAGATGAAAGAGGAACCTTAGTGAAATAAGTGGCAGAAAGTAACATGAAAGAGAAAGAGTTTTACTTTATAGCACCTATTAATGAAAATATGGAGCTAGTGTGATTAGTAGCTGGGGATGCATTTATTAAATACTAAAGAAAAAAAAATTATTCTGCAGCTGATTTCTTTTTATCTACCATTGAAAATTATCTAGGACAGAAGTTCAATACAGGGAGATGCTTCTGTAATAGGCATGAATGAAATGCAGTGATGATCTTCAAAAAGAAAAGAGAAGCTCAAAAATGTTGTACTTCTGTCATGCTACATTTGCTCATATCCAGAGGAGGAGAGGGAGGAAAGGAGTTGTTCTACAACCTTTTATGTGTGGGGCAAAAGGAAAAGTAAATTGTTACATACAACTACAGAATGGTTTGGGTTGGAAGGGACCTTAATGATCATCCACCTCAAATGCCCCTGACACCTCCCACTAGACCAAGCTGCTCAAGGTCCCATCCAGCCTGGCCTTGACCACCTTCAGCAAGATGTCATCCACAACCTCCCTGGGCAACCTGTGCCAGTGTCTCACCGTCCTCAGCAAAAAAGAATTTCTTCCCAGCCTCCGGTCTCAATCTCCCCTCTTCCAGCTCCAAGCCACTGCTCCTTGTCCTGTCACTCCAAGCCCTTGTCAAAAGTCATAGAACGGGAAGGTTGGAAGGGACCTCAAAGCTCAGCCAGTTCCAACCCCCTGCCATAGGCAGGGACACCTCCCACTAGCACAGGGCACTCAAGGCCTCATCCAACCTGACCTTGAACACCTCCAGGGAGGGAGCATCCACAACCTCCCTGGGCAACCTGTGCCAGTGTCTCACCACCCTCACTGCAAACAACTTCCTCCTAACATCCAGTCTAAATCTCCCCTCTGCCACTTCAAACCCATTGCCCCTTGTCCTGGCATTACAAGACCTTGTCAATAGTCCCTCCTCAGCCTTCCTGTAGCCTCCTTCAGATACTGGAAGGCCACTCCAAGCTCTCCTGGAAGCCTTCTCTTCTGCAGGCTGCAGAGCCCCAACTCTCTCAGTCTGTCCTCATAGGAGAGCTGCTGCAGCCCTCTCAGCATCTTGGTGGCCTCCTCTGCACTGGCTCCAACACTTCCATGTCCTTCCTGTGCTGGGGGCTCCAGAACTGCACTCAAGACTCCAGATGTGGTCTGAGGAGAGCAGAGCAAAGGGGGAGAAATCCTTCCCCAGTTCTTTTGTAGCTTCCCCCAGGTACTAGAAAGCTGCTTGAAGGTCTCCCCGGAGCCTTCTCCTGTCCATACTGAGCATCCTCAACTCTCTCAGCCTGTCCCCATGAGGGAGGTGCTCCAGCTCCCTGATCAGTTTAGTGGTGCATTGTGTATACTACTGAGGAATGGAAAGCCATAAGACATGGATGCTCTCTTTTACCTGACATGGAAGTTGAACAGGGACATTGGCATGGGCAATGCTTGCTATACAGGGATGAAAATTAACAGCCAAAGTACAAGCCATAAATTATGACTCCTATAAACAGAAACATTGCCCACATCAATGTGCCTGTTCAGCTTCCACTGACCTTTCTTGCAAAGCAAATGGATTTTTCAGATTTAAATCCATGTAATTTAAGTTGCCTTTGTCACAACGAAGAGGTGCTAAAAGCTTACTGGATTTGCTGTTTGTTTCTTTTTCTGAATTCAAGCTGGTGCTTTACAACTTCAGCAGCAGCAAAGAAGTCTACAGAAACCCTCATTTTTCATCCTGTTGTACAAAAGGCAGAGGACATGCCATAGGCTTAGGTTGTCAAAACAAACATTTCACCTCCTCTGCCTTACTCTGTGTGCATGTTTTGCAGAGAGCAAAGGACAGGCTTCAAGAAATTCAAGACTTCCATCAAAGCTTGCATGGCCAGCAGGGCAAGAGAGGGGATTCTGCCCCTTTACTCAGCTCTCCTCAGACCCCACCTGCAGTCCTGTGTGCAGTTCTGGAGCCCCCAGCACAGGAAGGACATGGAAGTGTTGGAGCCAGTGCAGAGGAGGCTACCAAGATGCTGAGAGGGCTGCAGCAGCTCTGCTGTGAGGACAGGCTGAGAGAGTTGGGGCTCTGCAGTCTGGAGAAGGCTTCCAGTAGGCCTGATAGTGGCCTTCCAGTATCTGAAGGGGGCTCCAGGAAGGCTGTGGAGGGACTATTGACAAGGTCTGGGAATACCAGAACAAGAGGCAATGGGTTTGAAGTGGCAGAGGGGAGATTGAAAGTGGATGTTAGGAGGAAGTTCTTAACAGTGAGGGTGGTGAGACACTGGCACAGGTTACCCAGGGAGGTTGTGGCTGCTCCCTGCCTGGAGGTGTTCAAGGCCATTGTTGGAGGAGGCCTTGAGTGAGCTGTGCTAGTGGGAGGTGACCCTGCCTATGGCAGTAGGTTGGAACTGGCTGATCCTTGAGGTCCCTTCCAACATTACCATTCTACGAAAGATTCAACCTCTAAGCGAACACAACCTATTTTATAGAAGAGTTTGAAGTTGAGTTGGAGTGGTCAATGCTTTTCATGCCTTTGAAGCATGCATAGAGCTTCCCATCTGTGCCACTAGACCCTCTAATGGCTCAGAAGTGGTGGGTGAAAATGAGGACCTGATTGACATCCTTCAATCAGGTGTGCCACTTCATTACCGGCACTCCAAGAGCTCTGCAAACAGGACGAGCTGTCATCTGAATCCTTCACCTCTTTGTCCAGAGAGTACTGACAAGACAAAAATGCAGTGTTAACAGAAAGAAATGTGAGAAACACAAATTTATTCCAGCCCTACTTAGACACATTTGCCAAACGACCTCTCACTTGAGCAGGAATGACAAGCAGACCACAGGAGAGTGCAGATCCTTAGCCCTTGGTTTGCTTGAGAATCTACTTGCAGATTTAATGATCACAGGGACACAGAATTAACCAGGTTGGAAAAGACCTCTAAGATCATCCAGTCCAACCTATTATCCAACACCTTCTAATGAACTAACCCCTGGCACCAAGTGCCTCATGTAGCCTCCTTTTAAACACCTCCAGGGATGGGGACTCCACCACCTCCCCGGGGGCAGCTCATTCCAATGCCAATCTCTCTCTGTCTGCGAACAGCTTCTTCCTAATGTCCAGCCTAAATGATGTTTATGCCTGTTGCTGTGTAGGAATGAGCTTCATCCTCCATATAGCTAAACTTTCAGACCCCATGAAACTCCTGAACAAGGCTAAGAGACTAAGACACATTCCAGGTATATGAGAGAGTCAAAAAAGCAAGGCACTAGAGGAGCTCACAGGCTGGGGATGAAAAGCATCCTCTGAAAATGGGATTTTTCTTTTACAGACTGATGTGTTGTAGACCCCTGAATTAAACAGGGACATCTAAGCCTCAGCCTTCCCTGCTGAAACACTTCCTTCTGAACCAGACTTGTACCTCATTTCTCAGACCTTGTACTCACACAACCATGAAGTGTCCAAATCAACACAGAATCACAGAATTAACCAGGTTGGAAAAGATCTCTAAGATCATCCAGTCCAACCTCTCACCCAACACCTAATTAACTAACCCATGGCACCAAGTGCCTCATGCAGCCTCCTTTTAAACACCTCCAGGGATGGGCACTCCACCATCTCCCTGGGCAGCCCATTCCAATGCCAATCTCTCTTGCTCTGAAGAACTTCTTCCTAACATCCAGCCTGAACCTGCCCTGGCACAGCTTGAGGCTGTGTCCTCTTCTTCTGTCCCTGGGTGCCTGGCAGCAGAGCCCAACCCCAGCTGGCTACAACCTCCCTGCAGGTAGCTGCAGAGAGCAATGAGCTCTGCCCTGAGCCTCCTCTTGTGCAGGCTGCACACCCCCAGCTCCCTCAGCCTCTCCTCACAGGGCTGTGCTCCAGGCCCCTCCCCAGCCTCACATATCCAAGGCATCAGGTTTTCTCCTGGACTGCTGATGGACCTCATGCCTAGCAGCAGCCATAACATGGTGACCTTTTCTCTATGAAAATGCATTAATTCACAGCTTTATTGTGGCAAATAGATGTCTACCAGCTTGAGTGAACTTTTATGCCATGAGTGGAGTTAACTCCAGGTCGAGGCACAAAAACATACATGTCCCTATCTATATGCTCCACACATCCTCACTCAGACAACAGTCAGAAAAACCTCATCAATAGAGCTGAAAAGTGACTCAGCTCACCACAAATTGTCCACTCGGCTCTCTGGGTGCCTTTGACAGTACAGACCATAACAAGAACTCAGAGATGTAGCACACGTGTGGCCACCTAATCAAAGGCATCCTTCTCTTGAGCCAGGCTGTCCCAGCCCATCAGCCCCTGCCGCAAGCTGGCCCAGCTCTGAAGAAACACATCTGCCATCTTCCTCTCCCAACCCAAATCTATCTTGGGAGAACTTTCAATTCCACTAAAACAAATGGAGATGTGTTTCCTTAAACCAAGACTGCATGTGTCCTCTGAGGTCCATCTATCATAGAATGGGAAGGTTGGAAGGGACCTCAAGGATCAGCCAGTTCCAACCCCCTGCCATAGGCAGGGACACCTCCCACTAGCACAGCTCACTCAAGGCCTCCTCCAACCTGGCCTTGAACACCTCCAGGGAGGGAGCAGCCACAACCTCCCTGGGCAATCTGTGCCAGTGTCTCACCACCCTCACTGCAAACAACTTCCTCCTAACATCCAGTTTCAGTCTCCCCTCTGACACTTCAAACCCATTCCCCTTGTCCTGGCATTTCCAGACCTTATCAATAGTCCCTCCCCAGCCTTCCTGGAGCCCCCTTCAGATCCTGGAAGACTACTATCAGGTCTCCTGGAAGCCTTCTCTTCTCCAAGCTGCAGAGCCCCAACTCTCTCAGCCTGTCCTCACAGCAGAGCTCCTGCAGCCCTCTCAGCATCTTCATGGCCTCCTCTGGACCCACTCAAACACTTCCATGTCCTTCCTGTGCTGGGGGCTCCAGAACTGCACACAGCCAGCCTCAGACAGAACACAGGCATCAGACCAACAGTAGAGCAGTTGGAAAAGAGTGCTCACAGTCTGGGTTTCCACCTGCTGAATGGTGTCAACTAGAGAAAAAAACAGGTTCTCTGACAAACATTTCCATAGCAGAGCTGAGGGTTCTTTGTGGTTACATCAGAAAAACAAAGCAAGCCAGGCAGGACATTTTGGTTAGAGGTGTTTGCAGCCTATAAGCACAAAGTGCATTTGTAAAGTGTGTCCAGGTCTAGTGTTCCCAGTTCAAGGAGGACTTGCTGCAGAGGGTACAGAAAAGGGCTACAAAGATGCTGAGGGGACTGGAACATCTCTCTCATGAGGAAGGACTGAGAGGATTGGAGCTTTTCGGTCTGGAAAAGAGAAAACTGAAGGGAGATCTCATCAGTGCTTAAAGGATGGGTGCCAGGAGGTTGGGACCAGTCTTTCTGCAGTGGTGCCCAATGACAGGACAACACATAACAGGCACAAACCTGAACACAATAAGTTCCATCAAAACATGAGGGGGAACTTCTTTAGGAGTGGTGGAGCACTGGAACAAGTTGCCCAGAGTGGCTGTGGAGCCTCCTTCTCCAGAGACATCCAAAACCCTCCCGAACGCATTCCTGTATGACCCTCTCTAGTGACCCTGCCTTGGCAGGGGGATTGGACTTTATTTCCAGGGGTCTCACCACCCTCACTGTGAAGAATTTCTTCCTAATATCCAGTCTAAATCTCTCCTCTTTCAGCTTAAAGCCATTATCCCTCATCCTATCACCAGAAGGACTATAAAGTCAAGTAGGTATGGTGCTGGGGGACATGGCTTAGCGGTGAGCTGGCAGTGCTGGGTTAATGGTTGGGCTCGATGGCCTTGAGGGTCTCTTTCACTATAAAACATTGTGTGATGCTACCAGATTATGTGCTGCCTGTCCTGCAAAGCAGTGAAAACAATTTGGTGTCCCTATGTTAGCTGACATTGTGCTACTCACTGGAAAGCCACTTGAGGTTCCCATTTACTGTAATCACACTGAGTCATACAACTCTTTCAGTGGGAAAAAACCTTTAGGATTATTGATGCCAACCATTACCCAGTTCTACCAAGCCTACACTGGTTTAGCTGTGAACCAGAACACTGACTGGGAACTGTCACTTCAGCTACCCTCAAAAAGTGCTTCCTGCCCAACCTTTCATTTTTTCAGCTGAGTCAAAGTTGTAAACACCCTTTGGGTTCTGTGTTCTTAGTCAGCTGTGGCCTGGGGGGACATGCACCACCTCCTCTCGCCTTGGGGTCTTCAATATGCAATTTAGAGAGTTTGCCCACAAAATCTTTTCTAAATGGCATTTGAGATGCTTTCCAAGAGCTTGCAGTCTCAGCTTGAGTATCTCTCTGCCCTTAGAACCCTGTCTCTGGCCTTGCTTAGGGAGACAACGTGCAGCATGTTGTCTCTTGGGGCTCTGCAGCCTGGAGAAGAGAAGGCTTCCAGGAGACCTTGGAGTAGCCTTCCAGGATCTGAAGGGGGCCTACAGGAAGGCTGGGGAGGGACTATTGACAAAGTCTTGCAATGCCAGGACAAAGGGCAATGGGTTTGAAGTGGCAGAGGGGAGATTGAAAGTAGATGTCAGGAGGAAGTTGTTTGCAGTGAGGGTGGTGAGACACTGGCACAGGTTGCCCAGGGAGGTTGTGGCTGCTCCCTCCCTGGAGGTGTTCAAGGCCAGGTTGGAGAAGGTCTTGAGTGACCTGTGCTAGTGGGAGGTGTCCCTGCCTATGGCAGGGGGTTGGAACTGGCTGATCCTTGAGGTCCCTTCCAACCTTCCCATTCTATGTTCTATGTTGATGCATGAATTCATGGTTCCTTGCCACTAGCTCTGTAGGAACACTCCCACAGCACCCTGAACTACCTTGACCAGAAGCAACTTAATCCCCTCTCACTGCCACATGAACTATTCAATGCTTTCTGCATAGTGAGTGACCACAAGAGAGGCCATGCAGACACCCAAACTGGTTGTGAATGTACAGCCTAGCACACTTCTTTTTTGTAGCCAGGCCATCCATTTCAGTCAGTTCTTTGCAGCTAGGCACTAGTGCTGACACACCAGCAGCCCAGAGAGAGTTTCATTTGCTCTTCCAGCTTTCAGGTTCACTGTCATGACTCCAGTGCTGGTGTCTAGTCAGTGAGAGAATCTTATTATAGCAACATCCAAATGTGGCACACAGCAAGGATTAAAGTGTTATCCAACTTGTACATGCATAAGCAGGCTCCCTGGAAACAGAATCCAGGATGATATTTTCATTTCAAACCTGTATTTTCCTCCATCTGAGCAGTCAATGGAGCATCTTCCTTTCTAAGTGAGATCCAATTATAATGAGAGCTTTGGATTGACAGGAAACATTATTAGAACTGAATGAGCTGTCAAAATCATGATTAATAAGGTTTTTCATTTAGGTTCAACAATAGCAGCATCAGACCAGTGGCATATTATTATTCAATAACTCAGAACACTCATAAGAGAGTTTACTTTCCATTTTGGAGGGTGGGAGGAGAGCTCTTACATCCAGATGTTCATATGGGGCAGAAGTGGTTTCAGTATTTCATGAGAAGATTTTTTTTTTTATCTCTATGTTTTCTGCAGATGTAAACTAACAAAAGGCCCTGTGCAAAAGCTGAGCCTGTTGGCTCAGGACTTACCCAGAATCAGAGAATATTAGAGGTTGGAAAGGACCTTGAAAGATCATTGAGCCCAACCTCCGTGCCAGGGCAGGATCACCGAGAGCAAGTGGCACAGGAACACAACCAGGTGGGTTCTGAATGTCTCCAGAGGAGAGTCCCACAACCTCTCTGGTCAACCCTTTCCAGTGTTTAGCTTTTGTTTAACTTCCAGCTTCTCTAGCAAAAAAACTCCTACATCAAAATGATTCCCAAAGACTAGAAGAGGCTGCCCAGGGAAGTGGTTGAATCCCTTTCCTGGGATGCATTTAAAAACCATCCAGATAGGATATGGTGTAGTAGTGGCCCTGGTAGAATTAGATAATGGTTGGACTTGATGATCTCGAAGGTCTTTTCCACCCAAAATGATTCTGTGATTCAATGTGATAGCCATAAATGGGAATTTAAAAGCAGTTTTCCAAAGAGCAGCATAATGCCAGCAAAGAGAGAGACCAAATTTTCACTGCTGGCAAACAAGAGATCATTTGGGAACATCACACAATCATTTAGGTTGAAAAAGTCTGTTAAGACCATCAAGCCCAACTATTAATTCAGTGCTGCCAGGTCACCACTAAACCATCTCCATAGTGGTTCTGTGAAAGACTCTTGAGGTTTTTGCCTCCACATCCTGATGGTTTGAGCCATGAGAGCAGAGAAAGAATCCCAGCAGTGGAGCCCAGGTGTCCACATCATCAGATGCTGACTGTATGGAGCAGTAAGCAGGAGGCAATCCAAGACCTCTTTGGCCTGCCTCTTTTCAGTGAGGTGCAAAGCAGCAGATAAGCAGCAGGTGTTTCATGTTAGCCACGAGTTTAAAATCATTGTCTGTGGTTCAAGCAGAGCAGATTTTTTTTTTTTCCTGTAGCACATTACTTCTCTTTTCAATGTGAGAGACAACGAGGGCAGGAGAGTTATGGATTAGGGTAGTCACAGGGGAAAAATAATAGATTGAGAAAGAAAAATCCTCCCCCTCAAAAAGCCTTTTTTTAACAAACCCACAAGGCCCTCCATCCTACATAAACTCTGCTTTCCCACCCCATTTCACAGTTTGATAGGAGATAACTGGATTTCCCATTGTTCTGTTTCACTGCTTCTCAATTTCACCTTCTTAGCCTGTCTCTTTAATCCACTCTCCCATCCAAACTGTGGTGCTGCTCCATCACTGCCAGGAGGACAAATAATTTAGCTGTAAGAACTGTGTGCTAGGGCTGACTTTGAAAAATGACCTTTCAGTCCAGTGTTCATTTACCACATCACCAGTTCTGTCCCACCACTTTTTACCCAAATATGACTTTTCACCATAAAATATACACAAGTCACACTCCAGCAGACTCCTGCCTCCTTCCCTTCCCTTGCTGCCCCTTTGAAGACTTGCACAAACCAACCTTCAGCCTGCAGCTTTTAATGCTGTCATCTGTCAAAGCCCCACCAACTGACAAAAGGTGTGGGGACACCTTTGAGGACAGGCTGAGAGAGTTGGGGCTCTGCAGCCTGCAGAAGAGAAGGCTTCCAGGAGACCTTGGAGTGGCCTTCCAGGATCTGAAGGGGGCTCCAGAAAAGCTGGGGTGGGACTAATCACGAGGTCTTGCAATGCCAGGACAAAGGGAATGGGTTTGAAGTGGCAGAGGGGAGACTGAAACTGGATGTCAGGAGGAAGTTGTTTGCAGTGAGGGTGGTGAGACACTGGCACAGGTTGCCCAGGAAGGTTGTAGCTGCTCCCTCCCTGGAGGTGTTCAAGTCCAGGTTGGAGGAGGCCTTGAGTGACCTGTACTAGTGGGAGGTGTCCCTGCCTATGGCAGGGGGTTGGAACTGGCTGATCCTTGAGGTCCCTTCCAACCTTACCATTCTAGGACTCTGAGAAGCATCTGAGTTGCCACCCATGACCCTTCATATCTTGAAACTGACTCCTGCTTTCTGGTGATGTGCTGGAAAGCAGCTCTGTGGAGAAGGACATTGGAGTCCTGGTGGATAATGCCTTATCCGCGGGACAGCAACGTGCCCTTGTGGCAAAGCAGGCAAATGGTCTCCTGGGGTGCATTAACAGGTTACAGAATGTCAGGGGTTGGAAGGGACCTCAAAAGCTCATCCAGTCCAACCTCCCTGCCAGAGCAGGATCACCTATACCAAACCACACAGGAACACATAGAATCATAGAGTGATAGGGTTGGAAGGGGTCTCAAGGACCATCTCGTTCCAACCCCCTGCCATAGGCAGGGACACCTCCCACTAATACAGGTCACTCAAGGCCTCGTCCAGCTTGGCCTTGAACACCTCCAGGGAGGCTATGGAGCACAGAAGACCTTCAGGGAGGTTGTGAAGCACAGAATCACCCAACATGATCTTTGATCATGTTGGGTGATTCTGTGCTCCACAACCTCCCTGGGCAACCTGTGCCAGTGTCTCACCAGCCTCACTGTAAAGAGCTTCCTCCTGACATCCAGTCTAAACCTCCCCTCTGCCAGTTTAAACCCATTGCCCCTTGTCTTATCATTACAAAACCTACACCCAGGCAGGTTTTAAATATCTCCAAAGAGGGAGACTCCACAATCCCCCTGGGCAGCCTCTTCAAGAGACTCCTCTATTCTGCCCTGGTGAGACCACATCTGGAGTATTATGCCCAGCTCCCCAGGTCAAGAGGGACAGCAAACTACTGGAGAAAATCCACTGCAGCCTATGAGGATAAAGAAAGGTTGAGAGACCTGAGGCTGTTTAGTTTGGGGAAGGGAAGGTTGAGAGGAGATCTTATTAATATTTATAAATATCTGAAGGGTGGAGGTGAAGAAGGGGCCAGAATCTTTTCAGTGATGTCCTGCAATAGCACAAAGGGCAACGGACACAAACTGGAACCCAGGAAGCCCTACCTCAACATGACAAAAATAGACCACTGTGAAGGTGCTGGAACCCTGGAGCAGGTTGCTCAGAGATGTTGAGGAGTCTCCTTCTAATGAGACTTTCAGACCCATCTGCATGTGTTCCTGTGTGACCTGCCCTGGGTGATCCTGCTTTGGTGGGGAAATTGGATTTGATCTCCAGAGGTCACTTCCAACCCCTCTCAGTCTATGATTCTATGAATTTTTTTGGACATTAGGAAAAAGTTTTTCATGGAGAGAGTGGTCGGGGACTGGAATGAGCTGCCCAGGGAGGTGGTGGAGTCCCCAACCCTGGCTGTGTTTAAGAGTGGTTTGGATGTGGTGCTTGGGGCTATGGTTGAAGGTGAATCTTGTAGAGCAGGGTTCTAGGTTGGGCTTGGTGATCCTGAGGGGCTGTGCCAACCTGGGTGTGCCTGTGAAGATTGAATTTGATCTCCAGAGGTCCCTTCCAACCCCTACCACTCTAGGATTCTATGAATTTAGGTTGAAGACTAGAGTTAAGACACTGATTATATTGCAGCAGATGCAGAAGGCTAACAAAGACCAAAGTCTGTTACAGAAAACTATGAAGTGGTTACCAAAAGACCAAGCTCACACAGGTGGTACTGAGCCTCAGTATCTGCACCTTGCAATGGTGAACACAGGGAGGTGGTGCAGGGATGGGGAGGTGATTGTCCCCTTATACATGGCTCTGGTATTGTGTTCAGTTTGGGGCACTTGATTACAAGAAGGATGTGAAGATGCTGAAGCCAGTGCAGAGGAGGGCAAGGAGGCTCTGAAGGGCCTGGAGAGTACATCTGATGAAGAGCAACTGAGGGAGCTGGGGATGGTTAGTGTGAAGAAGGGGAGGCTGAGGGCAGAACTCATTGCTGTCTACAGCTACCTGAAGGGACATTGTGGAGAGGCTATTGCTGGGCTCTGCTCACAGGTAAATAGTGATAGAACAGTGAAAGGCCTCAAGCTGCCACAGGGTAGGACATTAGGAAACACTTCCCCAGCAAGAGTGGTCAGGCACTGGAATGTGCTGCCCAGGGAAGTGGTGAAGTCACCAACCCTGGATGTGTTCAGAGGTGGTTTGATGTGGTGCTTGGGGACATGGTTTAGGGTGAACTTTGTAGAGTTGGTTGGACTTGGTGACCCTGAGGGGCTTTACCAACTGGAATGTTTGCCTGATTCTGTGACAAGTTCACACCTCTCATCTTTCAGATAGCCACACTTCAGAATGCAGCTATCCTGGACAAGAGTCACCTGCTTGTTGCACCTCTTCTACAAACCAACACCCAGTTGCAACCTTCGAAGCGCAGTTAAAACATCCTAGCGCCCAGAAACTTCCCTGCTGTGATTTTTTTATGCTCTTCCCCTTGCAGTCAAAACACAAAATGCCACACACAGGCAAAAATGATGCTTGGCTCTATAAATAGCCAAGATGGGAAAGCAAAGCAGTGTGTCCCATTTCACAGACAGAAGAGACAGCCAGCTGAACGAGTTGCCACCAAGTGAGTGAGCGCGGAGTTACAGCTCATTAACTACTCCATGGCAACTCTCTGTGTGGTTATTGCTCCCCAAGTAAATGTGAGGTAGTTCTGACCCTTACTGAAAGTGAAGCAATGTATCCTGCATTTACCTGAGATTTAAGCATCCATGGAAAGTAACTAATGAGCTGTAAATCCACACTGTTGTCTTCACACATGGGAGTTTCTTCAGCTATCTTGAGGCAGTGATATTTATGTGAGTTGTCTGGTGTCGCTAAAAGCAGCCTGTGACAGAAGTGGGAATGCAAACCAGGCCTACTGAGCTCTAGCAAACTTCTCTCCTTGCACAGCCAGAACTTTCTTGAGGGGCTGCTGTTTGAGTGCCAGCCACATCTCCCTTCAAGGCAGAGCAATTCATGACCAAACTCAGCCACTCTTCTCCTCATTAAAACTGCAGAGAGCCTGCACACACCACTTACACAGAACGGATGGGTAAAAAAAAAGTAGCTTCCAGAGATAGCTTCTTCTTTTCACACAAAATATTATTTAAATCCAAGAGTCTTTGAAAATGCAAAGTTTAAAATAAAGCAGGGCTTTGGGGATAGTTTTGTCCTGTTTTATTCATCAGATTTTGGCTCTCCCTCCAAAGACCAAACCAGCAGAGAGTCTAAGCAGTCTTTCACCACTGTCTTGTGCATCAGGATGGTGCAGAGCATGCCACAAACTAGCAAAGAGGGTGATGCAACCACAGATGGGGTGGGTTGGAAAGGTCCTCTGGAGATCATCCAGTCCAACCCTCCTGCTGAAGTACCTAGATCTAGTTGCCTAGGATCACAATGTCCAGGAAGGTTTGGAATCTCTCCAGAGACAAAGACCCACAACCTCTCTGGGCAACCTGGCCCAGCGCTCTACTACTCTCACAGCAAAAGGTTTTTCCTTGTGTTTTAGTGATACCTTCTGTGTTCTAGTAAATACCTCTTGCCCCTGCTGCTCTCACTAGGCACTACTGAAAAGAGTTCTGTCCCATCCTCATGTCCTCCACCCTTTAGGTATTAATAATCACTGAGATCTCCTCTCAGTCTCCTTTCCAGGCTAGGCATCTCCAGGTCTCTCAGCTTCTCCTCATACAAGAGATGCTACAGTCTCCTAATCCTCTTTATGGGTCTCCTTTGGGCTCTGTTATATTTTCCTTTTTTATGTCCTCAGTGACTCCTATCAAGTGCTACTCTACCAAGACTCCATCACACTATTACAGGTGAACCATTGATACAAGCCACTGCTTACAATCATTGCAAGGCTGGGATCATTCCTCCAATTTTTCAGTGGCACCAAAGAAATCAGAACAGAACAACCTGTGCCTCTTCAAGCTTCTTGATACTCTTTATGAAGGGGAGGGGAAAGAAAAAAAAAAAAAAAAAAAAAAAAAAGGAGAAAAAGAAACCCACAGGAGGAGAATCTGAACCACAAAAATCACAACACATTGCCATTTAAAGTATTTACCAGTAAAATTATTTCAGAACAAGAACACAAATGCTGTTAAACACCTCAGCAAAAGTTCAGTGTAAATTATACCTCTCTGTGTATAAAGAAGGGAAATGATTATTTAATTTTTTTCCATCAAATATATTGTTTTTATCCATTAAAAGCTCCCTGGAATAACTACTGCTACAATCTCAGTATGCATTTTATTATCACCATGCTTTTTTTATGCCATGGCTATGCACTAACATGTTCCAAAAGCAGGTTTTTTTGTTTTACTTGTTGTTTTAAAGGGATTTGATGAGTCTCTCCATTCTGTTTGCTGTTAATCACTGAATTCCTCACTGCAAGAACTCTCTGGGACATGTGAGCTGTGCCTACAGGTCGTTTAAAATCTGATTCTGCCATCACACTGACACCAGCTTCAACATGCCATTTCATAGGGTGAGTTGGGCTGGAAGGGATCTCAAAGATCATCCAGTTCCAACCTCCCAGCCATGGGTAGGGACACTTCTCTCTAGCCCAGGTTGCCCAAGGCCCCATCCAGTCTGGCCTTGAACACCTCCAGGGAGGTTGTGGAGCACAGAAGCACAGAATGTGATCTTTGATACCATTCTGTGCTTCTGTGCTCCACAACCTCCCTGGGCAACCTGTGCCAGTGTCTCACCATCCTCACTCTGAAGAGTTTCTTCCAACTCTCCAGTCTCAGTCTCTTCTCTCCCAGCTCAAAGCCATTGCCTCTCATCCTGTCACTCCCAGCCCTTGTCAAAAGTCTTTCCCATCCTCCCTGCAGGAAGGGGCAATGTATTTCAAAACACAATCCCAACCACCTGGAGATGCCCAGCTCTGACTACTGCAACAGCTTCCTGAGGGTAAGCCTAATGCACAAAGTAAATGTTTCCCATTTGGCCACGCTTTTGGTGGCACTGACCACACACAACACTTTAGTAGGCTTTTCTTTTTTGGTCCTGCTTCATAATTACCTACAATGATAGGATTGTTTTGTTATGTTCTGTGCTCTCTGCAAGAGGGGAAAAAAAAAAATGGCAGGCAGCTCTCCCCTTATTGCCACCAATGGCTTTTGACTCCAACACTCCATGCAGAATTTTCCTTCCTCTCATCAAGGGTTCCATATTTTCATGGGGTGAGGTTTTTTGTTTTATTTCTTCTGAGCATCCTTTTTTTTTTTTCTTTTTTTTTTCATTTAAATATTTCTTTCTCTTTGCTCTCCCAAGTAATTGATTAGTTTAGCTCTAAATGAAGCAATTTGCTTTTAACCAGTTGGCACTGCCATCAGTCAGCATATCCAAATGCTCATCTGCACCTTCCTTAATTTCATGTCCTGTATCAGCAGTAATGACTTTCTGCAATGAGACTTACACCTCAGATTGCCTGAAAAACTAGCAGGGCAATTATCTCTTGCCTGTCATTCTGGCAGGCACATTGCTATCTTCCCCACTGCATTTTGGGTTTGAGAGCAACATCAATCCACAGTAAGTGTCTATTACTCACTTGAAGCTTCTCTGGAAATGTTAAGCTTTCAGTATTGTTTAAAAGATAAAGAGGCCTTAATGCCAGCTCTCCATACTGACAACAGCAAGCAAATGCCACTCATTTATTAGCTGAGGTGACTACATTCAGCCTATATCTGAGGCTAAGCTCTAGCAGTTGCTCTCTCACCTGCTGACCCCTCCCCAGCAGAGAAGAGGAACGAGTTAACGAAAGCTGTTTCCAGCCAAACAAATCCCAACGTCAATACAAGAGATATAAAGTTATACTCAGCCCAGCAACACTGCAGCCAAGAGGGCAATCCTCAAGAGCAGGAGACAAAGGAAGAACAGGATAAGGAGAATCCTTAACAGGAGAGTCCTCTCCCAGCAAACCTCCCCCTTTATACTGAGTGGTGCTCATGGAATACACCTGGAGCCAATTCTAGTCAGCTGTCCTGGCTGACTCAGAGCTGATAAACACCTCTAGCCCATTGTGCTGGTTCGAGGCTAATTGGAATATTTTAATAGAGAAAATTATATTATAGGCTGTGAAAAGGAAACAATGGTGATGTTTGATGCACTCACAGGCTTGCTGAGATGTTTAAGTACTCAAAACACAGATAAGTGAGTCTCTGGGGCACAG
>VWZE01018618.1:0-11722 GCA_013396675.1 Eubucco bourcierii
TATTGTTATCTCTAATAATACACTTTTCTTTTTTTTTATCCTTTTTGTTTTGTTGGGTTTTTTTTGTTTGCTTGTTTGGGTTTTTTTCAGGTTTGTTTGTTTGTTTGTTTGGGTTTTTTTGAGGTAAGGCCATGTGTACCTCAGAGATCTTTTTGTTCCTGAAGATATGACTTACACTCCCTCCTTCCACCACAGGGATCAGTAAACTGTAACAGAGGTCCAACGATTTTCCCATAATTTCCAATAGGTCAATAAGAGGTGCTGCATCTCATAACCTCTGCAAGCACTCTGCTCATCATATTCCATTGTTCTTGGAAGCAGACAGCTGAGTTAAGCATTGATCTGAGCCTGGAGGGGAAAAAAAAAGGAGAGGGGGGAATTTGGTCTCCATCTAGCTTCACAGGTCATTTCTTTCAGATGCTTGGAATTAGAGGAATTGTTCTTGATGACCTTGCAATCAATCCTTAGCTGATACCTTCCCTGACCTGGTCACTGTTGCCTGTTGTTGCAACACTCACAGCAGTCAAACACTGCTGAGAGTCTGTGAAGGAAATGGAAAGAAACCCAAGAAAACTCAGCCTGGTGATCATGAATTGGTAGTCATCAGCATGAGGTAATGGCAGCTACACACTGTGGTTTCTATAATGCATATAGAAATCACTTGTATTGTATTGTGCTAAATCAGTGGTGCTGTGTAGTTACCATGGCTATTCTGCAAGATTATACCATAAGTCAAAGGACAAGGGCACCAACCCACACCATTTACAAATAAACTCCTGTTGTTTCTTGCAGTGGTTGTAGGTTCTGAACAGCAAAACCAACAGTTTGCTTCTACAGCATTCTCATATTGTCCTCCCATACAAAACTGTGAGCAGTAAAGATTTGAAAGATGAGATAGAACTGATTGGTTTTGAGGTTTCTTTTTTAAGTAGTGATTGCTACATGAGAGGGACACTGTGAACAGGCTCAAAGAATCACAGAATCAGTCAGGGTTGGAAGGGACCACAAGGATCATTCAGTTCCAACCCCCCTGCCATGGGTAGGGACACCTCACACTAGATCAGGCTGGCCACAGCCTCATCCAGCCTGGCCTTAAACACCTCCAGGGATGAGGCTTCCACCACCTCCCTGGGGAACCCATTCCAGGCTCTCACCACTCTCATGGTGAAGAACCTTTTCCTAACATCCAATCTGACTACACACTTCTAGTTTTGCTCCAGCCAGTCCTATCACTACCTGACACCCTAAAAAGTCCCTCCCCAGCTTTCTTGTAGCCTCTTCAGGTATTTGAATGCCACAATAAAGTCTCCTCAGAACCTTCCTCTTTCTAGACTGAATAACCAACACTCTCTCAGTCTTTCTCCATAGCAGAGCAGCTCCAGCCCTTTGATTATCCTCGTGGCCCTTCTCTGGACACATTGCAGCATGTCCAGATCTTTCCTGTAATAGTGGCTCCAGACCTGGATGCAGTACTCCAGGTGAGGTCTCACCAGAACAGAAGAGAGAAGGAGAATCACCTCCCTTGCCCTGCTGACCACAATTCTCCTGATGCAGCTCAGGCTCTGGTCACTCTCTGGGCTGCAGCTACACACTGCTGGTTCATGTTGAGCTTCTCCGTCAGCAGCACCCCCAAGTCCCTCTTCTCAGGGCTGCTCTCCAGCCAGGCACTGCTCTACCTGGATTTGTGCTTGGGATTGCCTCTAGCCAGCTACAGGACCTTGCACTTGGTCTTGTTGAACCTCATGAGTTTGGCTTGTGCCCGCCTCTCCAGGCTGTCCAGGTCCCTCTGGATGAATCCCTGCCCTCCAGCCTGTCTGCTGCANTAGAATGATTTAGGTTGAAAAGGACCTCAAAAATCATCTAGTTCCAACCCCCTGCCATAGGCAGGGACACCTCCTACTAGTACAGGTCACTCAAGGCCTCCTTCAACCTGGTCTTGAACACCTCCAGGGAGGGAGCAGCCACAACCTCCCTGGGTAACCTGTGCCAGTGTCTCACCACCCTCACTCTAAAGAACTTCCTCCTAACATCCTAAATCTCCCCTCTGCCAGTTCAAACCCTTTGCCCCTTGTCCTGTCATTGCAAGACCTTGTCAATAGTCCCTCCCCAGCCTTCCTGTAGCTCCCTTCAGATACTAGAAGGCCACTCCAAGGTCTCCTGGAAGCCTTCTCTTCTGCAGGCTGAGGAACCCCAACTCTCTCAGTCTGTCCTCGTAGCAGAGCTGCTCCAGCCCTCTAAGCATTTCGGTGACCTCCTCTGGACTGGCTCCAACACTTCCATGTTCTTGTGTCTGGGGCTCCAGCTCATGTATCAGAGCTTCTTCACCTTTTGTTCTTACCTGATGGAATTGTCCAGAACACCTTTGACATGGGTGGAAAATCATAGAATCACAGAATAGTAGGGGCTGGAAGGGACCTCTGGAGATCATCTGATCTAAAAGCATATTTAAGTATCTTTTCAGATCTTGAGAAATGTTCAAACTGGAAGAGAGGAAAAACATAAGGCCAAAAAATTCCCAAGCAGAAGGTGTTTTCCTGCAGAAGTATAAGATTTTGCAAACATGTATATTTTGGTAAAACACACATTGCAACAGGAATAAATGTATGGCATTAGCACAATACCCTGATGTTACATTTTCACAACACAGTAAAAGCTTGAACATTTTTCTCCTACAAGTTGAAATATTTTGGTGCCATTTAATATACACAACACAAAGGTGGAAGAATAAGAAAATCTAGTGCTGTTGAACCAAAATGGGTTTTCTTTCTCCATTAATTAAATGAGAATCCTTTCTTACTGAAGTGTTTTCAAATTTCTTATTTCCAGTTTGACTCAGAATAAAGCCCCAAAAGTCAAAATCTCTCATCCATGTATGCAACGGAATTTTCTTCCTCTTGACAGCTATAATCCAGGTGCAAAGGCTTCTTAGGTGTTTATGAGCTTAAAAGAAGATAAATACACCCTAGGTGTCCACATATCATTTTCCTTAGTCAGGAAAGCAGTGAAGGGGAAAAGGATTTGAGGGTCCTGGTGGATGGGAGGTTGAGTATGAGCCAGCAATGTGCTCTGGTGGGTAGGAGGGGCAATAGCATTCTGGGGTGCATTAGAAGGGCTGTGGTTAGTAGGTTGAGAGAGGTTCTCCTGCCCCTCTACTCTGTCCTGTTGAGGCCACATCTGGAGTACTGTGTCCAGTTCTGGGCCCCTCAATTCAAGAGGGACATAGAACTGCTTCAGAAAGTTCACCACAGGGTCACAAAGATGATGAAGGGAATGGAACAGCTTTGCTATGAGGAGAGCCTGAGGGAGCTGGGGCTGTGCTGCTTGGAGAAGAGGGACTGAGAGGTCCTCATTCATGTTTATCAATATGTCCAGGGTGAATGCCAGGAGGCTGGAGCCAGGCTCTGCTGGGTGATGCCCAATGACAGGACAAGGGGCAATGGGTGGAAGCTGAGGCTGCCCAGAGAGGCTGTGGAATCTTCCTCTCTGGAGATATTCAAAACCTGCCTGGATGTGTTCCTTTGTGATCTGGTCTAGGTTATCCTGCTCTGGCAGAGGGCTTGAACTAGATGAGCTTTCCAGGTCCCTTCCAGCCCCTGACCTTCTGTGATCCTGTGAAAAGCAGGAGAGATCTGCTTAGGAGAATCACATTTTCAGTCCTGTTCTGTGGAAGAACAGGAGAGAGATCTTTGATTGTGAGGTTTCTATACACAGTTTCCAGATCAAAGTGATTTGGATGAGCTCAAAAACTTTTGTGTAGCTTTGCAGTGTGTCTTCCTTTACTTCAGATGTTACCTTTGCCCCCACATGGAATCACAGAATCATAGAATGGTAAGGTTGGAAGGGACCTCAAGGATCATCTACTTCCAACCCCCTGCCATAGGCAGAGACACATCCCATTAGTACAGGTTACTCAAGGCCTCATCCAACCTGGCCTTGAACCCCTCCAGGGAGGGAGCAACCACAACCTCCCTGGGCAACCTGTGCCAGTGTCTCACCACTCTCACTGTAAAGAAATTCCTCCTAACATCCAGTCTAAATCTCCTCTCTGCCAGTTTAAACCCATTGCCCCTTGTCCTGTCATTACCTCCCTCCCTGGAGGTGTTCAAGGCCAGGTTGGATGAGGCCTTGAGTGACCTATGCTAGTGGGAGGTGTCCCTGTCTATGGCAGGGAGTTGGAACTGGCTGATCCTTGAGGTCCCTTCCAACCTTACCATTCTATGATTCTATGGGTGACCTGGTCTAGTCGAGGATGCTCCTGCTGAATGCAGGAGGTTGGATTGAGTTGGGTTGGATTAACTTTGAAGGTCTCTTCCGGCCCAAACCATTCTATCATTCTATGAAACCATGGTTGTGTGTCCTTAAAACTGAGAGGTGGGACAGTCAGGGCTGTGAGAGGTGGGCATCAGTTGAGTCAGTCAGTGGAAGGAGTGAGGAATGTTCCCTGGATAAAATCAGTGTACAGGAATAAGAAGGAAAGCAGTGAGTTGTTTGGAGGCAAGGTGAGCAGAGCAGCAGAACACAAAAGATCATTGCTTGAGCTCATTCCTTCAAAAGGCTTTGCAGGAGTAAGAACTAAGATGGCTCTTGCAAGTCAGGAGTTGATCAGATAGCAGAGGTGAAAAAACTGACTTCACTAAGAGCAAAAGAGACACTGCAGGGAGAAAAAAAAATCTTTTAGTGAAGGAGAGAGTGCCAGAAGTGACAGTTGAAAGGGAAGGACTTCACAGAAGCGGCAGACGGGGAAGGAAGACCCAGAAACTGCAGCTTAACAATAAAATGATGTTAGGGGTGGAAAGTTCATAAGGGATGTTAGAAACCACAGAAAATGAGATGTGGGAGAGTGGGCAGCAGAGTGAAAAGAACTGCAGAGTTAGAAAGCCAAAGAGTAAAGAGGAAAAATGATCTGAATACAGAGTTCTATTAGAGAGGCTGATTTCCACTGAAATCCTCTGGTAGTTCAGCCAAGCCATTTGGGGTAGTAGAACAGATTTGTACATTTATAAATCACAAAACATAACCTGTTTCACTGGAACCTTGTCACTGCTGTTCACGAAAATAGCAATGATGCTTTCAGCCCTGAACATTGCACAGCGTCAACTTCATTCTTTGCTCCTTAGACAAAAGAATTTTTTTTTTTTTAAATTTTTTTTAAATTACACAATGAGGTACATGGAGAGAGAGGTATTTTCAACTCCAGAGAGCAATTTTCATCCCAAATGTAATCAAAGGGAAGGGCAGAATACCCTCTTTAATCATAGAATGGTAAGGTTGGAAGGGACCTCAAGGATCAACCAGTTCCAACCCCCTGCCATAGGCAGGGACACCTCCCACTAGTGCAGCTCACTCAAGGCCTCCTCCAACCTGGCCTTGAACACCTCCAGGGAGGGAGCAGCCACAACCTCCCTGGGCAACCTGTGCCAGTGTCTCACCACCCTCACTGGAAAGAACTTCCTCCTAACATCCAGTCTAAATCTCCCCTCTGCCAGTTTAAACCCATTGCCCCTTGTCCTGTCATGGCAAGGCCTTGTCAATAGTCCCTCCTCAGCCCTTCTATACCCCTTTCAGGTACTGGAAGGCCACTCCAAGGTCTCTTTCTGTAGTAAGCATCAAGCTCAGAGCTAAGCTCTTGTGTAATTAATTCAATAAGAGATAATCCCCTTGCCTAGCATAGCATGAGCAGTCTCTGTGGATGCTCAGGTACTTCCAGCAGTGCTGGCTCCAGTGGTAGCTTCTTCCAGCAGAGGCAGGTGCCAGGGACTGGCTGCCACTCACAGGGACTTCATTAGCCTCTCCTCCATCAGGTCCCTCCGGACAGGGAATCACAGAAATCACAGAATCACAAAAACATTCAGGTTGGCAAAGCCCCTCAAGATCACCAAGTCCAACCAATATCCCTGCTCAACAAGGTTCACCCTAAACCATATCCCAAAGCACTACATCCTAATGACTTTTAAACACATCCAGGGTTACTGACTCCACCTCCTCCCTGGGCAACCCATACCAATGCCTGACCACTCTTCCCATAAAAAAAGTTTTCCTTAAATCCAGTGTAAACCTACCCAGCCACAACTTGAGGCCATCCCCTCTTGTTCTATCACTAATGACCTGTGAGAAGAGACCTCACCTCTCAATGAGGTCCTTTCAGGTAGCTGTAGACAGTGATGAGGTTTCCCCTCAGCCTCTTCCTTTTCAAACTAACCAGCTCCAGCTACTTAAGTTGCTCTTCCTAAGATTTATTCTCCAAGCCCTTCCCCAGCTTTGTTGCCCTCCTCTGCACTGGCTCCAGCACCTCCACATCTCTCTCATAATGAGGTGCCCCAAACTGAACACAATACTCAAGGTGTGGCCTCACCAGAACCAGAGTCCAAGGGGGCAATCATCTCCCTGCTCCTGCTGGACACAGCATTTCTAATCCCAGCCAGGATGCCAGTGGCTTTCTTGGCCATCTGGGCACACTGCTGGCTCATTTTGAGTTGCTTGTCCATTGCAACCCTCAGGTTGTAATACATCATACATAATACATACATCAGGTTGTGATCTTTCCAGCCACGCTTGAAAAGAAAACACAAGATCAGAGGGACAGTGAAGATGGGAGAAAGATGTCCAAGTCAGGTAAAAAGTTTATGTAGAATAAAAGAGGAAACAAGGATGAAAAGAAGCAACAAGTGTTCTGCAGGTTTTTAGCCCTGCTTTTCTTCAAATCTCAGCTAAGACCTAGGTTACTTCTTCTCTTCTCAATTTTCTCCATGTCTCAAATTCCTTCATTGCGTCAATTTCTTCTAGATTGGTGTACCAGTCTTTGAGTGAAGTGATTTCCTGGATAGAGTCTGAGAAACCACTCAGAATTAGATGGGTTTTTCACCTGAATGAATCCCAATTGACAAGGTTAACTGGAATTAGCATACTTCTAAAGTACATTGCATCAAATGTGTCGATTTCATACACAACTTAGAGGATTTAGAATGCAGTTCTCCTCTTCAGCATGCTGAGAAATTTTGTATGCAGCGATCAATTATTTTCAATTCATTCCACTTCCTCTTGTGCTCACAGCTGAGATGTCTCAGAGAAATGTTTGGGAGGGGATGGTAGGGTGGTGGGTTTGGTTTTGGTTTTGGTTTTGTTGTTGTTTTTTGGACCTGTTTTGTTTGTGAACTGACTTTCTGAAGCTGATGCACTGCTCCGGATTGTGATACTGTTTCTACCCAACTGATTTCTCCTTGTTACAGTCTAACAACAATGTGCCCTTGTGGCCGAAAGAGCCAAAGGCAGCCTGGGGTGCATAGTGAAAATGTGGCCAGCAGGGCTGGGGAGGTTCTTCTTCCCCTCTGCTCTGCCCTGATGAGACCACACCTGCAATACTGTGTCCAGCTTTGGGCTCCCCAGTTCAGGAGAGACAGAGACCTGCTGGAGAGAGTCCAGCAGACAACCACCATGATGAGTGGGGGCCTTGAGCATCTCCCCTATGGAGAGAGACTGAGAGCCCTGGGGCTGTCTGGTCTGGAGAAGAGAAGGCTGAGAGGAGATCTGAGCAATGACTTCAAATATCTGAAGAGTGGGTGCCAAATGCCTGGGGCCAAACTGTTTTGGGTGGTGCACTGCAATAAGCTAAGAAGCAGTGGATACAAACTGGAACAGAGAAAGTTTGAGCTCAACATGAGGAGAAACTTCTTTAGGATGAGGGTACCAGAGTCCTGGAGCAGGCTACCCAGAGAAGTTGAGGAATCTCCTTCTCTGGAGACTTTTCCAAACCCACCTGGATGCATTTCTGTGCAAATGGAATTTGGAGTGCTCTGGAACAGAACTACCCTAGGGGATCCTGCCCTGGCAGAGAGGTTTGACTGGATGCTCTCTGGAGGTCCCTTCCAACTTCTGAAGTTCTGTGATTCTGTGAACTAGAGTTAGATCTCCCCAAGAAACATCTATGCAGGTATTTTGTGCAATGAGATGATTCAAGTTTGTAATGGTTAAGTATGAATGTGTTCATTAAGAGCTTCAGTGCCTTTGACCATAAAGCCAGATTAACCCAAACTCTTCAGAACTGTCTAAAACCAACACACCATGGGAAAATGATGACTTCTATTTCTTTGTTTTTATTTTTTCCCCACAAAACCCAGGATTTCCCCCTCATTCTCTTTTGCTACCGGGGATCATCTCTCCCTGGAGGTGTTCAAGGCCAGGTTGGACGAGGTCTTGAGTAACCTGTACTAGTGGGAGGTGTCCCTGCCTATGGCAGGGGGTTGGAACTAGATGATCCTTGAGGTCCCTTCCAACCTTACCATTCTATGATTCTATGATTCTATGATCATAAGCATAGTAATAGACCATGCCATGGACAAGCCTTGGTGCTAATTCACAAGTATTGGTGCTAATTCACAAAGACAAGCCCGTTTTGGTGCTAATTCACAAGTAACATTAGCAGCAGCTTCTTCCTCAGAGTCTTCTCTCCCTGAATTTCCAATGATTTGGTATATTAAGGTTCATTTGTGTTTTTAATCATTCTAAAGGAAGATTAAATAGATGCCTGCAAGAAGCAGGTGCCAGACACAAAGCCATTAACTGTTTTATACCTCATTTGCACAAACAGGACTTTAGACTGTGCAAGAAATCATCGACTGCGTTCGGTACTGCTGCACGTTAATAAAAAACAATATACCATAAAAGATGCAATTACCCTGATTTTTGTTATTTAATTATTAATTACTATCAAAGCTCATGCAATGTAGGTTAATTGCATGCAATCATAAGACTCATTCCATGTTTTATACTTTAGCAGACAGCCCTGTCTTACACCTAGCGACCATGCTACAAGTCAGGGGAAAAAAATTAAATAAAATTAATATTTAGGACTTAGAATCATAGAATGTCAGGGGCTGGAAGGGACCTCCAAAGCTCATCCAGTCCAGCCCCTCTGCCAGAGCAGGATCACCTAGAGCAGATCACACAGGAATGCATCCAGACGGTTCTTGAATATCTCCAGAGATGGAGACTCCACAATCTCCCTGGGCAGCCTGTTCCAGTGCTCTGTCACCCTCATAGGGAAAAAATTCCTCCTCAGGTTCTTCTGGAACCTCCTATGCCTCAATTTCCACCCACTGGCCCTTGTCCTGTCACTGGGCATCACTGAGCAGAGCCTGGTTCCAGCCTCCTGGTACTCAACCCTTACATATTTACAAACATTGATGAGGTCACTCCTTAGTCTCCTCCTCTCCAAGCTAAAGATCCCCCTCAGGCTCTCCTCATAAGGAAGATATTCAACTTCCTTAATCATCTTTGTGGCTCTGTGTTGGACTCTCTCAAGCAGCTCCTGCCCTTCTTGAGCNTCTCAAGCAGCTCCTGTCCTTCTTGAGCTGGGGGCCCAGAACTGGACACAATACTCCAGATGTGGCCTCACAGGGCAGAGTAGAGAGGCAGGAGAACCTCTCTCCACCTACTAACCACAACCTTTCTAGTACACCCCAGAATGGCATTGCCCCTTCTGGCCACCAGAGCACACTGCTGGCTCATGACCATCCTTCCACCCACCAGGTCTCCCAAGCCCCTTTCCTCTTCACTTCTCTCCAGCAGCTCAGTCACCAACCTGAACTGCTCCCTGGGGTTGTTCTTTCCCAGGTGCCAGACTCTACACTTGGCCATGTTGAGCTTTGTTCATTTTCCCTCTGCCCAACTCTCAGCCTGTCCAAGTCTCTCTGGATGGCAGCACAACTCTTTGGTGTGGCAGCCACTCCACCCAGCTAATCCCATGCTTCATACTTGAGCAGGCAGCTCAGTCTTACACCTAGTGACCATGCTATAAGTCAGCAGAAAAATAGTTTGAGCATTTAGGACTTAGAGGAAAGAGGTCACAAGCCCCATGTTTTTCCTGACTCCCTGCTGAAATCAAGCAGCATTGAGTAGGGATTGGCACAGACCAGTTGCTGAAGAAACAACCTGGTAAGTGAATTCATGGAGTATGACTTCAGAAAGGGACCCAGAATGAGAAAAAAATTGAGGGTGAATTTGAGGCTGGGACATTACTCATTTGAATAACAAAAGAGTATTGCTTCTGCTTTGAGTTCTGGTGCCCCCCAGCATAAGAGGCACATGGAGCTGCTGGAGCAGGTCCAGAAAAGGGCCACAAAGATGATCAGAGGGCTGGAGAACCTTCTCTATGGGGACAGGCTGAGAAAAGAAGGCTCCAGGGAGAATTCATAGTGCCCTTCCAGTATCTGAAAGAAGGCCTGTGAGAGAGTTGGGCAAGGGCCATTTCACAACAGTTTGTTCTAACAGGGCAAGAAGGAATGGATTGAAACTTGAGGGGTGTAGATTTAGATGAGATATTAGGAAGAAATTCTTTAAGGTGAGGGTGGTGAGACACTGGAACAGGTTGCCCAGGGAGGTCATGGATACCCTCTCACTGGAGTGTTCAGGGCCAGGCTGGATGAGGTCTTGAGCAACCTGGGATAGTGGAAGATGTCCCTGCCTGTGGCAGGGGATTTGGAGCTAGATCATAGAGTCATAGAATTGACCAGTTTGGAAGAGACCTCCAAGCTCACCCAGCCCTAGCCAGTCAACCAGACCATGGCACTAAGTGCCCCATCCAGGCTTTGACTGAACACCTCCAGGGACAGCAACTCCACCAACAACAACACCACCACCATTGGAATGGGGCAGCCCATTCCAATGTCAATCACTCTCCCTGGTAAGAACCTTCTCCTAACATCCAGCCTAGATCTCCCCTGGCACAACTTGAGACTGTGTCCCCTCATACCATTGCTGGTTGCTTGGGAGAAGAGCCCAACCCCACCTGGCTACAACCTCCCTTCAGGTAGATGATCTTCAGGGTCTCTCCCAACTTGAACCATTCTATGAATCTATGAAAATGTTAAGAGATATGACATAGAGATATCATGGAAATCAAAGTATTCTGCAAGAAAATAGTTTTGAGTAGTATCATGAGAGAAAATGATAGCAAAAGGTTTAATTCTGGTGACCATTAAACTTTACCAGCATAGGTCTTTGTGATGCTTTTTCTCTACTTTTCTTCCTTGAAGACTCACAGCCTCTTTCTCTCTGAGTTGTTGAAAATGACAGAATTGCTTTCAGAGGATGCAGTTAGTGCTTGTATTAATATACATGTAACATAAGTAAGGAAAATTAGTCCTTGACACTGAGCAATGTCTATTAGGTAATGTGAGGGGATAGAGTTTAAGGAGCTGTTTATCTTGTGTTTGCTAATGCAGCCTTCCTCCACCTGCAGGAAACTCTTGTGCTGGCCAACACAGGAGACAAAACACAGTCATATAATTCCCTCTGTTACTGACAAATTTCAGAGTGATGTTCAGCAATTAACATGAGAATTGGGCAAGCAGCTCTATAAATAAACCTGATGAAGGCAGTTTGCCATACAGCGAACAAAATGTCCCCACAAATCTGTAGCTTAGGTGATAAATTAGATTGAGTAAATAGTGGATGTGCTTTAGCAAGATTCTAGCTATATGAAGTGTGTGCCATTATTCTGGTCTCTCCTTTTGCCTCAACTGCTGTGGAGCCCCTCTGACAGATGACTGAGATTCCTGAGGGATGCTTACATTTCAATTGTGACTTCAAGATCATAGGATCATAGAACGGTAAGGTTGGAAGGGACCTCAAGGATCATCCAGTTCCAACCCCCTGACATAGGCAGGGACACCTCCCACTAGCACAGCTCACTCAAGGCCTCCTCCAACCTGCCCTTGAACACCTC
>VWZE01018618.1:87341-99553 GCA_013396675.1 Eubucco bourcierii
CCCCGACAGGCTGACTCCCTTGTCTGTGTTTGTGTCCTGCCTTTACACATCCTAGCAAACCTATGAGTGAAGTAGACAGCACCATTTGTTTGCTTTTCACAACCAATGATCTAATTTCTCTCATTAAAATATTCCAACTAGTCTCAAACCAGCACAGGCACTCGGAGCAGGTGGCACCAGGGCCACTAGATGTCATTAAGCAATCTGAGGATATGCTTTCTGATAAAAANAGAAAACACAGACCCCGACAGGCCCCGACAGGCTGACTCCCTTGTCTGTGTTTGTGTCCTTGCTTTACACATCCTAGCAAACCTATGAGTGAAGTAGACAGCACCATTTGTTTGCTTTTCACAACCAATGATCTAATTTCTCTCATTAAAATATTCCAACTAGTCTCAAACCAGCACAGGCACTCGGAGCAGGTGGCACCAGGGCCACTAGATGTCATTAAGCAATCTGAGGATATGCTTTCTGATAAAAATAAATAGATAAATAAATAAATACATTTAAAAAATTCTGAATCTCTGTTCTCCAGACCTTGACAGGTGGGTAACTCCCAAACCTGCACAACATGGTACACCTCTAGAGATGGTGACACCACCACTTCCCTGGGCAGCCTGTTCCAATGCCTGACCAAAGAGAACCAGTCTGGGTAAGAGTTTTACGTTCCCATGCACGAGGCGGCCAATACGAGTTTCCCCCAGGTGGGAAGAGAGAGGCCACTGGACTTTGTTCACTGCCATGCAAAACCACTCTCCCAATTCCTTTTTCAGAGTTTCTCTAAGCAGCCTTATGCCTTTGTAGCTTTGCTGCTGTTTTGATTCTGCTGAAAGTCAACACAACAAACCGGGTGAGAGCACACTGTGTCTTGTAATGATGAACTGACCCACTTCAAAGCCTCGGCGCTTTTCTTTCTCAGCAGCGCTGGTGAAACAAGAAACTCTCATCTTTGGTTGCTGTTTACATCTACCAGTATGCAAAATACAGTCACACACAACAGTTTTCTGTAGCTCCAGCTTAGTTCCCTTAATGCCACAAAAGAATAAACAAATTTGAAAGGAAAATGCCAAACAAGGCAGCACACAGCAAATTGTGTACAACAGCTAACTAATGCTTCCTTATTTAATTCAACAACAAAAAGTCCTGATATGAGGTTGCAGGGTGAATGAAAGCTCAAGAAGCAGAACTTTAATACCATTTCTTTTTAGCTGTTTGGTGGGTTTGTTGTGGGTTTTTTTTTCTTTTTCTGTTACCATGGTGAATTTTGTGATGAAAATCCAAGGGTTTTGAAATGCCTGTGAGTGCAGGTAGCTATAGCACACTTTCAGACCTGAATCTCCAATCTCTAATATCCAAAACAATGTGTCTTGCAAGAGAAGGATGAATGCTGCATGTGTTGTACAGGTGCATTTTAATAGGAAATAAATGACACAGCAGGAAAAATGTGGGCTGAGGAAGCCTAGAAAACCTCCTAGGTGAGTCTGCGTGGTAATTGTATCCTGCTAAAGTGTCCCTTGTGCATAAAAAGAGCTCTGCATTTGCATTAAATGTGCAAACAGATAGATTCTCTCCCACTTTACAGTGTCCTGGGCATACAAGTCTGATCAATGCAAAATAAAACCAATCTTACTCTTTTTGAGACTTTGCACCTCTGTGACAGATTTGAATATCCTGTTAAAAAGTCTTTTAAATAATCTATCTCTCTCTGTAACCTGAGGATAGGAAACTAACCTTGGAATACAGAGGAAAGTCCAAGGATAAATAGGTGCCGGAGAGGGGCCAGAGGAGGGTAACGAAGCTGGGGAAGGGCCTGGAGAGTAAATCTGATGAGGAGCGACTGAGGGAGCTGGGGATGGTTAGTGTGAAAGAGAGGACACAGAGGTCAGACCTCATAGCTGTCTACAGCTACCTGAAGGGGCATTGTGGAGAGGGCTCTTCTCACGGGGAACTGGAGACAGAACAAGGGGGAATGGCCTCAAGCTGAGACTGGGGAGGTTTAGATTGGATGTTAGAAATAAGTTTTTCATGGAGAGAGTGGTCAGGGACTGGAATGAACTGCCCAGGGAGGTGGTAGAGTCATCCACCCTGGATGTGTTTAAGGGACATTTGGATGTGGTGCTTAGGGATAGGGTGTAAGGTGAATGTTGCAGAGTAGGATTCTGTGTTGGACTTGGTGATCCTGAGAGGCTTTGCCAACCTGCATGTTTCCATGATTCTGTGATTCTGTGAATTGTGGGTGGAAGAGAGAAACAGGGGAACATCCTGGAAGCCCTAAAAATGGAGGAGAACTTCATCACTTGCTTCTGAGCAATATATGAAAGGCAAACCAATGTTGATCTGTGTGACACCAGTTATATGCAGTTTAGGAAATATAGTTTATTTTCTCTGCCTTTTGACCCTTTCTCTGCCCTGCAGCCACCTTCAATATTTCTGCACACTCTTTCTTTACAGTCCCCAACAATAAATGTCAAAAAACATTCTTTCATGTGTAGCAGTAACAATTTTGGACAGCCCAGAATAACCAATCCTTCAAAACTGCCAGAGTTACTCACAGCTCAGGGATGTTACAAATCAGCACTGGAAGTCTGGCTCCCAGCAACTTATCAATCTTCTACAAAGGCTGAACATTTAACAAAATGTGTGACTGTGTGATGTTTACATAGAGACAATAAGGAAACAGAAGGATTTTCCCTTTTTGTGAGGCCTAAATATCACCTAAAGGTCTTCTCCTTATGAGAATATCTCAAGATACTTCTCTTTTTAGTTCTCTCATTAATCTCTCGTAGATTCCCCAGGCATAAAGGAGGACAGTGTTTTTCTGCTTAGTTAATAAAACAAATAGTGAAGTGTTAGCACAAACTGTGCTTGATATCAGGGTGCTGCACATTGCACACTGAATGAAACTACATCACCTAAGCAATGCAGGAAAAGGCTTCATTTAAACTACCTCCAGAATGAATGGGAGCAAGTTCCTCCCTTTATGTTTCTGAGGCAATCTGAATCAAACTGGCCCTGCATGGTCTCTCACAGCTACAAGGTACAGCTGCCTCGAGCACAGCCCTATGAAGAGAGGCTGAGGGAGCTGGGATTGTTTAGCCTGGAGAAGAGGAGGCTCAGGGGAGACCTTCTTGCTGTCTACAACTCCCTGAAGGGTGGTTGTAGCCAGGGGGAGGTTACCTTCTTCTCTCAGGCAAGCAGCACCAGAACAAGAGGACACAGTCTCAAGCTGAGCCAGGGGCTGGAGGTGAGGAGAAAGTTCTTGCCTGAGAGAGTCATTGACTGCTGGAATGGGCTACCCAGGGAGGTGGTGGAGTCACCATCCCTGGAGGTGTTCAAGGCAGGTTTGGACGTGGCACTTGGTGCCATGGTCTAGTTTTGAGGTCAGTGGTGACGGGTTGGACTTGATGAGCTTTGAGGTCTCTTCCAACCCTGATGATACTGTGATACTGTGATTAAGGGTGATGAGCTGACTGGTGGCATGTCACTTGTAGCAGATTGATGCTCCTGGACCACGTGTCATAGAATCATGGAATCACAGAATCATACAGAGAATCATAGAATTATTCATAGAATCATAGGAACATAAAATCATTCATAGAATCATAGAATCATAGATTCATAGAATCACGGAGTCATAGAATCATAGAATCATAGAATCAAAGTCATAGAATCATAGAGTCATAGAATCATGGAATCAGAATCATAGAATAATAGGATCATAGAATCATTCATAGAATCATAGAATTATTCATAGAATCATAGGATCATAGAATCATTCATTGAATCATAGAATCACAGTCGTAGAATCACAGAGTCATAGAATCATAGAATCATAGAATCAAAGTCATAGAATCATAGAGTCATAGAATCATGGAATCAGAATCATAGAATAATAGGATCATAGAATCATTCATAGAATCATAGAATCACAGTCATAGAATCATAGAGTCATAAAATCATAGAATCATAGAGTCATAGAATGCTCTGGATTGGAAGTGACCCCCAAAAACCTTCCAGTCCAACCCCCTCTGCAGTCAGCAAGGACATCCTCAGCTAGATTAGGTTGCCCAGAGCCCTGTTGAGCCCCGCTTTGAATATCAGAGGGAGTTGACATCTGACCATTATCGTTTTTGACCACAGCAGGAAATTAGGACTTTGACTTTTGGACTGGGAGACATAACTGATTTCATTTAACAGTGAGCCCCTACCTTCCCCACCTACCCAAACCCGTAAAAGTCACCTTTCCAAGACCCTGCCAGTAACTGTCAGCAACTTCAGTGCTTGAGCCTTCCATCCCAGATCCATGGATATGCTTTTAGTGACTGCAGGTAAGTGACTTTGTGGGATTTTCCCATTATGTGTTTCTCCTCTTTGTTCCATTAGAAACTCCATACCCATAGTATCTCTCTATAATTTAATGTTCTCCAGACATAATTGAGGCTTATGTAGATTTTTATGACATACTTATGGCTTAAATAGCAGTGAAAATGAATTTTATCTTATAAAAGAAACTGAAAGCTGCTAATGAAAGGTCTTGCATGGAGAGAACCAAGACTGATTTTCACCAGGGTAACTCTGAACTGCTCTATTCTCAAATACAACATTTTAAACTTTGGCCACTTGCTGGGGAAAGGGAATGGAGAAAAGAAGGGTATATATGGAGTCCTATGCACAGTTCTGGAGCCCCAGCACAGAAAGGACAGGGGACTGTTGGAGTGAGTCCAGAGGAGGCCACAAAGATGATCAGAGGGCTGGAGCAGCTCTGCTATGAGGACAGGCTGAGAGAGCTGGAGCTCTGCAGCCTGCAGAAGAGAAGGCTTCCAGGAGACCTTGGAGTGGCCTTCCAGGATCTGAATGGGGCTACAGGAAGGCTGGGGAGGGACTATTGACAAGGGCTTGCAATGCCAGGACAAGGGGTAATGGGTTTGAACTGGCAGAGGGGAGATAGAAACTGGATGTTAGGAGGAAGCTGTTTGCAGTGAAGGTGGTGAGACACTGGCACAGGTTGCCCAGGGAGGTTGTGGAAGGTTGTGGAGGTGTTCAAGGCCAGGTTGAATGAGGCCTTGAGTGACCTGTTCTAGTGGGAGGTGTCCCTGCCTCTGTCAGGGAGTTGGAACCAGATGATCCTTGAGGTCCCTTCCAACCTTACCATTCTATGATTCTATGATTCTATGATTCTGTATTTATATTCCCCCCTCCAATTCCTGAGCTGGATTGATGGTAGAAGGAAAGACTATATAGATTTTCTTGAACATTCTGGACTTTTCCTGTCACAATATGCTCAGGACATTTGGAGTTCACTTGGAATTCTTTTTACTTTTAAAAAGAATGCTGGGGAATGAATTCCTGCTGAAAATTGGTGAAAATACAGTACCTTTGGGAAAGCTGATGTAAAACAGTTCTTTGCCTTTGGGCCTATCACTTCATAAGAAACCAAATCAATGAGCATCTTAACATCTCGTTAGGTAGTAGCTAGTCCCAGAAATTCTTGGTTTTATGTTTCATATTACAACTTAGCTGAGCAAGGATCAAAAGCAATCAGTATTAAAGGAACTGCAGTCATTTCACTCTCATATTATTTTATCTTCTCTACTTTCTCCTTTCATCTCCCATTAAAACTCTGTTATTGTTGGGTTTTAAATTGATCAGATTTCAGCTAAATAAAACCATGTCTTTCATTGCAGATAACTATTCCCTTCAGTGACCTTGAGATCCTTATGACAATTTGCCCTTCAGAAGAGAGGGAGGAAAGGGATATTCACTTAGATTTATAAAAGTGATGATACAATATTCTGGACATCTTTCTTTCTCTAAAAAAATCTCAGCAGAAAGATTATTTTGCCTTTGACTTCCACAAGCTTTGACTAAAGCTCCAGATGAGCAACAAATGTGTGCTGTTTATTTCATTATATTCTAACCCAGGCCTTGTGGAAATCCAAAACCTTTTTTAGCTGTCCTCAGGATAGCATCTATAGGGAACGAAATGTTCTCTCTCTCTCTCTCACTTCAGAGATTTAGTTTACCTGTCCACACAATTGCTTAGCAGCCTTTAGTCAGCAATGACAGTCAATAAAGCTGACATTGAGCCCAAAAGGAAGGAAGACTTGACAGCTGTCAGAGCACTTAGAAACTTTAGAGATAAGAGAAACACAGCAAGCAGGAGCTGTCACTGAAGGAGGCATAGCAGTTTTGCAAAGTTGCTAAATTTCTCCTTCTGCTGGCAGCATTCCCTTCAAAGCTGAAGGAAATCCATGTGCATCCACAGAGTGGAAGAGGAAGAAAATGCCTCATAGGATCATAGAATGGTTTAGGTTGGGAAGGACCTCAAAGAGCATCCAGTTCCAACCCCCTGCCATAGGCAGGGACACCTCACACTACAACAGGTCACTCAAGGCCTCATCCAACCTGGCCTTGAACATCTCCAGGGAGGTTGTGGAGCACAGAATCACAGAATGTGATCACAGATTCTGTACTCCACAACCTCCCTGGGCAACCTGTGCCAGTGTCTCACCACCCTCACTGCATACAACTTCCTCCTAACATCCAGTCTAAATCTCCCCTCTGCCAGTTCAAACCCATTGCCCCTTGTCCTGTCATTGCAAGACCTTGTCAATAGTCCCTCCACAGCCTTCCTGTAGCCCCCTTCAGATCCTGGAAGGCCACTCCAAGGTCTCCTGGAAGCCTTCTCTTCTCCAGGCTGCAGAGCCCCAACTCTCTCAGCCTGTCCTCAAAGCAGAGCTTCTGCAATCCTCTGATCATCTTTGTGACCTCCTCTGGACCCGCTCCAACAGTTCCATGTCCTTCTTGTGTTGGGAGCTCAGAATTCAAGTGTCCCAGATAACTCTCAATTAATAACTGAATACTTTTTACAGTTATGAGATCTCACACTGAAACTATGCTTCACTCTCAGGTGATCTTAACCATGAAAAGAGGCTTTTCTGTGTCTGAGTCCATAGGTAAGCTGTTTCCCCTCATCACTCTACAACTACCTGAAGGGAGGTTGCTAATCTTGTAAAGTTCTGCAGCTCTTCTATGGTATGAAATAACTAAGGCATATGGATTGTGAGGTCTGCAGGATATTTGGTCTATGATTATGATGGAAAAAGTGGAAGAATGAAAATTAACAGCTGAAAAAAAAAGCTGTCAGGTTTGATGCAAGGAAGAATAGGCCATTAGGGAAGGTTTTAGGAAGAGGTGAAAGAGAGGAGTTCAGTACTAGTTTGAGGCCAATTGGAATAATTTAATGAGAGAAAATAGATCATTGGCTGTGAAAAGAAAATAACAGTGATGTCTTTATCACTCATTTGTTCTGCTGAGAGATATGAAAACAAGAAACATAAACAAAGTCACTCTCTGTCTGGCTGCCATTCACTTCACTAATTCATCTGCCTGGACCTGTATAATTCTAACTAATTATTCTGCTTCTAACTCCTTACCTGGCTTCCCACATCGCATCCCTTGCATATAAGAGATCCTGAAATAAGGGAGGAAGGGTGGAAAGAAGGAGAGGAGTTAGTTTGAAAGCCCTCCTGGGTGGTTCTGCTGTTTGGGAGGGAGGGGAGTATTTCTGCATTACCTTTAACTTGTATCTCATTGTACATAGCTGTAAATATCTGTATATGTTGTGTACATATGCTTGCATATTTGTGTCACACTGTAAATATAACTTCATTCCTTAACTTCCAGCTGGCTGAGTTAGTCTGGTGAATTCCCAGGGGGGCAGGAAACTTCCAAACTACGGCAACATCACAATGGTTTACAAAGAAGGAAGAGTTGTGAATGTCCACTAGCTGAGATTTGCTGCTGAGTAACCTGGAGATCCTTGGTCTTATTCTAGGAATGGAAATTAGGTGATGTGTGTGATTATGAGCTTGCTCTGGAGTAGATGGAAGCAATGGATATAAACTACAGCACAGTGTAGTGAAAATGATTCACTATTAATAATGATACCAATTTTTGATATCTAGGCAGAGGTTGTTAATAACTATGAAAACTGTTTATTAACATTAANNNGGGCTGCTGCTGGGTCGGAAGCTGTTAGAGGCTTTGGAGTTTCCTCAGGCCCCTGAGTGCTTCAGAAAAGGAGGCAGACATCTCTGAGCTGGTCCTGGCTCTCTTGGCAGCAGGCTCTCATGTGCAGGCAGATGTCTTGCACTGTGCAGTCTGGGCACGGTGTCAGGCTGGCTGTGCAGGCTGAACGTGTGGAGGCATCGGAGCCTGATCCTGCTCGTTGGAGTCCCACCCAGCTCAGGATCAATGAGGCAATAAGCAGGCATGGATGCAATAGCAGAGAGCACAATAGCACCAAGCCCAGTGTGCTACCTGCTCATCCTTTATATCCATTTCAACCCGAGACTGATGGGCCTTTGGACATAGATTAGCCATTCAGGATGGCAGTTTGCCCATATTAGGTGAAGCTGGGACTTTCATCCCCTTTCCTGTGGCCACCACCCCCAGCACAGAAGGAGGGGGAGCAGAGGAGCATGCCTGGGCAAGCCAGCACATGTACAAGCCCACTTGGTCTATTTAGGCCTACCACAACACACAGGAAGTTCCACCTTAACATGAGGAGGAACTTCTTTACTGTAAGGGTGACAGCACTGGAACAGGCTGACCAGAGAGGTTGTCTACTTTTCTGGAGACTTTCAAGCCCTGTCTGGATGCATTTGTGTGTGACTGGCACTAGATTATGGTCCCTCTCTGACAGGGGGGGTTGGACTCGATGATCTCTGGAGGTCACTTCCAACCCCTGACATCCTGTGAGCCTGTGATCATGGGACATTTCCTTGACCCATTTAGATAAAGAAACCATCTGTCCATCTCTTGCTGAGAATGTGATTGAGATGCTGAATGAGTAGAGATATTAAAAAACATAGCTCAGCTGTTGATAATCATTTTATCTATGTTGCCTGCAGTGTTCAGACAGCTTAAATACTGCTTTAGAATCTCAGCTGACAACCTGATAAAGTCCATCATTCTCATAGTCTGGTGGGCCCTGGATAACAGAATAGCAGTGAGTTTATAGTGGAAAAAAAATAAAAATTGAAATTTAAGAAGGTATCAACCTTAATTACAGGTTTTGTGTAAATATATGTTGCAAGTCCCCCTTCATTAACACTTCTCTCCAGGCGTTCTGGCCAAGAGCTTAAGAGAATACAAAGTGAGAAAGGGATGAGATATTACAGCAGATAATAGCTCCTTGCCAGTCCAAAAGGACTTTTCACTGGGTAGGGATGATGCATTTGTTTCCAGCAATCTGTTGTTGGTTTTACAGAGGGCTATCAGACTGATTCCACTGAGTGATTACAGGTTTCCTATGGTAAAGAAAGTTTCTTCAAAGAATTGTTTTATGCTGTGTCTAAAGTTTAAGCACACTGACAGCTCTTAAACATTGAAACTCAAAGCAAACTATTTTGGCACTAATGAGAAATTAATTCTCATTTCAGATGGTATGGAGAGATGGGTTGTGTTCTTTCAAGGGTTTCTTTTTATAACGTGCACTTTGCTAGCTGAGGCTTAATAATTTTTTAATGAACACTTGAGTGCGTAGATACAGAAGATCATAGTGGCATTTTAAAGGCCTTTGGATACATTTGCACATCCTACCTCCTGCTGTGTAGGTGAAAAAAACCAAAAAGAACAAAAACAAATAGGAGCCCATTGTGATGGTTTGGGAGTTACCCACTCCCCCATGCAATGAATTCACCCAGGCTAGACTCAGACAAGCGGATGTTAAGGAATGAAGCTTTATATTCACAGCTTAACACAATAGACAAGCAGATATTTACAGCTCTATACAGAAATATACAATACAATATGCAATGCAGAAACACAATTCCCTTCCCAAAAAGCGGAGTCCCCAGGAGGGGCTCCCAACCACCCTTCCACCTTCTTTCCACCCCTCTGCCTTATCCCGGGATCTGCCTTACATGCAAGGTGAGTTGGGAGGCTCAGCAAGGGGGGTTAGAAGCAAAATGATGAGGTGGGTTACACAGACCCAAGCAGAAGAGAAACAGACTCTGACTGATCCCAACAGACTGACTCCCTTATCTGTGTTTGTGTCCTTGTTTTCATACATTTCAGGAAGCCTATGAGTGAAGCAGACATCACCAGTGTTTGCTTTTCACAAGCTATAATCTAATTTTTCAAATTAAAATACTCCATTTGGCCTTAAAACAGCACATTAGGTTACACAGATCCAAGCAGAACTGCAGAAATCCAGTGAGAAAACATAGAATCATAGAATCATAGAATGGTAAGGTTGGAAGGGACCTCAAGGATCATCTAGTTNACTATCAGGTCCCCCTCAAAGCCTTCTCTTCTGCAGGCTGCAGAGCCCCAACTCTCTCAGCCTGTCCTCACAGCAGAGCTGCTGCAGCCCTCTCAGCATCTTGTGGCCCTCCTCTGGACCCTCTCCAACACTTCCATGTCCTTCCTGTGCTGAGTGTTCCAGAACTGCACACCGTGACATAGACCCCAGCAGACTGACTCCCTTATCTGTGTTTGTGTCCTTGCTTTTCAACATCTCAGCAAACCTATGAGTGAAGCAGACGTCACCATTGTTTGCTTTTCACAGCCTATAATCTAATTTTTCTCATTAAAATATCCCAATTGCCCTCAAACCAGCACACCCATGGTAACAGATAGGATAGAAACGAGCAGATGGCAGAACGCTAAACAGCCTCACAATGCTACAAAGTTGTTGTTACTTTAAGTTTTATTTTATGTCTTGTGATTCTGGGGATAAAATCTTGACTTTTCTTCAGCTGAGGTTTGTGTGTCCTTGCTGACTATTTGCTTCTTGTTTGTTTTTCAGTTTTCAGACTGGCATGAAAAATGAACTACCTTGGGTGGGTTGGGGGTGGGGGGGGGAAAGGTCAATAAAACACACTTATATTGTACTCTCAGCAGCAATGACAGAAAAGGAGTTCAAACATAATGGCATTTGAATTTGCTTCTTAAGACAGAGTATCTAAACAAACTGTTTGAGAGTTCTTTTTCATGGTGTTTATGAACAAGAAAGCTTTTTGATCAGCAAAGGCTTAGTTTTCAAAACAAGAGCGGTAAAAGCTCTGCATGAGGAACACAAGCAAAAGTGTTGCCTCACCCAGGAACTCTCTGAGTTTCTGTACAACAGAAATGTGCACATTAGAGGTGCAGCCATGGGAAACTGCATGTGTCAGTCTGAGATGAAATTCTGCATTTTCTGTGGAGGTGGGGGAGGTTTGCATTCAAATAGGGGAACAAAGCACTTTATCAATGCTACGGATTCTGCTGCTGCAAAGCATTCATGTTGGCTTCTCATAATTGCTTTGTTGTCAGAAAATCATTGCTTTTTATTTTGAAGTTTCCAAAACATATTTCAAATGTTTGTACTATAAGAGAGTAGTATTTTTCATGTCTATTTTCTTTTTCTTTCATAAAGCTGTCCAAGCACCTGATGCTGCAAAAGGAACTGTCCAGAGAAGGGCCACAAGGATGCTCAGAGGGCTGGAGCACCTCTCCTATGAGGAGAGACTGAGGGACTCGGGGCTGTTCAGTCTGGAGAGAAGGATCCCAGTTGACCTTCTTGTGGCCTTTCAGTATCTGAAGTGGCATACAAGAAAGCTGGGGAGGGACTTTTTAGGCTGTCAGGTAGTGATAGGACTGGGAGGAATGGAACAAAGCTGAAAATGAGGAGATTCAGAATGGATTTTAGAAGAAGTTCTTCATCATGAGGGTGTTGAGAGCCTGGAGGAGGTAGTCCAGGCAGGTGGTGGAAGCCTCAGCCTGGAGGTGTTTAAGGCCAGGCTGGAGGAGGCTCTGGGCAGCCTGATCTAGTGTGAGGTGTCCCTGCCCATGGCAGAGGGGGTGGAACTGGATTATCCTTGTGGTCCCTTCTAACTCTGACTGATTCTATGATTAACTGTGTTTCAAGAAGAAAGGTTGAACAAATAAATCAAAACCTTCAGCAAGGATTTGCAAGGGCTCAAGTAAAACATCAGTCTGCATTTGACAGAAGTGCTATGCTAGCTGGAACAATAAGGGAATATATGGGTGACTTCCAGGCCCAACAGGTATGCAAACATTGTCCTTTAAACACTGCAATTGTCCCAAACACAAATCCAGGCTGGGTGGGGAATGGCTAAGAGCAGCCCTGAGGAAAAGGACCTGAGGATCTGGGGTGATGAAAAGCTCAACATGAGCCTGCAGTGTGAGTGCAGCCCAGACAG
>VWZE01018618.1:122102-134508 GCA_013396675.1 Eubucco bourcierii
CCCACCTCTGCAGCCTGTCCAGGTCCCTCTGGATGGATCCCTGCCCTCTAGCAAGCAGACTGTGCCACACAGCTTGGTGCCATCTGCACACTTGCTGAGGCTGCACTGATTCCTCTGTCCACGGCACTGACAAAGATATTAAACAGCACTGGTCCCAGTACAGACCCCTAAGGGACGTCACTTGGCACAGGTTCCCCTGCTGGCTCCCATATCTGATTCAATTTGCATAGTTGGAGGTTTTTAATTTTCTTGATATGATTCACACAGAATCCATTAAGAGACCAGGAAATAAAATCTATTAAAAAAAAATTAAAAAAAAATAAAATTGTAGTTGTCCTCTTCCAGACCTTTTAAAGAATAACTTCTCAAAGCATTATTGCACTTTAATTAGAAATGTGTAACTGTAGATTAGTTTAAAGGAGTGGAAGATATAAGCCATCCACAAGACTAATTAGTTATTAGTTTCAGATAACAAGCAACATGTGAAAAAAAAGGCATTTTATGCCTCACAACGCATCTGAGATGGATAGAAAAGCACAGGAAAAGCTCATTTGATGGGTTGATTTTTTTTTTTTTTTTTTTTTTTTTTTTTTTTTTTTTTTAAAACAAAAACGCACCTGGTNATTCATTGTCTTAAACACAAAAAGAGAAATAAGTACCTCCTGCTATGGGAATGACAAATAGTGTCTTTATTCTGAGATGTGTCAATCACAGCTTTAAGCTCTTGACAGCAGCTACCCAGCAAACAAATTGAGATGCTAAATCTGAGCTCCCCTAAAGCACAGGTGGTTTATGGACGTTTAGTTAGTCAGTTCAGCAAAACACTGTCACTAATAGAGGCTGAAAAATGTTAATAGTAAGCAAAATATATTTCTTCTGCAACCCTGATTGTTCATCATCACTATCCACAGACGTGAATTGTGCACCCAGAACAGAAGGCCAGGGAGCGAGCCCCGAGGAACATCAGCCAATTATCATTATGCTTAGTGTGTATTTATTTAATTGATATGGTAAAGACAATACAGAGGAGCTATAAATCACATCCTAAGCTGTTATTTATGAAAATCTGTGAACAGAAGGAACTGAAGTGGAGAAACAGCTCTCAGAATATGAATTGACCTGTTGGCAGGATGCAGTCACAGAATCATAGAATCATAGAATGGTAAGGTTGGAAGGGACCTCAAGGATCATCTAGTTCCAACCCTCTGCCACAGGCAGGGACACCTCCCACTAGAACAGGTTACTCAAGACCTCCTCCAACCTGGCCTTGAACACCTCCAGGGAGGGAGCAGCCACAGCCTCCCTGGGCAACCTGTGCCAGTGTCTCACCACCCTCACTACAAAGAGCTTCCTCCTAACATCCAGTCTAAATCTCCCCTCTGCCAGTTCAAACCCATTNACAGGACTCCAGGTGGGGTCTGAGGAAAGCAGAGCAAAGGGGCAGAATCCCCTCCCTTGCCCTGCTGCCCACACAGCTCTTGCTGTAGCCCAGGACTCGGTTGCTGTCTGGGCTGTACTCACACTGCAGGCTCATGTTGAGCTTTTCATCAACCCAGACTCCACGATCCTTTTCCTTAGGGCTGCTCTCCACCCATTCACCACCCAGCCTGGAGTTGTGCTTGGGAATCACAGAATGGTAGGGGTTGGAAGGGACCTCCAGAGATCACTGAGTCCAACCCCCATGCTAAAAGCAGGATCCCCTAGAGCAGGTCATATAGGAATGCATCCAGGTGGATTTTGAAAGAAGGAGACTCCACAACCTCTCTGGGCAGCCTCCTCCAGGGCTCTGTAACCCTCACTGTAATAAGTTCCTCCTCGTTTGAGCTGAAACCTTCCCTGTTCCAGTTTGTATCCATTGTTCCTTGGCTTACTACTGCAAACTACCAAAGAGAGATTTGCCCCAGCCACTTGACACCTACCCCTCAGATATCTATAGATGTTGATCAGATCTCCTCTCAGCCTCCTCCTCTCAAGATTAAACAGCTTTAGGTTTCTCAGTCTCTCTTTGTAGGGAAGACACTCAAGTCAAATCATCCTCGTGAAGCTCTGTTGGATTCTCTCTAGCAGATCCCTGTCTCTCTTGAGTTGGGGAACCCAAATCTGGACATAGTATTTCAGGTGTTGTCTCACCAGGGCACTCACTAAAGCAAACTCAGGAATTGCTTTTGTCTACAAGGTGCACCCAGATATGGTAATGGTGGTTCAAAAATATGTAATCACCCTCAGTGTGGCTTTTCTGTAGATCAGTTTATACCTCTGCTTGCTGAGGATGAAAGAGGAAGAAATGCAGCACACACAGACATTCCCCTCTTTGCCCAGAAGCTTACAGTCCCACAGTTACCATGTAAGACAAACCGAAGGTACAACCACTCCATAAAAGAAATAGCAGGGAAACTTATGTCTCCTTCACACAGAAAACACATTTTGTGATCTCAGACCAATGTAGAACAAGACAGAAGCACTGGAGTAGAAGTCATGCATGGAAGTCATCATGGATGTAAAACAACCATGAAAAAGGAGACCCATCACCTCTCTAGGCTTAAGCACAAGAAGATCAAGATGTTTACACCTTCACATGAAAAAGGAGACCCAACACCTCTCTATGGTTAAGCACAGACCAAGATGTTCACACCTCCACATGAAAAAGGAGACCCAACATCTCTCTAGGGTTAAGCACAGACCAAGATATTCACACCTCCACATGAAAAAGGAGACCCAACATCTCTCTAGGGTTGAGCACAAAAAGGTCAAGATGTTCACACCTTCGCATGAAGAAGGAGACCCAACATCTCTCTAGGGTTAAGCACAGACCAAGATATTCACACCTCCACATGAAAAAGGAGACCCAACATCTCTCTAAGGTTGAGCACAAAAAGGTCAAGATGTTCACACCTTCACATGAAGAAGGAGACCCAACACCTCTCTATAGTTAAGCACAGACCAAGATGTTCAGCCCTTCATGCCAGACAAACAACTCATGGAAGGGCAGTTTATCTCACCACCTATGCTGGAAACTCCTCAAGTTGCAACAGTGCAATCTAAACCCCCTGCCAGATGGAAGATGAGCACACCTGCTGTAATTAGTCACATAGGAAAGAGACCTCGAATGAAACTTGGCAAGCAGCCTGGCCAAGCTACCCAGCTCACAAATCAGTGACTCACAAGGGCAAACTGGTGACAGGACACACATGGCTATGTGCTGGTACCAAGGAAAGCGAAGTTCACAGCAGCTTCCTCCAAGGGGAAAGGGAGACTAGGTTCTACTTAGGTTCTTCTAGCAGGAAAGAATAAGCTGCTTATTTATGATAGTAGGCATGAACCACAAAGGCTTCCTTAGCTAAGTGTATTCTCAGCCACTGTGTGCTGGTTTGAAGCTAACTGGAATATTTTAATAGAGAAAATTGCACTGTAGGCTGTGAAAGGAAAACATGGTGATGTCTACTTCACTCAGAGGCTTACTGAGATGTGTAAGAGAAGAAACCAAAACATAGATAAGTCAGTCTGTAGGGGTACAGCATCTCGGGCAGTCTACCTTCTGGTTCCTCTTTGCAGATTAACCTTCACTAACCACTTTCCTTCTAACCTCCCTGGTCGATCTTCCAAGCTCACCTTGCTTGTAAGGCAAACCCTGGGGTAAGGTATAGGGTGGGGAGAAGGTGGAAGGGTGGTTGGGAGCCCCTCCTGGGGTCTCTGATTTCTGGGAGGGGAGTTGTGTTTCATAGAATCATAGAATGGTAAGGTTGGAAGGGACCTCAAGGATCATCTAGTTCCAAACCCCTGCCAGAGGCAGGGACACCTCCCACTAGTACAGCTCACTCAAGACCTCATCCAATCTGGCCTTGAACACCTCCAGGGAGGGAGCAGCCACAACCTCCTTGGGCAANAGCCCCAACTCTCTCAGCCTGTCCTCATAGCAGAGCTGCTGCAGCCCTTTGAGCATCTTTGTGGCCTCCTCTGGACTCACTTCAACACTTCCATGTCCTTCCTGTGCTGAGGGTTCCAGAACTGCACACAGGACTCCAGGTGGGGTCTGAGGAGAGCAGAGTAAAGGGGCAGAATCCCCTCCCTTGCCCTGCTGCCCACACTGCTCTTGATGCAGCCCAGGACTCGGTTGCTGTCTGGGATTCTGTATTACCTTTAACTTGTATATTTCTGTAACTATTCCTGTCTGGTGTGTATATCTCTGCTTGTACATTGTGCTGAGCTGTAAATAGAGCTTCAGTCCTTAACTTCCAGCCAGCTGAGTTCTAGTCTGGGTCATTTTATAAAGTGTGGGGGGCAGGGAACTCCTAAACCATCACACACTGAGAAAACTCAGCAACTTCCCTCAAGTTGGCATAGAGGGGCAAAGCAACATGAGATTGATCCGGACCAGTGCAGCCACTAGTTATCAAACACAAACTCTTTCACAAACTACATAGGACTCACCTTATAACTCATCTGACTTTGAGCCCTAGAAGGAATATTGGGAAGTAATTACATTATCACAGAATCACAGTATCACAGTATCACCAGGGTTGGAAGAGACCTCAAAGCTCATCAAGTCCAACCCATCACCACAGCCCTCAAGACCAGACCATGGCACCAAGTGCCACGTCCAAACCCACCTTGTACACCTCCAGGAGCGCTGACTCCACCACCTCCCTGGGCAGCCCATTCCAGCAGTCAATGACTCTCTCAGGCAAGAACTTTCTCCTCACCTCCAGCCTAAACTTCCCCTGGCACAGCTTGAGACTGTGTTCTCTTCTTCTGGTGCTGGTTGCCTGAGAGAAGAAGGTAACCTCCTCCTGGCTACAACCACCCTTCAGGTAGCTGGAGACAGCAAGAAGGTCTCCCCTGAGCCTCCTCTTCTGCAGGCTAACCAATCCCAGCTCCCTCAGCCTCTCTCCATAGGGCTGTGCTCCAGGCCTCTCCCCAGCCTCGTTGCCCTTCTCTGAACACTCTCAAGCACCTCAATATCCTTCTTAAATTGAGGGGCCCAGAACTGGACACAGTACTCAAGGTGTGGCCTAAGCAATGCAGAGTACAGCGGGAGAATGACCTCCCTGCTCCTGCTGGCCACACTATTGCTGCTGCAGGCCAGGATGCCATTGGCCTTCTTGGCCACCTGGGCACACTGCTGGCTCATGTTTAGACAGGTGTCAATCAGCACCCCCAGATCCCTGGAATGTCATCTTGTGTGATTTCCTGAGTCCACACCCATAGGTCAATATACAGCTACATGTATAAAAGACCTAAAGAGTTATCTAAAGGGCTTCCCTTTGAAACTGCTGTAAATGCAGCTACCTTTCAAGGACACTATTTCACAGAGCTGGTAAATGTGTATGTTAGTTAGCAAAGGCTACATTTCAATACTGCTCTCCAATTCATTAGCTTCCTTCCCTGGTGCCTAGATAATTACTATCCAGCTCTATCCCTGGACAGGTGCCTAAGGCATAAATGAGGGCAGATCCACCTGAAAAAAAAAAAAAAATCACTGAGGTTAATTCCTCTTGGTGTCCTGAGAACAGAGACCACAAACTCATTTAATCAAAATGGCCAGAGGAGGGAAAAAAAAGAGATAATATAAAGGCTGAAGTAATATTTTTTCTGCTGATTGAATGGTAGAGGAAGGATTCATTAATACTGGGTTTATGAACATTTTCCTCCAGAAAGAATAACACAGAAACAATTTTCTTTCAACAAGTCAGATTCTCTCTCTCTCTTTTTTTTCCCCCCTATTTCTTAGCAACTGAATACTGTAATTGTGTATAGCAGTATAAATTCATATGATAAAGTATCATCCCTCATTAAAGTGTGTGTGTAATACACTAGTGGGAGGACATGGAAGTGTTGGAGTGGGTCCAGAGGAGGCCACGAGGATGATCAGAGGTCTGCAGAAGCTCTTCTATGAGGACAGGCTGAGAGAGTTGGGGCTCTGCAGCCTGGAGAAGAGAAGGCTTCCAGGAGACCTTAGAGCAGCCTTCCAGTATCTGAAGGGGGCCTACAGGAAGGCTGGGGAGGGACTATTGACAAGGTTTTGCAACGACAGGACAAGGGGCAATGGGTTTGAATTGGCAGAGGGGAGATTTAGACTGGATGTTAGGAGGAAGTTGTTTACAGTGAGGGTGGTGAGGCACTGGAACAGGTTGCCCAGGGAGGTTGTGGCTGCTCCCTCCCTGGAGGTGTTCAAGGCCAGGTTGGAGGAGGCCTTGAGTGACCTGTTCCAGTGGGAGGTGTCCCTGCCTATGGCAGGGGTTTGGAACTAGATGATCCTTGAGGTCCCTTCCAACCTTACCATTCTATGAGTCTATGAATAGTCATTCCACAAAGTATAGAGATAAGGGGGGTCAAAAACTCACACCGGGCTGTAATTCTGTTGCTGTTACAGGAATGATGTGCTAAGATCCATCCTGACTTGAGTCACCAGCACACCCAGCAGAGGCATCTTATTTCCTACCCTCTTACTTGCCAAGAAATGTATGCTCAGATCTGTGTTTCCCAATAAAAGCACTATATTGACGAAACAATGGTTGGATGAGACCTTGAGTGAGCTGTACTAGTGGGAGGTGTCCCTGCCTGTGGCAGGGGGTTGGAACTAGATGATCCTTGAGGTCCCTTCCAACCTTATCATTCTATCATTCTGATTCTATAATTCTATTTTTCTATGATCTTTTAGTATTCCTGAAGGGGTAAACTGTGCTACACCAGATTCTCTGTCAGACCTGATTATGAAGATACTAGAGGTAGTTTCAACATGAAACTCAGTCAGATAGGATAGGTTTCTTACTACCAATCTACCACTGCTTAAGCTGCCTTTTAATGGATGTTATCTAACCTCTTTGGAACAATCTCCTCAATAGTTGTGCTTATATATTGCCCTCCAGATGACAGCAAAGGTCAGTTCCCTATCATCTTTTTAAAGACATATTTAATTTAGCCTCTTTCCTCTACACGACTAAGAAAGATCTGATTAATAAGCTATATAGCAAGAGTAAACACATTGCTTCACTTAATTAAAAACTAAATTCCTCTTGAGGGATCATTACAGTGGTGAGCTGCTACATACCTTTGTTAAACAGGTGTTTCTTCGAGGACACTACTGGTGGTAGACTACTGGGAGCTCTGTATCAATAGAAACAGAGTTTTGTTCAGATAATCAATTAGAACATTACACATACTTATTCCTCCCCACCCCCCCACCCCCCCAGCAGGTATAGAAAATCCAAGGGTACTTTGAAAAACCTGGAGAACTGCAACACTGTCTTTGGTAGATGTTGGTACCTGGTACACTTCTGCATCACGGAATTCCAGTATCTGGAAGAGGAAAGGGGGTAAAAAATTCTTGCTTCACATGCTTGTCATTGGCACATAAAATCCTACAAGGTAAGAAGGCTTCAAGGAAACCTTCCAATATCTGAAAGGGGCCTACGGGAATGGTGGGGAGGGACTATTGACAAGGTCTTGCAAAGACAGGACAAGGGGCAATGGGTTTGAACTGGCAGAGGTGAGATTGACACTGGATGTTAGGAGGAAGTTCTTTTGAGTGAGGATGGGAAGTTGTGGCTGCTCCCTCTCTGGAGGTGTTCAAGACTAGGTTGGAGGAGGCCTTGAGTGACCTGTTCTAGTGGGAGGTGTCCCTGCCTATGGCAGAGAGTTGGAACTAGATGATCCTTGAGGTCACTTAGAATCATAGAATGGTGAGGTTGGAAGGGACCTCAAGGATCATCTAGTTCCAACCCCCTGCCATAGGCAGGGACACTTCCAACCTTAAAATTCTATGATTCTAAAAAGGATCTGAGGAGATGGGCAAGTGAGATATGGCTATGAAACTTGGAGTAAATGGCTGCAACTGACCAAAGCCATTGCAAAGGATTTCACTTTATCCGAAAATAAAGTGGACTGGAAGATGTTTTTAGATAAGAAGCAGGAAGGCTGGAGAGGGATTATTTACAAGGTCTTGCAATGACAGGACAAGGGGCAATGGGTTTGAACTGACAGAGGGGAGATTTAGACTGGATGTTAGGAGGAAGTTGTTTGCAGTGAGGGTGGTGAGACACTGGCACAGGTTGCCCAGGGAGGTTGTGGCTGCTCCCTCCCTGGAGGTGTTCAAGACCAGGTTGGATGAGGCCTTGAGTGAGCTGTGCTAGTGGGAGGTGTCCCTGCCTATGGCAGGGGGTTGGAACTAGATGATCCTTGAGGTCCCTTCCAACCTTACCGTTCTATGATTCTATGACCTTCACGATCCCTTCCAACCTAAACCATTCTATGAATATACTTTTAACACAGTTGGTGTGACTTCAGGATCCTGATGCACTCCCATTCCCACAAAACCCTATGAAGAGAGGCTGAGGGAGCTGGGATTGTTTAGCCTGCAGAAGAGGAGGCTCAGGGGAGACCTTCTTGCTGTCTACAACTACCTGAAGGGTGGTTGTAGCCAGGGGGNCTTTGAGGTCTCTTCCAACCTTGGTGATGCTGTGATACTGTGATAAAACCACCACACTGCTGAAAACCACCATAACTTCCACAGCCAGGCCATGTTGTCCTGCCAGGTACAAGTGCATCTGCTCTTTCTTTCTAGTCATCAACATTACAACTTCCACACTGCACAAGCAAACAGAGTGGCATGAAGCTGTTCCTGACCTTTTGCTGACGTTCACAGCTGCACTTTGCAGGGCAGAACAAAATAACTCTTCACTCCCATTCTCTTCCATTTCAGTGGGTTGATAGCCTCAGCAGGCAGTCCAAACATGCTGACAGCACACGATACCATAGGTGGACACTAAATGCAGTCTGTTTATTTCCTGTTACAAAATGGCGTCAAGATTTCCTCTAAAGACAGTTCCAGGGGCATTACAGTTTGTTTTCTCACCTTTCAGAACCACAGATCAGAAAATGTCTGGATGAAGCCTTGCACTCTGGGTGTGAAAGCAGATACTCAAGTGGGAGTAGACACTTTATATGTTGCACTGAGGATTGATCTCTGCTTAGTAATCTATATTCCCATGATGCAGAAATGTAAAAGTGATCTTCTGTGTGACATAATTGTTAACATGGGGACTCTTATTTATTTTCTCAGCTGCAATGCATGTAAAGCAAATAGAGCATAGCAATACCATTACACACATTCCTGCACTCACTTTAGAGAAGATCAATATCAATTATCAAATTCTCAACAGGAGAGAAAGGCTGTGAAATTGCCCATAAAATAAATTTACAAAGTCATCCCAATACTTTCTATTTTCTGTCCTTAAAAATTACACATCAATAATTATTTCAAAGGTACTTCCATTTCGTTACCTTGCCATAGCCTGTTCATGAAAGTAGTGATGATGACTATGAAGGTCCTTGTTTTGAAATTCATAGAAGGTTGGAAGGGACCTCAAGGATCATCCAGGTCCAACCCCCTGCCATAGGCAGGGACATCTCTCACTATTACAGGTCACTCAAGGCCTTCTCCAACCTGGCCTTGAACACCTCAAGGGAGGAAGCAGCCACAACCTCCCTGGGCAACCTGTGCCAGTGTCTCACCACCCTCACTGCAAACAACTTCCTCCTAACATCCAGTCTAAATCTCCCCTCTACCAGTTCAAACCCATTGCCCCTTGTCCTGTCATTGCAAAACCTTGTCAATAGTCCCTCCACAGCCTTCCTCTAGCCCCCTTCAGATACTGGAAGGCTACTATCAGGTCCCCTCGAAGCCTTCTCTTCTGCAGGCTGCAGAGCCCCAACTCTCTCAGCCTGTCCTCAGAGCAGAGCTGCTGCAGCCCTCTGAGCATCCTCGTGGCCTCCTCTGGACTGTCTCAAACACTTCCATGTCCTTCCTGTGCTGGGGGCTCCAGAACTGCACACAGGACTGCAGGTGGGGTCTGAGGAGAGCAGAGCAAAGGGGCACAATCCCCTCCCTTGCCCTGCTGCCCACACTGCTCTTGCTGCAGCCCAGCACACAGTTGCTGTCTGGGCTGCACTCACACTGCAGCCTCAGGTTGAGCTTTTCATCACCCCAGACCCCCAGGGCCTGTTCCTCAGGGCTGCTCTCAGCCATTCCCCACCCAGCCTGGAGCTGTGCTTGGGATTGTGCCTACCCAGGGGCAGGACCTTACACTTGGCCTTGTTGAATGTCATGAGGTTGGCCTGGGCACAGCTCTGCAGCCTGTCCAGGTCCCTCTGGATGGATCCCTGCCCTCTAGCAAGTGACTGTGCCACACAGCTTGGTGCCATCTGCACACTTGCTGAGGCTGCACTGATTCCTCTGTCCATGTCACTGACAAAGATGTTAAACAGCACTGGTGCCACCACTGACCCCTGAGGGACACCACTTGGCAGTGGTCTCCAGGAGGACATTGTGCCCTTGATCACCACTCTCTGTGTGCCACCATCCAGCCAATTCCTTACCCAGCAGTGCTCCACCCATCCAGTCCATGTTTTTCCAGTTTGGTGCCCAGGATGTCATGTGGGACAGAATCAAATGCCTTACTCAGGTCCAGGTAGATACCATCAGTTACCCTTCCCTTGTCCACTGTTGCTGTGACTTTTTCGTGAAAAGCCACCAGATTTGTCATGCAAGTTCTGCCCTTGGTGCAGCCATTGCTGGTTCCCACCAATCACCTCTGGTTTGTTTTCCATTTCCCTTATCAGAGTGCTCAGGAGGATGTGCTCCATGATCTTGCCCAGTCCTGGAGCAGGGTCATTCTCTTGTGCTTGCTTCCCTGCCTCCATAACAGACCAGTATATTTGATGTAAATAGAGGTCGTTTACTCTTTTAGCCAAATATTTAGCTCTTGATATACTTTTAAAGCCCAGGAAAAGACTTTCTGTCCTTCAGGAATCCTTTATTGGTCACCTTAGATTTTCTTTAGGAAAGCCCTTAGGCAGTTGAACGTTCACACAGAGCTTGTTGTCTTTTCTACCTCTTGTGGCACACCCTCCAAATAGGATGTAAGTTTTCATACAAAACTCAAAGCATCTCAGGCTCTCCCACGAGTTTCTCCTCTTCTGCTTCTTGAGAAAACAAAGCCACAAAAGTTTCTCTTTCTGGTTCATGGCATAAGTGATGATAAGCTGGGCTTCCAAGGGACTAGGGAATCAATATGCAGATGCTACATCTGTGTTGGATCATCTTTGAGAAAACAGGGGAGAAGGGAAAGTGAATTTTCATTTTTAGCGTATGTATTTTAAATGCCACTAGCATGCAAAGATACTTGGCTGGAGTTTGCTGGCCCGAGTGATATTTGCTGTTACTCACAGCCAGGTGGTAGGACAGAACCCAGCGTTGATCAGTGGTCAGGCTTCATCCCAGAGTCCTCCAAAAATCTCAGTAAATCCAATTCCTGGCAGCTGAAGGGCACTCCAATCCAACTGGCAGTACAAGGTGTGCCAGACAACAAAGGCAACGTTGTTGTAAGATGTTTGTGCTAACTATTTTGTGTCTCTACAAGTGAGGGATTTGGCTCTCTGTCGCTTTACTATGCCAGTGATCCCCACTCACTTAGTGGAAACACACCACAGTGAGCCTTTCCTATCAGCTACTTCCCAAGGTATCACAGTATCACAGTATCACAGTATCGCAAGGGTTGGAAGAGACCTCAGAGATCATCAAGTCCAACCCATCACCACAGCCCTCAAGACTAGACCATGGCACTAAGTGCCATGTCCAAACGTGCCTTGAACGCCTCCAGGGACGGTGACTCCACCACCTCCCTGGGCAGCCCATTCCAGTGACAAATTACTCTCTCAGTGAAGAACTTCCTCCTCACCTCCAGCCTAAACTTGCCTTGGCGCAGCCTGAGATGATTATGTGTATCACATTTAGGCATCACTTAATACTGTGCACCCAGTGCTTGCCCGTAGAAACTACAAAGCCCTCCATCGTTTGGCAAGGTGCTACCAACTTGAAAGTGTCATGTTTGTACTTTTGGCCATCCAAGATATTTACTCCCCTTTGTTCTTCTAAAAGTCTCATCCTTAATCCTTTATCTCTAATTTAGACAACTAATTGCTTCAGACAAATTACATTATTCCCTTTTATGTTTTCCCTATATGCTCAATACTGATAAGTAGCCTCCATTTATCAATGATATTCAGCTTTACAGTAATTATGTTTCCTGGTACACCCAAAAAAATAAAAAAAAGAACAAACCCAAAATCATTGTGCAGTAGCACTCTTTAGCAATGCACAAATGAACCACCTACTGAATATGAACCATAGAATCATAGAATGGTAAGGTTGGAAGGGACCTCAAGGATCATCTAGTTCCAACCCCCTGCCATAGGCAGGGACACCTCCCACTAGTACAGATTACTCAAGGCCTTATCCAATCTGGCCTTGAACACCTCCAGGGAGGGAGCAGCCACAACCTCCCTGGGCAACCTGTGCCAGTGTCTCACCACCCTCACTGCAAACAACTTCCTCCTAACATCCAGTTTC
>VWZE01018618.1:134590-148717 GCA_013396675.1 Eubucco bourcierii
TTCCATGTCCTTCCTGTGCTGAGGGCTCCAGAACTGCACACAGGACTCCAGGTGGGGTCTGAGGAGAGCAAAGTGGCAGAATACCCTCCCTTGCCCTGCTGCCCACACTGCTCTTGATGCAGCCCAAGACTCGGTTGCTGTCTGGGCTGCACTCACACTGCAGGCTCATGTTGAGCTTTTCATCACCCCAGACTCCAAGGTCCTTTTCCTCGGGGCTGCTCTCCAGCCAAACACAATGAATTTAACTGAAACCAAGAGAAATATTGAATCCTGAGCAGGGATGAAAATAATACATTCAAATTAATTCAGGCCATTTGGAACAGCATCGTTCTGACCACAGCTTAGGCTCTCAACAATCGCTCTCTTTGAACTGCAGCAACTGGGATTAAAGATTAGGATGTATGCAGTCTACCTGAATCTTTTCTGAATAGCCACAATTGTCTTATGATTTGTAATGCTGTGCTCCTGCTCTTGAATGCTAACACCAGGCATTGGCTTTATTATGGAAATCACAGAATTCCATCATGCCTTTTAGAACATTATTTCAGCTATTTGGGTTTTTGTTTTGTTTTGTTTTGTTTTGCTTTTAATGTGCAGAGTTGAACTGACTACACATGCAGCATAAAATTAGGGATAAAATATGCTTAACATAACTGCAATTAGGATAGAAATTAAAGGAAATGAGTTGGTATAGCACAGCCCCCCCCCCCAAAAAAAAAAAAAAAAAAAAAAATATATAAAGCTATTATGCCAGATATATTTGGAACCTTATGCTTTGAAGCTTAACAAGCAATTTGAAAGCAAGTCAAACAGTCTGATCTAGATGCTAATAGATAACCACCTGTGTACTTGCAGTGCTCTGGAAGGCCTCATTAGCCTTGTGAGGCCATGGATCTTGGCTCCTTTACCACTTAAGGAAATTTAGCACGATGAAGAACCAGGATGGGGTGAGTATTTCATGCTAATGAACTCTCTGTGCCATGCAGTACTCTTTATATTAGAAAGAATGACCATCTGTATGGAAACCCAACATTTTTACCTAAAAATATTAGTCAATCAGTAGTTAGAGCAATTCCCTGTGCTGATCCATGAATAAAGAGCCAGCCAAGACTCTTTTCTAACTCATCCATGGCTATTAAATGTAGCTCTGTACGGCTGTAGTCTTTTGTTTGAGAGCAATGGGAACTGGATCAAAAGTTTACTTTGACTGTAGTAGACTCAGCAAGGTTACTTCAAATTAAGATTAAAAACATACCTGGGAAAATGTTTCACAGACATCTAGTGGACTGAAATCGAGCTTCCAGCAGCAGCAAATATCCATAGCTAAGTGTCTACTTGCAAATCAAAATAAATAAATAAATGCAGCTGAGAAGTTTTATCCTCCAGTAACTCCAGTGGTGTTTTAAGCTTTCTAATGTCTGGTACAAAATACACCCTAGAAATACAGAATTTTATTGTAAAGTAACCTTTGAAAGGTATCTAATGTACTGTTTGCAGAGCAGAATATCATATTCCAAAAGAGCTTGTGAAGGGAACTACTAGAGCTGCACAGTTCAGACAGGACTGTTTTCTGCTGCATCATCTTCCACTACAAGATTTTGAGCTAAAAAGAAACATTAAATATCTCAAAGACCTGGCAAGAGATGAAGATTCCAGATTTCAGGTCTGGTGACAGCACTGGACTGGAACACACAACATTCACAGCAACAAATATCACACTGAATATTCAGGCATTTTATCCCTGATCAGCAGCAGAATACATTCAGGGTCCCCAGCACAGGAAGGACATGGAAGTGTTGGAGCAAGTCTAGAGGAGGTCAAAAAGATGACCTGACGGCTGCAGCAGCTCTGCTATGAGGACAGCCTGAGAGAGTTGGGGCTCTGCAGCCTGCAGAAGAGAAGGCTTCCAGGAGACCTTAGGGTAGCCTTCCAGTATCTGAAGGGGGCCTACAGGAAGGCTGTGGAGGGACTATTGACAAGGTCTTGCAATGACAGGACAAGGGGCAATGGGTTTGAACTGGCAGAGGGGAGATTTAGACTGGATGTCAGGAGGAAGTTGTTTGCAGTGAGGGTGGTGAGACACTGGCACAGGTTGCCCAGGGAGGTTGTGGCTGCTCCCTCCCTGGAGGTGTTCAAGGCCAGGTTGGAGGAGGCCTTGAATGCCCTGTTCTAGTGGGAGGTGTCCCTGCCTATGGCAGGGGGTTGGAACTGGATGATCCTTGAGGTCCCTTCAAACCTTACCATTCTGTGATTCTATTACAGGTATGACCTTCTGGTAGATTTGCCAATAATTAGGTTCCTTGAAACCAAACCCAGAAAATTAAACTGATGATATCTGTCAGTTCTAGAAATTACCTTTACCTGTCTTCTGAAATGGTCCTGAGCTGTATTAAAGTCTCTCCAGGCAAGCCAAGATTTTACACCACCTCCTCAACCACTTTTTTGAAAGAATCTTACAGTTGATGCAGTTCATTCAATGACTCTCACACTCCACATCATGAAGAGAAGGCAAAAGTGTCACGAAAAAATGACTTGAGGAGTCAGAAAAATAGTTTAGCAGCTCACAAAAGCCTGGTTTCAGTTTGATTCAATAAGAATTATTTTTTAAAATAAAATAGAAATGCTGCTGTTGAACATAGAAAAATTGAAAGGAAGTAACTCACTCCAGCAGATAATAATCATTATACACCCTTTGTATGGAGATTACTCCTCATGTTGAGGTGGAACCTTCTCTGTTCCAGTTTGTAGCATCACTCCACACACAAAGACACAGCTCCAGAGATCCGAAAGGCTTCTGCTGGCTGCCCAGTTCTGCCGCCTCGTTAGTGCTGTGACTGAAAAACACTGAAAATTCTTACTTGTGCTACGTTTTTCTCAGCTCCAGAGTATTTTTGTTGGTTTTTCAAGAACACAAACTCTACTCCTAGAAGTCATCTGGGTCCCAAAGTGAATGCATCTCTGACCATACCTGGCTGCGCTTGGTCTAGGCAGTTCACAAGGGTGAAGGGCACAGTCAGAAACTTTTCAGAGTTAAAAAGCATTAGCAACATAATCAGCTTCCAGACCTATCTCAACAGTATCAGAATGCATGCAAATTTATATTAATCAAGGCTTTTTTTCACTAAAAGCACTGTTAGACCCAGGAAAGAATAAAAAATGGAGAGGGGTATCCCAAGCATTCGCTGTCTATTGGGAATAGAATCATAGAATGGTAAGGTTGGAAGGGACCTCAAGGATCATCTACTTCCAACCCCCTGCCATAGGCAGGGACACCTCCCACTAGCACAGCTCACTCAAGGCCTCCTCCAACCTGGCCTTGAACACCTCCAGGTTGGGAGCAGCCACAACCTCCCTGGGCAACCTGTGCCAGTGTCTCACCACCCTCACTGGAAAGAACTTCCTCCTAACATCCAGTCTAAATCTCCCCTCTGCCAGTTTAAACCCATTGCCCCTTGTCCTGTTGTTGCAAGATCTTGTCAATAATCCCTCCCCAGCCTTCCTGTAGGCCCCCTTCAGACACTGGAAGACTAATAGAAGAATAGAAGAGCAGCAGAAGATTCAACTAAAGTTCATTAACACCTCCACAGAGCAAACCTAAATTGCTCCAGAAACACTTAGGCATTATAGTAATAAGCACTACAGGAAGCCCTAATGCAGATGTGTAAAACATTAAATAATTTATATCTAACACCTACTTTCACCCTCCTACCTTATTCCAATATTTAGGATAAGCACCAAAATAACAGCAAGGAGCAGCATTCAGGAAGCTGTGTAACAGTAGTATTCAGGAAGCATTTCTTCTGCTTCATTCCTATCATATTAACTCCAATATATTCAGTGCTTCAGCAAGTCTCACTGTAGTTATTTTCCTCCCAGATACCAGAGTCATGGTAGCATAGTTGGTGATCTCAACACACATTCAGTATGAAAAGAGGGCTTCTTCATTTGTGGAAACCAATACACAAAGCCATAGAGTCATCAAGGTTGGAATGATGATCATGAAGTCCAACTGTCAACCCAACACCTCCACACCCACTAAATCTTCTCCACAAACACCATGTTTAAATATTTCATGAATCCTAAACATAGCTCACTAAAAGAAAAAGCAGAGTGGTCCTAAACTGGGAATTTTGAACTCTCCTCTTCCTTCTCTAGGTATCTTTATTTGAGGTTTATATTCAGTTTGGGAATGGAGTTTTGCCTACTTTGTCACCTATTCTTATTTATTTATTTTACTTTAATTCTTTTTCTTTTTCTTTTTCTTTTTCTTTTTCTTTTTCTTTTTCTTTTTCTTTTTTTTTTTTTTAGTTTTTTTGACACTTTAATTTTTGTATTTTTTTTTTTGAGAAAGGGGAAATGTTCAAGTAGGACTAGGACAGGTCACCTTATTCTTATGAGACAATCCAGTGGCAGATGTGAATGTTTGATATCAGATAATGAATTACCCTTTTACTGAAGTGGCCTTCTGGTTTTATTCTACTTTGGATGTTAGGAACAGGTTCTTTACCACAAGGTTAGTGGAAAACTGGAACAAGCTACCTGGAGGCCCATGCCTAGAAATATTCAAGGTGAAGCTTAGCAGGGTTCTGGGCAACTTGATCTAGTTCAGGATATCCCTGCTGAGTGCAGAGGGAGTTTGTTTGAACCAAAGACAAGACAAATAAGGTAACTGCACATTTCCCAACAAGGACTGTGTGAAACAGGAGAAACCCTGAGAAACCTGGAACTGAGCTCCTTTAATTTGCCAGCACAAGTATTCAGGCATACTCCTGCAGAGACACCATTCCCTGTTATTTTCCAGAAGTATCTAAACTTCTGATATAGAAGGACCTAAAGCAAGGTGCTAACTCATTCCACTCAGCCTCTGGCTCTTACTTCAGTATGCCCCAAACTCCAGCAAAGCAGTTAACAGGTTGCATCTAGCAAATACACTGTGTACTCTAAAAGGCACATCACTGAGGCAGGGGAGCTGGACTTTGCTGTGGACTGTAATTAGTTGTCTCTTCAGTCCAAAGGTGCAGCAACATTCACACATAATAACAGGTATTGCATACTGACATTTCAGGTGCTACCTGTTGCTCTTCTCATTTTTGAGAGAACTCAGCCTTCAAAAGCACTATTGTTTTAGCATAAGACAAGAAAGAAAGAAGATTTCTGGAAAGAAAAAAGAAAGAAACAACAACCAAAAAAAAAAACCCCAACAAACCAACAACAAAAAAAACCCAAACAAAACCAAGAACAACAAATAAAACACAAACAAACCAAAAAACCCTAAACTAACCCAACCACAAAATAATACCCAAAATTAGTATGCCTAAAATAGTTTCTGATGACCCATAATTCACATACATAAATATATATGAATATAAAAGAATTTATATATATCATAGAATCATAGAATGGTAAGGTTGGAAGGGACCTCAAGGATCATCTAGTTCCAACTCCTTGCCATAGGCAGGGACACCTCCCACTAGTACAGGTCACTCAAGGCCTCATCCAACCTGGCCTTGAACATCTCCAGGGAGGGAGCAGACACAACCTCCCTGGGCAACATCTTCCAGTGTCTCACCACCCTCACTGCAAACAACTTCCTCCTAACATCCAGTCTAAATCTCCCCTCTGCCAGTTCAAACCCATTGCCCCTTGTCCTGTCATTGCAAGACCTTGTCAATAGTCCCTCCCCAGCCTTCCTGTAGCCCCCTTCAGATACTGGAAGGCTACTATCAGGTCCCCTCAAAGCTTCTATCAGGTCTACTATCAGGTCTCTCTCAAAGAGAGAGAAGTAGAGGCACCTCTGCTACAGCTGTGGCAGTCTCCTGCTCTAAATCAATTCCTGCTGGTTGTAGAGGGACTTTGGGCCCTGTAATTATATAACTCAGAGCATGTACAATTAATTCCAAACTAAATATGGAAAAAAAAAAAAATCTCTCAGGCAGTGGTGGAATGCAGAGTAGTTGAGAGGGAAAGGTATCACATGCCTCAAAGTGGAAAGTGATCTCCCCAGACTCTATAGTCACTGTGGGAGAAGAGAGAGGTTTCCAGAGTGGAGATCACAGCGCATCTCTAACTAGCACCTTCTGAAACTACCTTTGAAGCAGACTCCCCATCAGAGGCGCAGAAGCACACCTGCAGCTATGTGACATGAATAGTTAGGCTGAGAATGCCCTCACCTGAAGCCAGTGCAGAGTGAACCACATACTGTAAATTCACACTGTCATTTATTGTGCACAAGCTTTCATCAATGGACTTGTTTATATGGGAAAAGGAAACGGGGCCATGTCCTTTTGCAGGCAGTGCTGCAGCACAGAAAACTCTGAATTTGAAAGTCTGATTTTGAAAGTCTGAATCTGAAAGTCTGAAATTTGAAAGTCTGAAATTTGAAATCCTGAAAGTTGAATTCAAAGTTTCTGTCAGAGAACAATCCCCAAATCTCTGTGTTTCCAATCAGGATTTATTGTCCTCTTTCAGCTGACCCATTGTAACAAGGAAAATTAAGCAAGACTTTGCAGCACTCACTGCTTTAGAGAAAACTGCATTCCAAGTATAATTAGTGATGGGTCTGTGTTCTCTTTAACCAGTATCAGCCACATGAGGAGCTTCTGGTGTGTGATGATTTCCTTTGACTACATTTTTACACTACCCTACAGAAAGCTGTCACCTCCAGTAAGGCTTCATGATTGGCAAGATCTTACAGATCTCAGGAGAGAAGTTTTGGTATAGTAACACCAGAGGACAATCTTTTAAAATCAACTGAGTTCAAACCAAATCACAAAATGAAACTAATGTGAACTCAAAACCAGAACAAACAGTTTTATATACACATGTGCAAAGCCATGGCTTAGTTTGCCTACATTTTTACACTACCCTACAGAAAGCAGTAACCTTGCCAGTTTGGCAAGACCTCACAGATTTCAGGAGAGGAGTTTTGATATGTTAACACCAGAGGACAATCTTTTAAAGTCAGCTGAGTTCAAATCAAACCACAAAATGAAACCAATGTGAACTCAAAACCAGAACAACAGTTTTGTACAAGTATGTGCAAAGCCATGGCTTAGTTTGTTGCTGCTCTTGGCAGTTTACAGTAAAGTTAAATTGTCCTTTCAGTATCAGAGATGCAGATGACAGAATAATGTCTGGCTTTATACCCAGTGAATCTTGGTCCAAGAATTTGGTAGCATATGGAGTCACTAAAGTAGAGAAGCTGAAAGCCTAAACAGGCTAGGAGGAGGGAACAGCACAGCAATAAAACCTTTCTTTCCATTAGTTGCTTGTCAGCGTTATGCTGCTGTAACAATGACCAATGATGGCTCTGAAACTTTCACACACTGCTTTTTTAATGTGCTACACTAAATCACAAGGTAAGAACTGAAGAACTGCAGAGAAGGTACAACTTGATAGCACCGATACCTCATAGAAACTTCTGGGAGAGCACATAACTCTCCTCTGCCAGCACACTGAAATCGAGTTGTCAGGGCTCTGAGCAGGGTGAGTCCTCACCCCCCATGAGGATGGACTGCAGCCACTCACTGCCACCAGCATCTGCACACTCTGCCATTAGAAAGTTAATCATAAACAGAAAATCCTAGCTCTGTGCAGGTGGGAAATCAGAGTCATAGAATCATAGAGTGGTAAGGTTGGAAGGGACCTCAAGGATCATCCAGTTCCAACCCCCTGCCATAGGCAGGGACACCTCCCACTAGTACAGCTCACTCAAGGCCTCATCCAACCTGACCTTGAACACCTCCAGGGAGGGAGCAGCCACAACCTCCCTGGAAAACCTCTGCCAGTGCCTCACCACCCTCACTGCAAACAACTTCCTCCTAACATCCAGTCTAAATCTCCCCTCTGCCAGTTTAAACCCATTGCCCCTTGTCCTGTCATTGCAAGACCTTGTCAATAGTCCCTCCCCAGCCTTCCTGTAGGCCCCCTTCAGATACTGGAAGGCTACCCTAAGGTCTCCTGGAAGCCTTCTCTTTCCCAGCCTGCAGAGCCCCAGCTCTCTCAGCCTGTCCTCATAGCAGAGCTGCTGCAGCCCTCTGAGCACCTTCACAGAACTCCTCTGGACCTGCTCCAACACTTCCATGTCCTTCCTGTGCTGGGGGCTCCAGAACTGCACACAGGACTCCAGATCTGATGAGAGCAGAGCAAAGGGGCACAATCCCCTCCCTTGCCCTGCTGCCCACACTGCTCTTGCTGCAACCCAGCACACAGTTGCTGTCTGGGCTGCACTCACACTGCAGGCTCATGTTGAGCTTTTCATCACCCCAGACCCACAGGTCCTTTTCCTCAGGGCTGCACTCCAGCCACTCACCACCCAGTCTGTATTTGTGCTTGGAATTGTAAGCTTCCTGAACCATTGTGCTACCTACTCTTTCCTTGCCTGCACTTACTCTTTACCTTGAGGGTAGTGGGTCACTGGAACAGGTTGCTAAGGCAGGTAGTTGAAGCCCCAGCCCTGGAGATGAGCTGAAGTTCCACAACCTGATCTGGTTGAGGATGCCCCTGCTGAGTTCAGAGGTGGTTGAACTAGATGGCCTTTTGTGCTGGTTTGAGGCTAATTGGAATATTTTAAGGAGAAGAACTAGGTTATAGGCTGAGAAAAGAAAAACACTGGTGGTGTCTACTTCACTCATAGGCTTGTTGAGATGTATAAGAATAAGAACATAAACATAGACAACACACTCACAGAGAGTCTCATGTCTGCCTCTCTGGGAGCTGCTGGCCTCTCTGCTAACCTCACTAACCACTCTGCTTCTAACCTCCCCTGCCCATCCTCCAAGCTCACCTTGCACATAAGGCAAACCTTGGAGTAAGGTATAGGGGTGGGGAGAAGGTGGAAGGGTGGTTGGGAGCCCCTCCTGGGGTCTCTGATTTCTGGGAGGGGAGTTGTGTTTCTGTATTACCTTTAACTTGTGTATTTCTGTAACTATTCCTGTCTATTGTGTATATCTCTGCTTGTACATTGTGCTGAGCTGTAAACAGAGCTTCAGTCCTTAATGAATTAAGGAACATGTCCTTTTCTCATAATCATTTGACCTTTGCACAGCTATGGGCTTTCATGCAGTAGGAGATACTGTTGCAGGAACACACTTTACATTAGCTTTTAGATAAAGAGAAGAAAACCCTGGTATGAAATGGTGATGAGTTCTCACTACAACCTGATTGTTGGGTGGTACCTATGCAGCTAGGAAACTTGGATTTTGATGTAGAAATTCATTCAACAAGGCCAAGTGTAAGGTCCTGCACCTGGGTAGGCACAATCCCAAGCACAACTCCAGGCTGGGTGGTGAATGGCTGAGAGCAACCCTGAGGAAAAGGCCCTGGAGGTCTGGGGTGAAGAAAAGGTCAACATGAGCCTGCAGTGTGCACATGGAGCCCAGACAGCAACCGAGTCCTGGGCAGCATCAAGAGAAGTGTGGCCAGCAGGGCAAGGGAGGGGATTCTGCCACTTTACTCTGCTCTCCTCAGAACCCATCTGGAGTCCTGTGTGCAGTTCTGGAGCCCTCAGCACAGGAAGGACATGGAAGTGTTGGAGTGGGTCCAGAGGAGGCCACGAAGATGCTCAGAGGGCTGCAGTAGCTCTGTTGTGAGGACAGGCTGAGAGAGTTGGGGCTCTGCAGCCTGGAGAACAGAAGGCTTCCAGGAGACCTTAGGGTAGCCTTTTAGTATCTGAAGGGGGTTACAGGAAGGCTGGGGAGGGACTATTGACAAGGTCTTGCAATGCCAGGACAAGGGGCAATGGGTTTAAACTGGCAGAGGGGAGATTTAGACTGGATGTTAGGAGGAAGTTCTTTGCAGTGAGGGTGGTGAGACACTGGCACAGGTTGTTCAGGGAGGTTGCGGCTGCTCCCTCCCTGGAGGTGTTGAAGGCCAGGTTGGAGGAGGCCTTGAGTGAGCTGTGCTAGTGGGAGGTGTCCCTGCCTATGGCAGGGGGTTGGAACTAGATGATCCTTGATGTCCCTTCCAACCTTACCATTCTGTGATTCTATGATTCTATACTTTAAGGGGTGGAGAACAGGCTTAATTTATACTACTTGGCAGGTATGTTATATCTACCCTGCTGTGAAACAGGCTGCTTCTAGCATTTCCCTACTTCAAAATCTCAGTGAATGCCAACGACTGGACAAGGCCCTTGCCACAGAACACAACTGGAGTACATTGTTCCCATCAATACAGGCTTGAATTAAGTGCCTGCAGTCCCACACAGGCACCTCCCTGATGACTGCAGCTGAGTGTACCCACGATGTCCCAAAATTCCTAACTCACCAGTCACAGCTTTTCCCAATATTTTAATATTTCGAGGCACATCATGTTACTGGTTGAGAACAGCAGTGCAAAACAGAGAGAACCCATAAAAACTTTGGAGACAACTGCAATATTCCATATTCCTCTCAGGCTTTTCCCACGTTGCGGTACACAAACAGTACCTGAATCTCAAAACTGCGCCCCTCTTATCAACCACTTATGCTTGCTACTCTCCCACTAAGCCAAAAGATAATCTTCACCGCTGACCCTGACATATCCCCAACCACAATCATGTGTATTTTTCTCCTTGTCTTACTCCACGGTGAGAAAGAGTTGCCCGAGATTGGAAGCACACTGGCTCCATCTGCTGAAACTGCTTCTGCAGAGCTCTACCCCAATACCAGCGGCAGGGAAGATTTAGTGGTATCAACCGACTGATGTAAGTGTTGGAAGCAGATAAGATGCAATAAAAGTGCTTTTGTCTGAGCTGACTCAATAAAAAAACACACATATTAACAATGTTCTCCCCAAATCTACTTTGTGCAGCTGCAGTGTTCTTCACAGCAAGCAATAAACAACCTCTTTGCAAGAATTAGACACTAAACTCTCCAACTATTGCCTATTTCTGATCTCCTAGCATTAATGTGCATTTTATAAAACCAGATTTAGAAGGTAACCTTTACCTTCTGATAGGTCTAAGGGCAAGGAGGTCATACAGGGACTGTTAAGAAATCACAGGTTCACATTGGATAAGTCTCTTGGGATGAATAGAATTAATAGAATCATAGAATGCATAGAATGGTTTAGGTTGGAAGTGACCTCAAAGATCATCCAGTTCCAGGCCTCTGCCATAGGCAGGGACACTTCCCACTAGAACAGGTTGCTCAAGGACTCATCCAACCTGGCTTTGAACACCACCAGGGAGGTTGTGGAGCACCAAACAAGCTCCTGGCAAAGCTGGCAGCTCGTGGCTTGGACAGATTCACTCTGAAATGGGTCAGGAACTGACTGGAGAACTGGGCCCAGAGAGTGATGCTCAATGGAGCCACATCCAGTTGGCAGCTGTCACCAGTGGTGTGTCCCAGGGATTAGTGCTGGGCACAGTCCTGTTCAATATCATTGTTGATGATCTGGACCAGGGGATTGAGTCCAGCATCAGTGAGTTTGCAGATGTTAGGAACAGGTGTGGATCTGTTGGAGGGTAGGAGGGCTCTGCAGAGGGACCTGGACAGGCTGGGTGGGTGGGCAGAGGCCAATCAGATGAGATTTAATGAGGGTTCTACACTTTGGCCACAACAACCCCAAACAGTGCTACAGGCTGGGGACAGAGTTGCTGGAGAGCAGCCAGGCAGAGAGGGACCTGGGGGTGCTGGTAGAGAGTAGCTGAAGATGAGTCAGAAGGGTGCCCAGATGGGCAGGAGAGCCAATGGCATCCTGGCCTGGATCAGGAGCAGTGTGGCCAGCAGGAGCAGGGAGGTTCTTGTGCCCCTGTGCTCAGCACTGCTCAGGCCACACCTTGAGTGCTGTGTCCAGTTCTGGGCCCCTCAATTCAAGAGTGATGTTAAGGTGCTGGAAGGTGTCCAGAGAAGGGTAGCAAGGCTGGGGAGGGGCCTGGAGCACAGCCCTGTGAGGAGAGGCTGAGGGAGCTGGGGGTGTGCAGCCTGCAGAAGAGGAGGCTCAGGGCAGACTTCATTGCTCATTGCTGTATGCAACTACCTGAAGGGAGGTTGTAGCCAGGTGGGGTTGGTTTCTTTTCCCAGGCAACCAACAACAGAACAAGGGGACACAGTCTCAAGGTGTACCAGGGGAGGTCTAGGCTGGGAGGTCAGGCTACATGTATACTTGTCACAAGGCAGCTGTTAATCTGGTGGAAAAATCTAGAGCATCCAATTACATGGTTCCTTAGCATATTTTACTTAGTCATTGTGCTAATTCTAATACCAAGGAAGCTGCATTGGAGGCTGTGAGGAAACTTCTCAGTAACCCCTGGGTGTTTCCTTTCATGAGTATCTCCTCTCTAAGACAGAACATGATTCCACACAGAAGGGAAGACAACCTCTGCTGAAAACACAATGCAGGTCCCTCAGGAGGGACAGAAAAAGACAACAACAGCAATAAAATATCAACCAGGCACCAAAAAAACAGCATAACACAGTGTAGTAAGTGCTTTCTGGAAGATACTAAAAGGCTACTCCAAGGTCTCCTGGAAACCTTCTCTTCTGCAGGCTGCAGAGCCCCAACTCTCTCAGCCTGTCCTCATAGCAGAGCTGCTGCAGCCCTCTCAGCATCTTGGTGGTCTCCTCTGGACCCACTCCAACACTTCCATGTCCTTCCTGTGCTGAGGGCTCCAGAACTGCACATAGGACTCCAGATGGGGTCTGAGGAGAGCAGAGTAAAGGGGCAGAATCCCCTCCCTTGCCCTGCTGGCCACAGTGCTCTTGCTGCAGCCCAACACTCAGTTGGCTGTCTGGGCTGCAGGCTCATGTTCAGCTTTTCATCAACACAGATCCACCTTAAGTAGATAAATTAAGCTCAAGCACGATGGTCTGCGTGCACGGGGCAGGTTTTACAAGCTGAAGCCCTTGCTGATGTGTGATGGGAAAGATGGGACCCCATGTGAGATGAGGAGCTAAGGTGGAATTTAGGGAATTGTGTGCGAGTGCTAAAATAATGCAGCTCTGGGTGCTCACCGAGCTAAGAGGGAGGTCACAATGCTTACAATAGGGGTTCCAAAGGGAGTGTAACCTGTTCCATACAAAAAAGAGATGAATTAACTTTAGTTGGAAGTAGTATTTCTACAGGAAATAAAATCATAGAATCATAGAATGGTAAGGTTGGAAGGGACCTCAAGGATCATCCAGTTCCAACCCCCTGCCATAGGCAGGGACACCTCCCACTAGAACAGGTCACTCAAGGCCTCATCCAACCTGGCCTTGAACACCTCCAGGGAGGGAGCAGCCACAACCTCCCTGGGCAACCTGTGCCAGTGTCTCACCACCCTCATTGGAAAGAACTTCCTCCTAACATCCAGTCTAAAATGATGGCACTTTCCTTATAATGGTTTGGTTTTTTTTTTAAGTGTAAAACAGGTCTTTTTTGAGAATTATATTTTCAAGATGAAGGAAAATCTTATTTAGAAGATTACTTGAATCAATACTGAAGCCAAAGCAGCAGTCTGGGTGGGGTGGGAAATCGCTACCTGCCAAATGCATGGGGGAAGGGTTAAATAAGCAATGTGATCAATATAGCTTATGAGGTTATCAATGTGCTGTGAATAGATAACCAAAGCTAAAGATCTTGATGCAAAATAAAATCTATTCCAAGGAGAACTAAGGTTTGTTTTTAAAAGGAGTTTAGAATTATAGCAATAACAATAGAAAAATGTGTGCTGGAGAGTGAAGAAAAAGAGACAGCACAGCCAGTCACGATGTGGGAAGTGCAATCATGTTCGCAAGTAATTTAGTTTTGTTTCTTTGATATTTTTTTTTTCCTTGATGGCACTTTCTGCTTCTATTCCAAGCATCACAGAGTGCTTTTGTCCATTAACAGTGAGCAAAACTGTTAAAAGGTTTATCCACAGCTAACAGAACAGAGAAGTAAAACTACAGGGAGCAGATTAGGATTTGAATAGATTAACAGGGTTAGTGACCTGGACCTGCATTTGAGTGAACACTCACATAAAACAACTAAGCAAGTTTTTAGTGCTGGAAATCAAGCACAGGCTTCACAGGAATAAAAGCTCTGGCATCATAGAATCATAGAATGGTAAGGTTGGAAGGGACCTCAAGGATCATCCAGTTCCAACCCCCTGCCAGAGGCAGGGACACCTCCCACTAGTACAGCTCACTCAAGGGCTCCTCCAACCTGGCCCTGAACACCTCC
>VWZE01018618.1:154152-168513 GCA_013396675.1 Eubucco bourcierii
GAGACTGACCCGCTGGAGAAGATAATTTCTTTGAAGAAGGTTCTTTTGAGCTATGCTTTAGACATTAGAGCAAAATGAGTTGCTCCGTTTTGGTGTCAGTTCATTTTTTGTCCCTCTAATCTCAGCCTGGAGTGCTCTCTTTCTGTGTAACCAGTTGTGAATGAAGGTCCTGCTGATGCTGACCAGACAGAGAGGAGAAGGCTTCAAGCAGACCTTATAGTAGCTTTCCAGTATCTGAAGGGAACCTACAGGAAGGCTGGGGAGGGACTATTGACAAGGTCTTGCAATGCCAGGACAAGGGGCAATGGGTTTAAACTGGCAGAGGGGAGATTTAGACTGGATGTTAGGAGGAAGTTGTTTGCAGTGAGGGTGGTGAGGCACTGGCACAGGTTGCCCAGGGCGGTTGTGGCTGCTCCCTCCCTGGAGGTGTTCAAGGCCAGGTTGGATGAGGCCTTGAGTGACCTGTGCTAGTGGGAGGTGTTCCTGCCTCTGGTAGGTGGTTTGAACTAGATGATCCTTGAGGTCCCTTCCAACCTTACCATTCTATGATTCTATGTATCCTTGTCCACCAGCAGCGTGACTTGAACTGTTTCTGTGCGATGGGCTTCCTATGGAAAAGAGCAACCTATTTCCACAGGCAAGTAATTATTCTCAAGAAAACCTAAACTCTCTGTTGTGGAGCTGGAGGTTTTGACCTTCACTGCTAACCTTAAAGCTGTCCTGAAGATTTCAGGAGCTGTAGTGATTCTGTTTCTTATTCAAACAGAAATTTCTTCTCTCCTATTGCGATGCCTTTTTCTCCCGATTCATTTTTGATCAAAGAGACATAAGCTTTCTGAGCAATGGAGCAGGGAAAGAGGGAATTGTGCTGCCAGAGGAGAAAGCAGCAGGCAAATAAAACAGCTCTTTCCCTCTTACATTGCTGTACACAGCATTAGCTGTGAGTCCTCAAGAAGCCAGAGCAGCTGTGGGAAAAGCAGCAAGACTTTTGCCATCATGATAAAAGGGAGTGTGAGGCTGATCTTGCAGAGCTGCATTGCTTTGGACAGAAATAATTGGAAGTGCTGGAAACACTCCTGAACAGCCAGCAAGTTCAACCAGCTTCTAAAGGGGTTTTTGTTGTTCTTCTTCTTCTTGGGCAATTCTTTACTATCAGAAAAGGCAACAACATGACAAAAGCACATTTTGAACACTGTGTTGTATCCATGGTCCCACCCTGGTTGTCTCAGTGTGATTACAAATCTTACCCACCATCCAAACAATATAGTCATTAAGGAGCTTCCTAACTGCTTTGAATTACTTATGGTGTCTTGCAAAACTACTGACTATAGAATGCTTCCAGGACAAAAGTTCACTGATAGTATAGAATCATAGAATCATAGAATGGTAAGGTTGGAAGGAACCTCAAGGATCATCTAGTTCCAACCCCTTGCCATAGGCAGAGACACCTCCCACTAGTACAGGTCACTCAAGGCCTCCTCCAACCTGGCCTTGAACACCTCCAGGAAGGGAGCAGCCACAACCTCCCTGGGCAGCCTGTTCTATATGCTCTCATTTTTACCTATGAGTAACTAATCTCTCATACTGCCCTACTGGTAAAATCTGGGTACAACATAATCCCCTAAACCATGGGGTGCCTCTCTTACAAGCTTGCATGCTAAAGGAGGCAGTATGGGCAGTAACCATGATGAGTTAGAGATCAGTTTGCACCTGCAGGGCTACAGTCTTTCTGGGATCACATAGATGTGGAGGAGTGTTGCAATGGAAGATTTAGCACTTTAGGAAGGACAGGATGACAAAACAAGGCAGAGGGCTTGCCCTTTATGTGAGAGAGCAACTGAACTGTATGTAGCTCTGCCTGAGGATGGATGAGGAGCATTTAAGGCTCAGTTGGCTAATTTATTATTGTTCTATCTACTGATTTGTCATTATTACATCGAACTGCTGGAGCGAGTCCAGAGGAGGCCACATAGATGCTCAGAGGGCTGGAGCAGCTCTGCTATGAGAACAGACTGAGAGAGTTGGGGTTCTGCAGCCTGGAGAAGAGAAGGCTTCGAGGGGACCTTGGAGTGGCCTTCCAGGATCTGAAGGGGGCCTACAGGAAGGCTGGGGACTGTGACTGTTGACAAAGTCTTGCAATGACAGGACAAGGGGCAATGGGTTTGAACTGGCAGAGGGGAGATTTAGACTGGATGTTAGGAGGAAGTTGTTTGCAGTGAGGGTGGTGAGACACTGGCACAGGTTGCCCAGGGAGGTTGTGGCTGCTCCCTCCCTGGAGTTGTTCAAGGTGAGGTTGGAGGAGGCCTTGAGTGCCCTGTACTAGTGGGAGGTGTCCCTGCCTATGGCAGGGGGTTGGAACTGGATGATCCTTGAGGTCCCTTCCAACCTTACCATTCTATGATTCTATGATTCTATGGTTCCTTATTAGAGGCAAAATGAGAATACAGGCTCACCAGAGACCTGGCATCTTTAGTGAAGATACACACCAGTACTGCAATACCATTTTAGGTATTGCTCTTAGTTTTAATGAGCATAGAATCATAGACTTGTCAGGGTTGGAAGGGACCTCAAGGATCACTTAGCTCCAAACCTCCTGCTATGGGCAGGGACATCTCACACTAGATCAGGTTGCACAGAGCCACATCCAGCCCAGACTTAAAAACTTCCAGGGATGAGGCTTCAGCCACCTCTGTGGGCAACCTGTTCCAGTGTCTCACCACCCTCATGATGAAGAACTTCTTCCTGACATCCAGTCTGAATCTATCCAGTTTTGCTCCATTTCTCCCAGTCCTATCACTACCTGACATCCTGAAAAATGATGAGGGATGAGGGATATGGTCATTGACTTTGGACTGGGACAGTAATTTTCATTTGTTAGAAGGCTCTTATAGATTTAATCAGATTACTTTTCCCTAATATATATATATATATAATTCATTCTAAATGAAAGAATTAATTACACTCACTCACACTGGGACATTGATTCCAGTAATGCTTTGTAACACAATACCCTTTTGCTAATCAAATCCTTAGGTACTTAACTCTTCCACAATGTAACTTTCATACAGGACACACAAACTTTGCTTTTCTTGCAACTGACAGAGGAGAATTTAGAGATCAATGAAAGATGCTTAAAATACCTAAAACCAGAGGATTTCCCCTCAAAATTAAAGGAGTATTTAAACTCAGGTGTTATTTATGGGGGTATATTATCTAAAATTGTTGGAGCAGGAGTCAAAAAACATAGTTGTTATTTCAATAAAGATGATAAGTAGGTAAATAGATAGGCAGAGAGGCTAATTAATAGATAGATAGATAGATAGATAGATAGATAGATAGATAGATAGATAGATAGACAGACAGAGAAAAAGATACAGACAGGTAGCTACATAGATACATAGACACAGATAGACATAGTTAGACAGCTAGCTAGCTAGATAGGTACATAGATAGATACATAGATAGACTCATTGAATCATCAAATCATAGAATCATTGAGTCATAGAACCATACAATCAGTCAGAGTTGGAAGGGAGCACAAGGATCAGCCAGTTCCAAACCCCCTGACATGAACTGGGACACCCTACCCTAGATCAGGCTGCCCACAGCCTCATCCAGCCTGGCCTTAAACACCTCCTCAACCACCTCCCTGGGCAACCCATTCCAGGCTCTCACCACTCTCATGCTGAAGGAATTCCTCCTCACCTCCAGTCTGAATCTCCCCACCTCCAGCTTTGCTCCATTCCCCCAGTCCTGTTACTACCTAATAGCCTAGAAAGTCCCTCCCCAGCTTATTTGTAGGCTCCTTTCAGATACTAGAAGGCCACAATATAGATAGGCAGACAGACAGGCAGATAGATAGACGGATAGACAGACAGACAGACATATAGATAGATAGACAGGCAGATAGACAGACAGGCAAACAAACAGACAGATAGATACATAGACACAGCTAGACATAGATAGACAGACGGATAGATACATAGATAGACATAGAGAGATACAAAGATAGAGAGAGAGAGAGATAAAGAGAGATGGATGGATGGATAGATAGATAGATAGATAGACAGACAGGCAAGCAAACAGACAGATAGATACATAGACACAGCTGGACATAGATAGCTAGACAGACAGACAGATAGACAGACAGACATAGATAGATGGACAGATTGATAGACAGACTGACAGACAGACAGACAGATAGATGGATGGATAGATAGGTAGACAGACAGACTTACAGACAGGCAAACAGACAGATAGATACATAGACATAGCTGGACATAGACAGAGAGATAGATACATAGATAGACATAGAGAGATACAAAGAGATAGCAAGAGTGAGAGATGAGAGATGCATAGATAGATAGATAGATAGATATGGATGATAGATACATAGAGAGATAGAGAGATAGATAGATAGATACATAGGTAGGTAGGTAGATAGACAGACAGATAGACAGACTGACAGACAGGCAAACAAACAGACAGATACATAGACACAGCTGGGCATAGATAGAGAGGCAGACAGACAGACAGATAGATATATAGATAGACATAGATACAAGGAGGTATATATATAGAGAGAGAGACAAGAGACAGATGGATAGATGGATAGATAGATGATAGACAGATAGACAGACAGACAGACACTTCTATAGAGATGTTAATAACAGATTCTATTTTGTTCTCTAGGATCCAAGTTAACAGAAATTATTTGCACTCCCAATAATATTGATTGTTTGGCTATTAGAATAACTGATTTGGTCTGGTGGAGTCTAGAGCAAGTCATAAATACTGTGCCAGGAAAAGGTGCTTCCAAGCACAGCTCTGATCTTATTTGGCAATAAAAAGAAGAACCCAGAGCGCATCAAAGCAAATTGCTGAGGACAATGGGATAAAGATTCATATTATTTTCTTTAGGAAGAATGGAAGGGAGATGAAGCTTTATTATTCTGAGTTTTGTTTTAAGCTGTGTGATTTTGCAGCACATAACTGCTGTCACTTGTGGTAAATAATGCTTCTGGTTTTTTTCTTAATCTGCCTTCAAATGAAAGAAAACATTCTGAACAGATTGCAGATATCTCAAGGTCTAGAACAAAAGTGCATGAGAGTAGGAAGGTAAAATGTAGTTAGTTAATAATCTTAATTTGGTTGACTTCACTTAATAGAAAAACACATAAACTATTTCATCCATGAAAGGTGGTTGCTATTTTTCTATCAATTAGAAGCAGCATCCAGATAATGAATGTGTCACCATTAAGCTCCTTCCCTTGCAATTAAGGTAATAGAGGTCCTTCAGGGATAAGACATTTTCCAGTGTTCAGTCAATAGAAGCAATTCTTAAAAAATTTCATATCCCTATGCAAGAATGACAAAATATTTGCAGTCAGTTCCAATTGCAGCTTAGAGGAGGGGTGAAGAAAAATATCACTGAGTACAAATGCTCAAAACTGAAAAAGTCTTCCAAAAAACTTGCAGTGACCTCATTCAGGATGGAACATAACATGGGTTTAAACTGGGAAAGGGGAGATTTAGACTGGATGTTAGGAGGAAGTTCTTCACAGTGAGGGTGATGAGACACTGGCACAGGTTGCCCAGGGAGGCTGTGGCTACTCCCTCCCTGGAGGTGTTCAAGGCCAGGTTGGAGGAGGCCTTGAGTGACCTGTGCTAGTGGGAGGTGTCCTTGCCCACGGCAGGGGGTTGGAACTAGATGATCCTTGAAGTCCCTTCCAACCTTACCATTCTATGATACTATGATAAATCCATAATCATACAGGCATGATATGATCCTTTGGAGCTATCATGTAAAAACACTCTTTTTGCTGAAAATATTGATTGTATTTTAAGGTCAGATTATCAACTACTAAAAAAAAAAAAAAAAAAAAAAAAAAAAAAGAAAAAAAAAAAAAAAAAAAAAAAAANAAGAGAAAGAGAAAGAGAAAGAGAAAGAGAAAGAGAAAGAGAAAGAGAAAGAGAAAGAGAAAGAGAAAGAGAAAGAGAAAGAGAAAGAGAAAGAGAAAGAGAAAGAGAAAGAGAAAGAGAAAGAGAAAGAGAAAGAAAGAGAAAAAGAGAAAGAAAGAAGGAAAAAGAGAAAGAAAGAGAAAGAGAAAGAAAGAAGGAAAAAGTAAGAAAGAGAAAGAGAAAGAAAGAAGGAAAAAGAGAAAGGGAAAGAGAAAGAGAAAGAAAGAGAAAGAGAAAGAGAAAGAGAAAGAGAAAGAGAAAGAGAAAGAGAAAGAGAAAGAGAAAGAGAAAGAGAAAGAGAAAGAGAAAGAGAAAGAGAAAGAGAAAGAGAAAGAGAAAGAGAAAGAGAAAGAGAAAGAGAAAGAGAAAGAGAAAGAGAAAGAGAAAGAAAGAAGGAAAAAGAGAAAGGGAAAGAGAAACAGAAACAGAAACAGAAACAGAAACAGAAAGAGAGAAGGAAAAAGAGAAAGAGAGAGAGAAAGAGAAAGAAAGAAAGAAAGAAAGAGAGAAAGAGAGAACTTTGGCTTTTATGGGTGCGTGTTGGATGAAGACATAATGGTTACAAGAGGTTGGTTACAAGAGGTTGGTAGCTATTCAAGCTAGCTGTCAGGAGGAGTGGAAGTCAAAGACTGACACCAACCAAGGATTTAGGAGAACAGGGTGGAATAAACTACCTCTATTAAGCAGAGAGGATAAACTGTTTGAGGGAGAAAAAAATGAAAGAGTGTATCTGGGATCAAATTCCAAACCCATGTTATGGTATAGCAAGGTATTCTGGACCATAAGTTAGTGCACAGCAAAGAGAGATGGTAAGAAATTCCCAAGACAGGACAATAGGATTTGTGGCTGGACCCCAAGGCTATAAATCCTATAATAAGTAGATATACCAAGTTGGCTGAAGGGAAGCATAAAGTGCATCATGACATATTTGGCATTATTGAGCAATAGATGCTCTGCAAGAAGAACAGGCTGCAGTAGGAAAGACTTATTACTTTTATAGACCTTCTAAAGGAGTGGAGAATCAATGTGGAAAACCAGTACAGGGTCTTTTCAACCCTACTGCTTGTGAAGTATGTCCTGGAAGATCAGATATGGTGGCTATAAAAAGAGGAGAGGATTTTTATTGTTAACTTTTCTTTGCTACAAGATGTGAACATTAGGTTGAGAGTGTGAGAAAAGCTTGATCAGCTTAGGATCATTCTGTCCCAAACTGATGACATAATTGTTTTGGATGTTCTTGCTCCTCCTGAGAACCTAACTGATGGAGGCAAAGAACGAAAGTAATTTTCTGCTTACATTTGAAAGTATTATTCTCTTCTGTGATAGTATTCTAGTAAATTTCATTCTGTGATTGTGAGGAGAAGCAGCAGTTATTACCATCGAACTGTAATGAGAGGCAGCAGCGTTTTCAGCATTTCCCCATAATACTAAAAGCAATTATTGTAATATCTCAAATATAAAAGTAATTATGAATCATAGAATCATAGAATGGTAAGGTTGGAAGGGACCTCAAGGATCATCCAGTTCCAACCCCCTGCCATAGGCAGAGACACCTCCCACTAGTACAGGTTACTCAAGGCCTCCTCCAACCTGGCCTTGAACACCTTCAGGGAGGGAGCAGCCACAACCTCCCTGGGCAACCTGTGCCAGTGTCTCACCACCCTCACTGTAAAGAACTTCTTCCTAACATCCAGTCTAAATCTCCGCTCTACCAGTTCAAACCCATTGCCCTTTGTCCTGTTGTTGCAAGACCTTGTCAATAGCCCCTCCCCAGCCTTCCTGTAGGCCTCGTTCAGATATTGGAAGGCTACTCTAAGGTCTAGTCACAGCAGGGTTTGGTTTTTCATCTCCAAATAACACTGTCTGCTACCAGAGGGCATTATCCTGAAGCATAATCCTTCTACAGCCTTTCAAATTTCAGGTTACTAAAAGATAATGTTTTTTGTTGGACTTAATGTCTGATTAGGGGATGGCTTTTCAATAAATCTTTGGTTTCAATAAGATGACCTTTCCACCAGTGGAAAAAACACGAGTCCTCAAAGTGAGACTGGACAATTTATGTCTTAGTATGGTATGGCTTCTCTTGTGTGGGGAAAATTAATTTGAATTCATAAATCTTTTAATTCATTTGAAACCAGGTTTTTCCCAAGTAGGACTGATAAACTAGAAAAAGCTTAAACCTCAAGTTATTTTCTGGCTTTCTTTTTTTTTTCACAGCCTTCTACTGCAATTATTTCCTGATTCATCAGCCCAAAGCAAATTAATGCAAGAAGAAAGACAATCAGGATTAAACATAAAGATTTGTTTCTAACAATTCTTCCTCTTCAAATTATTGCTGGATAACAATGTCCTTTACTATCTTCTCTAAATTATTTAAAGTAAGCTAAGCAATCTAAATTCTTCTTCTTCTCACTGAATTATTTAGGGCATAAATGTTTCCTGTTGGATGCTTTCCTGGTCATATAATGTATCCCAGGCTAAGTGAATAAAATTAATCTTAATGCAGTAAGACAAGTGCAATAGCTAGGAAAAGCAGTTGAAGTGCTTTCAATATGTATTAACTCAAGAAAATTGCAAAAGGTCAGTAAAATCCATTTCTTATTTTCATTAATAAAGCTCCAGAAGTCTCAAAGAATTTTTGTTAATTTTTTTCACATGACACTGAACTCAAAGTTTTGGTTTTTTTTTTCCCCCCAATGCCTGTTTTACTTCCAGCAGAATGAACTTCTTTTGAGACGTATTCAGGTTCTTGTCATTCATAATGATGGGTCCCTAAGTGTCTTGGGTTTACAGGGGGCGAGACAGAACTCTTTAACCCTTCTCAAAGCAGTCAAAGCAAGCTCTCTGCACCAGGTTGGGTACAATTGGAAGCTTAAATGAAAGTACTGTTCATAACGATGTATTACAGCACAAAGCATATAAAATACACAAAAATCCATAGTCCACATCAGCCACAGTTCTCCAAAAAAAAAAAAAAAAACACTTAGGCCAATGTTTTCAAAACATTGATTGGATTAGAATTATAGAATCATAGAATGGTAAGGTTGGAAGGGACCTCAAGGATCATCTAGTTCCAACCCCCTGCCATAGGCAGGGACACCTCCCACTAGTACAGCTCACTCAAGGCCTCCTCCAACCTGGCCTTGAACACCTCCAAAGAGGGAGCAACCACAGCCTCCCTGGGCAACCTGTGCCAGTGTCTCACCACCCTCACTGCAAACAACTTCCTCCTAACATCCAGTTTCAATCTTCCCTCTACCAGTTCAAACCCATTGTCCCTTGTCCTGTCATTGCAAGACCTTGTCAATAGTCCCTCCCCAGCCCTCCTGTAGCCCACTTCAGATACTGGAAGTCCACTCCAAAGATGTCCTCTAAGGCTTCTCTTGTCCAGGCTGACTTGGAGGACTTCATGACACATTACAATACGAGAGGGATGTGGAGGTGCTGGAGAGAGCACAGAGGAGGAAAACAAAGCTGGGAAAGGGCCCAGAGAATAAATCTTAAGAGGAGTGACTGAGGGAGCTGGGGATGGTTAGTGTGANCCTGAATGTGTTTAAAGGTCATTTGGATGTGGTGCTTGGGGATATGGTTTATGGTGAACTTTGTAGAGTAGGATTATTGATTGGACTTGGTGATCCTGAGGGTCTCTTCCAATCTGAATATTTCTGTGATTCTGTGATAGCTTTCTGTGATTGCAATGTGAAGGGAGGTTGTAGCCAGGTGGAGTTGGTCTCTTCTACCAGGCAACCAGCAAAAGAACAAGGGGACACAGTCTCAAGTTGTGCCAGAGGAAGTCTAGGCTGGATGCTAGGAGGAAGTTGTTACCAAAGAGAGTGATTGGCATTGGAATGGGCTGCCCAGGGAGGTGGAGGAGTCGGTATCCCTGGAGGTGTTGAAGCAAAGCCTGGATGGAGCACTTAGTGCCATGGTCTGGTTGATTGGCTAGGGCTGGGTGCTAGGTTGGGCTGGGTGAGCTTGGAGGTCTCTTCCAACCTGCTTGATTCTTTGATTCTATTTTAAAAGAGGCATTTTTACAATACTCTGTATAATGCTACTTACATAACTCTGTATTTCACAGTGCAAAGGGAAAATTGGCTAGACCTAAACAAGCAGGAATTAAAATCTCTAGAATGGTTCGCAATGATTTGAGAGGACTGTGTTTAAAATCAGCAAACTTTAGAACTAGGCCAGTAAGCTCCATGACTGATACAATTTTTAGATATAAATTAAAAGACCAAGCTTATTTATGCAGCACTGCTGCAGAAACTCTCATCATTCCAAAGCAATCTGAAATATTGCAGTGTACGCATGCAACCCAGACAGCCAGCTGAGTCCTGGGCTGCAGCAAGAGCAGTGTGGGTAGCAGGGCAAGGGAGGGGATTCTGCCACTTTGCTCTGCTCTCCTCAGACCCCACCTGGAGTCCTGTGTGCAGTTCTGGAGCCCCCAGCACAGGAAGGACATGGAAGTGTTGGAGCGGGTCCAGAGGAGGCCACAAAGATGCTCAGAGGGCTGCAGCAGCTCTGCTGTGAGGACAGGCTGAGAGAGTTGGGGTTCTGCAGCCTGGAGAAGAGGAGGCTTCGAGGGGACCTGATAGTAGCCTTCCAGTATCTGAAGGGGGCCTACAGAAAGGCTGGGGAGGGACTATTGACAAGGACTTGCAATGACAGAACAAGGGGCAATGGGTTTGAACTGGCAGAGGGGAGATTGAAAGTGGATGTTAGGAGGAAGTTGTTTGCAGTGAGGGTGGTGAGACACTGGCACAGGTTGCCCAGGGAGGTTGTGGCTGCTCCCTCCCTGGAGGTGTTCAAGGCCAGGTTGGATGAGGCCTTGAGTGACCTGTACTAGTGGGAGGTGTCCCTGCCTATGGCAGGGGGTTGGAACTGGATGATCCTTGAGGTCCCTTCCAGCCTTACCATTCTATGATTCTATGATTTCATTGCACTAGACTGCTGACAGGTAAGACAATCTGTCTGTTTTATACACCTTCAGAAAAAAATATAAACCAAGTTGAAAAAAAGGGATTGAATTGGAATCCACTCCCTGATCCATTATTTCTTACTGAAAAAACTTGGGTTTTTCCTCCTGCAAATGGATGTCCATTGGTGTGTTAAGAGCAAGAGACTCCCTAACACAGTATGATTAAAAAAGTTTATTAAATAGTGTAACATTAAGTAAAATTCAACATCCATATGTTCTTTAGGTGAGAGAAGTGTTACTGTACTCCATGCTGTCTGACTGATCTTCTTGTTTGGGTTTGCAAAGGTACAGGGAGGGGGGGAGATAGAGACAGTGTCCTAGCTGTCAATAGCCTCTCTGGACCTCTTTGAGGTACAGGGTGGGTGGTGGTTTTTATGCTGCTATTGAAGTGTAAATATATGTAAATAAATTTTGCACATGTTTATTCCCTTTTATACTTTAATATTTGATCTACTTTTGTAAATGTAATTTCATTTCACTTCCAAAATTCATTTTGTCGGGGTGCAAATCCAACCCTCAAGGATGTGGAAACCAATTCCCTGCACCATTTAGGTTTCATCTTTTCAGTTACTCTTCATGAAAGTAATCAGTAGGTAAAGCTACTGAAAGGAAAGGAGAAAATCAAAAGGGATTAAAACTTAAATTTCTAGAAAAAGCAGAGAATGAATTGCATCATGTCATGTCCTGTGTCCTCCCTCCCACAGAAATGGTGCCTGGAAGAGCGGGTCACTTCCCCTCTGGTGACATCCTGTGGATCAGAGTGCTGCAGCAGCTCTGCTATGAGGACAGGCTGAGAGAGTTGGGGGTCTGCAGCCTGGAGAANACAGGACAAGGGACAATGGGTTTGAACTGGCAGAGGGGAGATTTAGACTGGATGTTAGGAGGAAGTTGTTTACAGTGAGGGTGGTGAGACACTGGCACAGGTTGCCCAGGGAGGTTGTGGCTGCTCCCTCCCTGGAGGTGTTCAAGGCCAGGTTGGAGGAGGCCTTGAGTGCCCTGTGCTAGTGGGAGGAGTCCCTGCCTATGGCAGGGTGTTAGAACTAGATGATCCTTGAGGTCCCTTCCAACCCTACCATTCTATGATTCTATGAATCCCAGTAAAACCAAGCCACCTAAGAGCTGTAGCATATCAGTATTGGGAATATGTGGCCCACCAGAAAGTGTGCTTTGAGCTACAGGACTGAGATCTCCAACCCATTCCCTTTCTCAGGATCAGAAAGGATTATTTTGCAAAGCAGACAGCCTAAAGATTACCCTGTTCTCTGATACTTGCTCTTATGTATGTTAATATGCTGAGCTGTCAGCTAGAGAACATCTACCTTGATCCTCAACTCAGCGTAACAGGGGCCAGAAACAGGAGAAGCAGAGCTGGATGCATTTTGGAAATCTCCTGTACAAAGATGCAGGTGAATGACTCTTATTTGTCATAGCAGAAGAGATCACTGATAATTCCTTGAAAGTAGAGATGCAATACTGATGTAAATCAGAGCAAAGCTGCATTCTTTATCTGTTCCCAGACTGGTTTAAAATTTATATTGCTGCCTGACACATCTCTTATACCAGAAACCATCATATCCCTGAACTGGTTGCTTTAGCATTAATGTCATTCTGTCACATTCAGTGCTTCTAAGATGGTTGGAGCAAGCTGAGGAATCAGATCCAAACACCTCCCAGGATGGTAAACCATGTAGTAAAAAACATCTTCTTGGAAGAAAAACAAAAAACAAACAAACAAAGCAAAAACCAAACCCTGGGTTTACTTTTCAGGCAGTCTGTTACAAGGAAAATATTGCTGGAGAGGAAAAACAACGAAAAAAAGAAAGAAAAAGAAAACTGATTCAGTTGATGACAAAGGGAAAAAGAACTTTTCTAGTATTGGGAATTTATCATAGGTTTCTTGAAAAGTATACAGGGCTTGAAGAATGTTCTGCTTGTGAATGTTACATGTCCCGTGGTTTATTTTGTTATCTTCCAGCCTCCTATAAAAACCTTCTGGAAAAAAAAACAACAAAACATATCTACACAATGTGACCTTCTGCTTCCATCATTTCTCATTCTGAGAAGAAAACTAAGGAGATTTTGCCTCAGCTATGCTTGTAGGAGTTAGGTGCCTCTGTTTGAAGAGAAGTGCCTTAGCTGGGATAGGCTCTCAAGTTTTCTTGCAGATGAGTCAGGAAAGAAGCTGCTTTTAGTGTCTCAGTCTGAAGGGAAGTCATTTTCTGGTTGCCTGATGTTGTGGTAGGCCTAAGCAGGCCAAAATAGGCTTATACATGTCCTGCCTTGCCCAGTCATGTTTTTCTGCTCTCCCTTTCTCTGTTTTGGGGAGAAGCAACCTCGGGAAAGAGGACAAAGAACCTGGAGCCACTGAGTCTGGGGACCCTGGTCCTTTGCATCCTGTGGTAAACAAGGTACGCAGGCTCAGCTTGTGTATGCCTTGTGCAAGGCCTGTGTTCTGCCCTAAAAAGGGTAAAGCAAGCCTATGGCTTCACCTTCTCTTCTGCAGGCTGCAGAGCCCCAGCTCTCTCAGTCTGTCCTCATAGCAGAGCTGCTGCAGCCCTCTGAGCATCTTCATGGCTTCCTCTGGACCCGCTCCAACACTTCCATGTCCTTCCTGTGCTGAGGGCTCCAGAACTGCACACAGGACTCCAGGTGGGATCTGACAAGAGCAGAGCAAAGGGGCAGAATCCCCTCCCTTGCCCTGCTGCCCACACTGCTCTTGACGCAGCCCAGCACACAGTTGCTGTCTGGGCTGCACTCACACTGCAGGCTCATGTTGAGCTTTTCATCACCCCAGACTCCAAGGTCCTTTTCCTCAGGGCTGCTCTCAGCCATTCCCCACCCAGCCTGGAGTTGTGCTTGGGATTGTGCCTACCCAGGTGCAGGACCTTACACTTGGTATTGTTGCATTTCCTGCGGTTGGCCTGGGTCCACTTCTCCAGACTGTCCAGATCCCTCTGGATGGCATCCCTACCATATCATTTCACATTAATTAATAACCCCTCCACTACACCTGAGAGGTGGGAAAATCAGCTTCAACCCCCTATTTCATCCCAATGAAGAACGTTTTCAGTGAAACATACTTGGACAAGTTACAATAATTTGGCCATATGGTGCTTCAGTGGAGAGTGAGTGATACGGACTACCTCATCAAGCAAAATGTCCTTAAAGACTGCCAAGTTACTGCATGACAAATACACTGGCATTTTCTTCAGCAGGCATTTCCCTCAAGGATTAATCTGCTTCTGCCACCTGAAGTGTGGTATTCACTCATGTGGATCTGCTCACCCCCCAGATCATAGAATCATAGAATGGTAAGGTTGGAAGAGACCTCAAGGATCATCCAGTTCCAACCACCTGCCATAGGCAGGGACACCTCCCACTAGTACAGGTCACTCAAGGCCTCGTCCAATCTGACCTTGAAC
>VWZE01018619.1:0-13386 GCA_013396675.1 Eubucco bourcierii
CCCAAGCAGCTCATCTGCAGCTGGGGTGGGTTTGCTGGTGCCCAGGGACTGGCTCTGGGCCCAAGAACAGGTCAGGACATGCAGTGTGCACCTTTGCAGTTCCCCAGTACTGGTGATAAGAAGGTCAATGAGAAGAGCTCTTGGTACAAAGGGGAAGGGAAGCAGCCCAGACACCTACCTTTTGAAAATGCCCTCCCAGGGGCCCAGCTGAGCACCCACTCTGCACCTAGAGGAGGCCTTTGCACCTGCAGGGTGTGGGAGGCTGTGCCAGGTCCAGCTGCTGACTTTTCTGCTCTTTGCACAAGGCCCTCAAAGGTGCTGCAAGGCAGAGAGGAATCCAACCCCTGGTGTTGGGAAGAGGACAGAGTCTGAAGGTCACAGCTGTGAGAGCAGCAAGGAGGAGGCTTGGGCAAAGCATGCAAAGACATCCCCGTGGGCAGATGAGCCTCTGTGTAGCCAGGAGCAGCTCCTGACTTGTGTTTGGAACTGACCAGCTGGTACCCTGGTTTCTTTCACTGTCCTTCTCACCAGCTCCCTCCTTTCTGGGCACTCTCTGCCTTGAGTGATGGGCAGGATGCCTGCTTGGAACACCCAGGGGATGCCCATGGGCAGAGAGGTGGCTGAGCCTGAGCATCCTGCATCTAGGGAGGTTGCCAGTCTCAGTAAGCCGCTGAAAGAAAGTCTTGGATGCTCCAAGACTTTGCTTTCACAATGGAGCTGAGAGCTGCAGGCTCCCTGCGGGGGAGTGTCCCTTTCACCAGCTGATAGCCATCGGGGAGAGAGGGGAGGAAAGAAAGAAAGGGAAGAGGGTGGGCGGTGAGTAGGAAAGGAGATATCACTGCAGGTGGCTGCTGGAGAGTCCTGAGGTATGGCCAGCAGAAGACACCCAAGGAGCTGTCCTGGCATGAGCTGCTCTGGATTGCCCCAAAGGGTTCAGGCTTGGCACCAGCCTGTGCAGCTGGTCTGGGTACAGCAATGACTTCCCAAGCCAGAAGCTCTGCAGGCAGAGGGTTGTGTCTCATAGAATCCTAGAATGGGAAGGTTGGAAGGGACCTCAAGGATCAGCCAGTTCCAACCCCCTGCCATAGGCAGGGACACCTCCCACTGGCACAGGGCACTCAAGGCCTCATCCAACCTGGCCTTGAACACCTGCAGGGAGGTTGTGGAGCACAGAAGAGCTGCAGGGAGGTTGTGGAGCACAGAAGAGCTGCAGGGAGGTTGTGGAGCACAGAATCACCCAACNTCTGTGCTCCACAACCTCCCTGGGCAACCTGTGCCAGTGTCTCACCACTCCTCAACCTGTGCCAGTGTCTCACCACCCTCAACCTGTGCCAGTGTCTCACCACCCTCAACCTGTGCCAGTGTCTCACCACCCTCACTGTAAAGAACTTCCTCCTAACATCCAGCCTAAATCTCCCCTCTGCCTGTTTAAACCTATTCTCATTGGCAAAACTCCTGCCAAGGGCATCAGTGGATGATGCTGGCCCATGGCAGGCAGAGGGAACCTTGCCAGCCCAGGGACTAATTCAGGGCCAGCCCCCCCTGGGCAGAGCTCAGCACCACCAAGGTGGCTCTTGGAGCACTTTGAAGCTGCAGCTGCCAGGGATACTAAAGTGAGGAGCAAACCTGGTTCCAGAGCTGCCTGAGCTGCTGCTGCTCCACCTGTGCTGGGCACCAGCCTGTGGACCCCTGGAGCCTGTGGACCCCCAGCTGAGCTCATGCTGCTGTCTCCATCTGAGCTGGCACCGATTGCCAGGGCTCTTTGTGAGTCCCAGAAGGTTTGGCTCCTGTTGCCTGCTGGACTCAGTTTTCCTTCAAACCTCCCAGCTTGCTGGGTGGAGACCCAGAGAAGGGGTGGGATGCTGAGGTGGCCCCAGAACCCCAGGCTGAAGCATCCATCCCTCGAGTCCTGGGGGGTTAGTGTGTCCCTGCTGCTGCAGTCCCTGCTGGCAGAGGGAGGTCTCTGTCCTGAACAGAAACCAGCCCCTGGGTGAGCTGCCAGCGCTGCCAGGACCTTTCACCTGCCTTGACCCCCTCGACCTGGCAGGCAGGGGCAGCCTCACTGTGTGGCTCCTGCCTGCTCAGGTGCCTCAGGCTGCCAGGGCCAGGCTCGGGCACGGCAGCAGCACAGAGACCCACAGCAGCTCCTCTGCTGCCAGTGCACCACGGGAGGTGACACCACAGCCCCAGTCCAGTGGCATCTCTGCTTCTGCTCCATGCCACAGCTCCCCATAGAGACCCCACAGAGCAGGCTGGGCTCTGAGTGCTGCACAGGGCTGCAGGGGTGACAGTGCCCAGCACCAGGGTAGTGGCATCTCGGTCAGGACACCCTGGGTGGGCGCAGGGAGAGGGCACAACAGGGTGGGACTGCAGTGGGAGCCACAGCCTGAGATGGGTCAGCCCCCCCCCCCAGTCATCCCCAGCACGGACACGGCAAGCAGAGCCCAGGCAGGCAGGGGAGATGTCACAGCTGTCCCCTGCTGCTCAGAGCGCCTGAAGCTGGCCCCAGCCCCGCCGGGGCGGCACATCGCGGGTGGGAGTGGGGATGCCCTGTGCCGGCTGCGCACGGGTGCCGTGCGGGGGCACCGGCGGCTGGCCGGGAGGGCTCTGATTCACACGGGGCGCGGGGAGCCGTGGGAACGAGCGCGGGGCTCGGCTCCCGGGAGCTGGATTGCTTCAGCGGGGGTGCAGCCAAGATCCATTTCACAGAGGGCAGAGCAGATCTAGGCTGGGATTTACCAGTGACTAAGCGTGTGCTGGCAAGGGCTGCCCTAGCATGAGAACGGCAGGGCTGCTCCNCCACAACACAGGTGCTGGTGGACCAGGTGATGCTGCGGGGTCTGTGTTGTGCCGTGGTTGCCACTGTTGGGTTGCAGCCCCAGCTTGCATCAGCTGAACCCCCCGGGGACTGCCTGGGGGTGCTCTCATCTCCACCTCTCCCATCACCGTGAAGATTTTTGCCCTTCATGGTGGCCACCACCAATCCTGCCGTGATGGACCTGAGGAAACCAAAGCTTTCCAGGGAGGTTAATCTACCTCCTGCCCCGTGGAGAGGCTCCTCACTTTCTCACCCTTACAACAAAAGCAAAAATCCCTGCTCCACAGCCCCAGGCTATGATGCTGAAGGTTGTGGGGAACTATGTCCCCAGGCAGGGGCCAAGCTTCAAGCCTGAGGTCACCACCATGCCCTCCTGGAGGTGCCAGGCTGCCCTGCTCACTTCATCTCTTCTGGTTCCTTCCAGCAAGATAGTAAAAAAAATAATTGCCATTTTTTATTGCAGCTAATTGGTGTTGCTGCTTCTCTGGCTTCTGAACCTGCCCTGTGCTTTGGGGAGGCTGAGGGTGCCCATGGTCTGAAGGCTGGGGAGATGTCAGAGGGCACAGAGCCTCAGAGCAAGTGTCTGGCAGCCCCAGGCTAGTGGGAAATGCCAGGCTGTCCCGTGGCTGCCAGGGTGTAGCTGGCCCAGGGAAGTGATTGCCTCTAACTTACAACCAGGATGAGTCTGGGAGAGAAATTTGCCCAAGGTTGCTGCATGCTCCCCAGCAGCAGTCAGGATCTCATGTCTGGCTTGCTGGCACTGCTACCCAAACACCACAGCATGCTCTGAACTGCCCAGGCTGGGCACTGAAGTGGGTTTGGCATTTGTGGTAGAGGTGAGATGAGTCCATACCCACCCAGGGTGCCTGGCAGGGAGGGCAGGGGAGGAGGGTCTGTTTGCCCCACTGTGTCCAACCCAGATGGGAGCTCAGTGTCCAGGTGGTTTGGAACCTCTCTGGGAGGCTCTGACCTGTTGGTGCAGTCACTGTTGCTGCTGTGCTTGGTAGGTGCCATCCCACATCTCTTCCACTGCCAGGCTCAACACCCTTCTCCTCTGTTGTCCCTATCACAGAGCAGAGCTTGGCCAATATCCCTGGGAGCTGCCCATCTCCTCTGCCTGCCTGCTTCACTCCCAAAATCCCACCTGGCACCCTGTGAGACAAACCAGGGCCTTGGGTCGTGGTTGGGGTGGTGACAAGTCCAGTCTGGGCTGGCTCGGACCATGCCAGCTCGCAGCATCATCACTGGCTCCACCATCAGAGCTGGCAGGGGCCAGAGCATGGCTCAGCAGGGCAGTAGCTTTGGGGTCTGCCCCAGCACTGTGGGTGACATCTGCCCTGTGTGAAGGAGCCATCTGCCTCCTTGCCTGATTGCCTCTGGATCCATTCAGGCTTCCCTCTCCCTCTTCTCAGCCACCTTTCAGGATGGGTCTGGCCCAGCTGATGCTACTGGTGCAGAGCTGAAGGACAGAGAGAGGCAAAGCTGTGCAGTGGAGTCCTTGTTAGCATAGACTGGTGGAGCCTGAGGAGGTCAGGTCTGGTGGTGTCAGATGTCCTCTGCAGGCTGTGGGCAGCCATCGTGTGTGAGGCTGGCAGTGACCTCCGAAGGTGACATCTCCTTTGTGGCTGGAGAGCTCCAGCAGCTGGTCTGGCTCCACAGGGTTCCAGGTTCCCTCAGGTCACCCTTCTGCTCCCGTGGGGCTTTGCCCAGTTTCATGTGCCCAGGTCCCTGGGTTTGAATGTGAGAGCCAGGAGAGTGCTTTGCCCTGTTTGGGGCAGGGAGGGCACACTCAGCCCTCACAGCAGCATCACTGACTGCAGGGTGAACACAGAGCAGGGCAGCACTCAGGGCTCTGATGCAGGCTTGCAAGGGTAGGAGCTGTCTGGTGCTTGGTGTGCAAATGAGGACTGCTGCAAAATTCCCTTCTGAATTTGAAAATTTCCTTTTTAAATTTGAAAATTTCCCCTTTTTATTGGGCTCACAAAGTGCTTTGGGTTGGAAAGGGCCTTTAAAGTTCATCTAGACCAACGTTGCTGCAGGTTGCTCAGAGCCCTGTCCAACCTCACCTGCAATGGTGCCAGGCATGGGGCAGCTCCTACCTCTCTCATTTTGATTTTTGAATTCTCTCTTTTTTGAATTTTGAATTCTCTCCTTTTAAATTTGAAAATTTCCTTTTTGAATTTGAAAATTTCCCCTTTTTATTGGGCTCACAGAGTGCTTTGGGTTGGAAAGGGCCTTTAAAGTTCATCTAGGCCAACGTTGCTGCAGGTTGCTCAAAGGCCTGTCCAACCTCACTGCAATGGTGCCAGGCATGGGGCAACTCCCACCTCTCTCATTTTGAATTCCCTCTTTTTGAATTTCAAATTTTCCCTTTTTTGAGGGGGCTCACAGAGTGCTTTGGGTTGGAAAGGGCCTTTAAAGTTCATCTAGACCAACGTTGCTGCAGGTTGCTCAGAGCCCTGTCCAACCTCACCTGCAATGGTGCCAGGCATGGGGCAGCTCCCCCCTCCCTGGGCAGCCTGGGCAGGCTCCCAGCATCCTCAGTGTCAAACATTTCTCCCTTCTCTCCAGTCTCAATCTCCCTCTTTTAGTTTCAAACCATCCCCACTCAGCCTGTCACAACAGACCATGCTCAGAAGTCTGTCCCCAGCTTTAACCAACCCCTTGAAGTATTGCAAGGCCACCAGAAGGTCTCCCTGGAGCCTTCTTCAGGCTGAAGGACCTCAAATGTTGTGGTGAAGTGTTGGAGCGGGTCCAGAGGAGACCATGAAGATGCTGAGAGGGCTGCAGCAGCTGTGCTGTGAGGACAGACTGAGAGAGTTGGGGCTCTGCAGCCTGGAGAGGAGAAGGCTTCCAGGAGAGCTTGGAGTGGCCTTGCAGGGTCTGAAGTGGGCTGCAGGAAGGCTGGGGAGGGACTGTTGACAAGGGCTGGGAATGGCAGGACAAGGGGAATGGGTTTGGAGTGGCAGAGGGGAGCTTGAAAGTGGATGTTAGGAGGAAGTTGTTTGCAGTGAGGGTGGTGAGAGACTGGCACAGGTTGAGGGTGGTGAGAGACTGGCACAGGTTGAGGGTAGTGAGACACTGGCACAGGTTGAGGGTGGTGAGACACTGCCACAGGTTGAGGGTGGTGAGACACTGGCACAGGTTGCTCAGGGAGGTTGTGGAGCACAGAATCACCCAACGTGATCTTTGATCACGTTGGGTGATTCTGTGCTCCACAACCTCCCTGCAGCTCTTCTGTGCTCCACAACCTCCCTGCAGGTGTCCAAGACCAGGCTGGATGAGGCCTTGAGTGAGCTCTGCTAGTGGGAGGTGTCCCTGCCTATGGCAGAGGCTTGGAACTGAATGATCCTTGAGGTCCCTTCCAACCTTCCCATTCTATGATTCTAAATAAAAATATCAAACCTGATTCCTTCCCACGTGGTGCAGCAGCTCCCCTTGTCACCTGGGCATCTGCAGGGTCACTCTTCCTCCATCTCTCTGCTGTTGCTCTGAGGGGTTGGAGCAGAACAGCCTCAGAGACCCCAGCCAGGGCATCCTCTTGCTGCTTTGGTGGAGGTTGCTGCAGGGCACAGCTGGGGCACGGTGGAGGGCTCATTCCAAACAAATCCTCCTCTTCTCATGCTCCTCCAGGCAGCTGAGTGGGAAGAAGGGGCACCACTACTCCTTGCCATGAGCCCAGCACTGCTCCAACTGGCACCCACAAACCAGCAGAGCTGCTCTGAGCTGGGATCCAGTCGGGGCAGTGGAGAAACCTCTCTGGTTTCAACAGGCTTTGAGCACAGCCTCAGGCAAGGAGTTTGCTCTGGTGGGGGGATTATGGCATCTCTGCTCCTGCTTGCCTCGGGTGCAACCAAGGGCTCCACAGGCAGGAAACAGCCCCTCAGAGCCAGGACCTGATGCAAGGTGCTGTGGCACATGCCAGCATCCAGCAGGGACCTCAGCAGGGAGGGCAGAGGAGAGCACGGTCGTGGTGCCCCCAGGCAGGTTCAGTGTTCCTGCACCAGCACCTTGGGCTGCCCTGGGCTCAGCCCCAGGGACCTGGCTGCAGGTGCTCCTGGGCAGTGGGGTTTGGGGAGCTCCACGAGGAGTTTGGCTCCCTAAGGGCTGGCACTGGTGTGTGCAAGTGCTCAGAGAACCCTCTGGAGGCGTTTTGGCAAACCAAAGATGGAGGCAGAAAATGAGGCTGGGCGCTCGCGGTGCTGCGGCAGAGCCAGGCCAGGCAGAGCCAACCAAGCCCCCAGCATGGCCCAGGGTCCAGAGCTCTTCCTTCATAGCTTCTAGGAGACAACAGAGAGCAGGTCTGGAAGCCACAGCTCAGACCTTGGGTTTCTGCTTGATGCCTGAAGGCAGCCTCAGTTGCTGGTGTCTTCTGGCACTGCATGGAGCTGCAAGCTGAGCTCTGCCAGGGGCAGGGAAATGGTACCAGCAGCTTGGCATGAAGATCAAGATGGAGTGCCTCTGGGCAGCAGGTTCCTGTGGCTTGTGAGCACCCAAATTTGTGCCTGCTGCCATTCTCCCACCCCCTCCTCAGGGCAATAGGCTTTGGCTTTCCTCTGCTGTGATGCATCTGGCTGTGCAGTGCCCACTCTCTGTGCCCAGTACCAGGCTGTGTGCAGCTGGCAGGGAGGAGATACCTGGGGCCACTGTCTCACCAGAGGTGCTGCACCAGAGAAGCACAGCAGAGGTGTCTGGAGAGCAAATATTCTGAGGAGCAGCTGAGGGAGCTGGGGGTGTTGAGTCTGGAGAAGAGGAGGTTGAGCAGAGACCTCATTGCTCTCTGCAGCTCCCCGGGAGGAGGCTGCAGCCAGGTGGGGTTGGGCTCTGCTCCCTACTGACAAGTGACAGAACAAAAGGAATTGGCCTCAAGTTGCACCAGGGGAGGTTTAGGTTGGACATGAGAAGGAACTTCTTCACTGAGAGGGTTCTCAAAGCCTGGCACAGGCTGCCCAGGGAAGTGGCTGAATGCCCACCCCTGGAGGTGTTTCAGAGCTGCAGAGCTGTGGTGCTGAGGGCTGTGGGGCAGCAGCAGCCTGGGGAGAGTTAGGAATGGTTGGACTGGAGGAGCTGAAAGGTCTCCAACCAAAAGGCTTCTGTGGTCCCAGGGCTCCCTGACCTCCCCCTTGCTCTTCTTCCAGGTGTGCAACTGCAACAAGTACCTGAAGATCTCAAGGGAGAGGATGAAGCAGCTGGTGGAGAGCAGCAGGCAGGAGCTGGGGGATGGCAGTGGCAGAGGTAAATGGGTGGGCACCCATAGCTGGGACTGATGCTCTGCCCCTGGTCCCTGCCTGGGCAGAGGGGAACTGCCCCATTTGAGCTGGGGTTCTCTCTGAGAGGGAATGGAGCCTCCTGCCACCAACCTGCAGCTGGGCACTACCCTGCAGAGTTCCTCCAAGCCCACTTCATGCCTGGCTGAGCTTGTGCCTACTGAGCACAACTCCTCAGTCCTCTACCCAGGCTGCCCCAGGGTGCCTTGCCAGGCACTGGTCCTGCATGGGGCTACCCAGCCCAGGGTGGCTTGGTGACATGCCAGCAGTGGCTCGAGTCACAGCCTGAGACCATTACCACCTGACTTGGGTAACTCATCTTAGGCTGCTGAATGCCTCCTGGCTGCTGCTGGGGCCCTTCTTGCCCTCACTGTGCCTCTCCAGCTAGGTCAGGCTGCAGGAGGAGCAAGTCAGTGCCACCTGCCCTGCCAGGCTCCAGTGACACAGCCTGCCAGGCTGTGGTGACAAAAGGCTCCTCCATGCCTTGCCCTGAGCCACGTTGTCCTCCCCTGTGCCCCTTCCCACAAGGAGATGCCTTTTGGTGGTGGGTGGCACCAGCACAGCCACACTGGGATACAAATGTGCCCCTCTGGCTGCTCCAGCCCAACTTGGGCTCTGTTGCCAGCCCCCATGTGTGGCTCTTGCTGTCCCTCTGTTTCCCCACCTGCCTGGCAGGACTGAGCAGTGCCAAGCAGTGGCTGCCAGGTGCTCCTGGCTGACTGTGGCTTAGCTGGAAAGTGCTTGAGTGACTCAGGGGACAAGGGCCATGGTGGGGCAGCTTTGCCAGTGGTGCTGGCAGCCTGGGAGTGCTGCAGCTCCCAAACGCCTGAGGCATCCTCCCCAGCAGCTTCTCTGGGGAGGGCACTCACTGTGTGGGTACCCAGTGACCAGCTGTACCAGCTCCTAGGCTTGGAGTGTGGGAAGCAGAAATGCTGTGGTTTGTGGTGAGCTGTGTGAGCTGTTTCCCCTTCCCTCTTTGGGGTGGGGATGCTGGACTTGGGGGGTCTCACTTGGCACCACTGCTCCCCTGTGCAGACTCCTCAGGATGCTTCTTGCTCTACAGCTTACACCATGTCTGCAGCACCCCATGCAGCCTCTCACTGGGTCCCACTGAGGGTCTCAGGGGAAGGACCCCTCTGTACTGGGCCAGGTGGGACCCCTGCACAGGCCATGCTGGGGGTGACCTTCTCAGGGAGCATCCTCTGATGAGGAGCATCCTCTGGCACAGAACAGGCAGGGCCCAAAGATGCCACAATGCCCTCGGGGGCTGATGTTTTGCTGCAATGGAGACACAGATAGAAGCTGTGATTCCCAGGCAGGTTGGCACAGCTAGGCAGGTGGCACCAAACCCAACATAAGGAGCACTGGGGACTTGTTGAGGGGGGGGTCTCTGGGGCTTCAGCCACCCTGAGGTTTCCATCTCCATTTATATTCTGGCAGGGGCTACTGGGAGCATCAGTGTGAACCCGGCCAGGATGTCCCCAAAATGTCCTACTTTGGGTCAAGTTTTGTGGAGGAGAAAGAGGCAAAGGGTGTGTGGCAATGCCCTGCCCTTGCTTGCTGGGCACAGTGGTGCTGGGTAGGTGTGCTGGGAGCAGGGCAGGGGGTAACAAGGAAAATCTCTTCACATTTTTCTTCTGGAGGGGGCTGGTGGCAGGGACCTGCTGTGCCTTCAGCCATGGTCCAGCACATGGCATAGGGAACTCAGCACCCACAGTCCCTGGGTGCTCACCCATGCCAGGACCAGCCCCTGCTCTGAGGCTCCAGCCCAGGCCACGTCACCACACAGGGATTAACCTCCAGAACCATGGCCACACATTGCCACATGGCAAGGAAATGCCTTTCCCCCACTCCTGCTTCCCAGGCAAAGGAGAAACCTCCTCCTGGTGGGCTTCATCTCTCCAGAGAGGGGGAGGCAAATGCAGCAGGAGCTGTAGGTGCTGGGACAGTCAATCATGGGTGGATGGGGACAGGACCAACCCTTGGCATGAGCCTGAGGCTGCCCAGGAGCTCTGGAGTCACAGGATCATAGATTCATAGAATGGGTTGGATTGGAAGGAACCTTAAAGCTCACCCAGTGCCAACCCCTGCCAGGGGCAGGGACACCTCCCACCAGCACAGCCTGTCCAAGGCCTCATCCAGCCTGGACTTCAACACCTCCAGGCAGGGGCAGCCACAGCCTCCCTGGGCAACCTGTGCCAGTCTCTCCCCACCCTCACTCTCAACAATCTCTTCCTCCTCTCCACTCTCACTCTCCCCTCTCCCAGCTCAAAGCCATTGTCCCTCAGCCTGGCACTGCCAGCCCTTGCCCAAAGTCCCTCCCCAGCTCTCCTGGAGCCCCTTCAGGTGCTGGGATGCAGCTGCAGACAGCTCAGAGCTGCAGACAGCCCAGGGCTGCTCCATTTGGCTCCTGTATTTTTATGGCAGGGTTGCTGAGTGATGAAAGGCAAAGGATCCACCCTGCAACAGCTCATCCAGCTGGCACCTAGGGATTCCCAGCTCCTAGGGACCGTTTCCCCTGACACAGACACCTTTTTCCCTGCATGAGGGCTTGGATGGAAGTGCTGGGAATAGTTTCAAGCCTGGACAGCTTTGCTCCATGTTGTTTTTTTCCCAGTGAGATGCTGAGCAACCCAGGTGCCTGCAGCAGGCAGGGATGGGGCAAAGAGAGGCAGCAGTGGTCAGGTCACCACACAGCACTGGCAAGACCTCACTGGAGGTTGCTGGCAGCATGCAGGCTCCCACAGCACCCAGGGGGGTGGGATGTGTAACAGGCTCTTGTCTGACCAAGGGAAGCTTCTTGCTTAGTCAGTGTGGTAAAAACAGCTGGCACAGGGCCCTGGGGTTCAAGGGATGCTCTGCCAGGTGAGATCTGGTCCCTGGGAAGGGCAAGCCTGAAGCACATTTGGTCCAGTTAGGATTCACCAAGCAAGTGAAGGCTGATTAATGCAGCCAGAGAACAGCTGCCCTGCTTCCCCCTGGGCTGCTCAGCAGGCATGCTAGAGCCTCTGTGCTGGAGAGAGGCCAGAGAGCAGGTGCAGTGACCAGTCGTGCTCAAGGACCCCAGGGCAGCACCCCTGGGGGCCCCAAGCTGGGTGAGCCTCCTGCCAGACCAGCCTGGCACTGCTGAGCAGTGAGAGCTGCACTGCCCATCTCCTGCAACACCACATCCCACAGCTGCAGGGTAAGCCCTGCACAGCCCCGTGAGTGGCTGGAGGAGCAGCCAGGATGTCCCCACACTGGGTGACAGGATGCCATGGGACTGGCAGGGCTCTCAGCAGCCTGACTGGGATTGAGTGGTGCTGGGCAAAGTGGTGGTCTGAGGTTTCCTTCCTTTCCTGGTCCTCAGAGAGGCAATGCCCAGGCAGAGGGGAGGAGGAGCTGCCAGGCTACAGTGCAGAGCAGGGTGGCACCAGTGCAGTGATAGGTCTCCTTTCTGTGACTGCCACAGCAGGATGGAGGAGGACATGGGCTGGTGGGACCTGCTTCCCTAAGCCACAGGCTTGATGCAGCAGGAAGAGGCCACTGAGGGTCCAAAGACTTGAGGCTGGGTGGAAGCTTCTTCCTGCTGTGCTTCTCTGATCTACAGCATTTGGCTTTCCCATGAGTGTTAGTGTCCCTTTGCCACGTGGGCAGGGTGGGTGTCCCGGGAGGGCTTTCACACCCACAGAGCAGCCTGTGCATCCTCACTGCTTCACACCACAACACAAGGCACCCCAGAGCCTCTGCACACTTCTGCAGTGCAGGGGACAGGTCCTTGACCCAGGCACCTGGGCACCCCAGGGACTCCCCAGTCTCCTTCACCCTCAGACTGGGCAACCCCAAGCACTTAGACTCCCTTCCCCCTGGGCACAGCAGGAGAACAGGGGTGCAGGGCATGTGGTGGGGACTGGGGAGCTACGGTGCAGGCCTGGGGGCTGCAGTGTGAGCCCAGCCAGAAACAAACCCCAGCCTCATCTGGGTTGTGCCCTGCCAGCTCCCCAGCTTCTACAAACAGCCACTGCCAGGCTGGGGAGCTGGTGGCATGTCAGTGGTTTGCTGCAAGCCTGCTGGCAGCAGCGTGGTGCAGGAGCCTCCCTGGCAACAGCGAGAGGCTGCGTGGGGCTCCTGCCCAGCGCTGGGCGCAGGAGCCAGATGGGATTGCTCCAGCACAGGTTGGTGATAGCAACCGAAGGTTGCCTCTTGCCTCCAGCACATCCTCCCTCCTCCACCCTGGGAACGTCTTGAGACGGTGGCTGAGCTGCTGCAGCCCAGGTTGCACAATCCCAGGTCCTTTGTCCCGTGCTTATCTGCCTTATCGAGGTGCAGGAGATAACCAAGGCACCCTCGGTGCCCTGCAATCCTCTCCGGTTCTCAGGCTCGTAACTGCTCTTATCGGGCTCCATCTCGCCCCGCTCCGAGGTTTCCCATGCACCTTTGTACTCCAAGAATGCTCCCAGCTCTGCTTTCAGCCTTGTGCAAAGCCTCTACCGGGTGTGCTTTCTCCAAAACACCTCAGCCTTAATTGCCTCATTAGGGACGAGTCTCCCGTGTGTGCGGCTGCGATGACAGCTGGGTGCGGCCGGCGGGCGCGGAGAAAGGCTCTCGGCTTGCCCAGGCACTGCCAGCCCTCGGCTCCTCTCGGGAGGTGGCAGGAGCTGTGGTTGCTGCTGCGGAGCAGTGGGGCGAGAGCCAGATCCTCACCCGAGCCAGCCGGGACACGCAGCTGACTCCTTGCCCCCGGGCCTTGGTCTTAGCCGAGGTGACACAGAGGGACCCGGGCTGGAAACGGGGCCCGGGGGCAGGATTTCGTGCAGGAGGAGGCAGCAGCCCGGGGGGGGGACCTAGAGGCTGCCCCAGCGCTGCCTGAGGCTCAGTCGGGAAGGACTTTTCCCAGCCGAGTCCGGGCTGTGCCGTCTGGGAAAGGGGAATGGGCACAGGCTCAGAGGAGGTTTGCCCTGATGCTGCCCTGTCCCAGCTTCCCAGGCCCTGCTGTGCCCCCATCCCGCAGTGGGGAGTCCCAGTGTTGTCCCAGGAATGCTGACCCAGGACTCCAACCTTACCCCGACAGAAGAGGCTGCAGGGCCTGCAGGTCCCTGGTGTCACCATCACAGTGCCCTTGCAGTCTGACCCCACACCACCGAGGGCCTCTCTGTGGGCAGAGAAGAGTTCACATCCCCCTGACTGCTGCAGGCAGCCTCTGCCCTCTCCATGCCCCTCCAGATGGGCTCAGCACTCCCTGTCCATGAGCAGGACCTCATGAGGGCCGTGCACAGCTGCAGCTCCTGCCTCACTGCTGCCTCACTGCTGCCTCACTGCTGC
>VWZE01018620.1:11718-25694 GCA_013396675.1 Eubucco bourcierii
CTAGTGGGAGGTGTCCCTGCCTATGGCAGGGGGTTGGAACTGGATCACCTTTGAGGTCCCTTCCAACCTTACCATTCTATGATTCTATGAAAGGACCTCTAAGAGTCACAGATTGCATTGGGTTGGAAGGGGCCCTCAAAGGTCATCTTGTCTAACTCCCCTGCGTTCAGCAAGGACATCTCCAGCTAGATCAGGTTGCTCAGGGCCACATCAAGCCTGACCTTTAATGTCTCCAGTGACATCCCTGGGTAACCTATTCCCTGGGCCTCAACCACATCCCTGGGCAACCTGTTCCAGCGTCTCACCACCCTCAGTGTGCAGAACTTCCTCCTGATGTCCAACCTAAATCTGCCCTGCTTCAGTCTCAAACCACTGCCCCTTGTCCTATCACTCCAAGCCCTTCTGAACAGTCCCTCCCCAGCCTTCCTGTAGGTCCCCTTCAGATATTGAAAGGTTGCTCTAAGGTTTGCCTGGAGCCTTCACCAGGCTGAGCAACCCCAACTCCCTCTGTCTGTCCTCAAAGAAAAGGTTCTGCAGTCCTCTGATCATCTTTGTGGCCTCCTCTCCAGCAGGTCCATGTCTCTCTTGTGTTTGGGGGCCCCACAGCTGGACACAGCAGTGCAGGTGAGGTCTCAGCAGAGCAGAGCAAGGGGCAGGATCCTCTCTCTCCATCTCTGGCCACACTGCTTTGGATGCTACCCAGGCTGCTGTTGGCTTCTGGCCTGCAGGTCTGGCCCACTGCTGGCTCACATCCAGCTTCTCACCCACCAGCAACTTCAAGTCCTTTTCTGCAGGGCTGCTCTCAATCTCATCATCCCCCAGGCTGTCATTGAGTCCAACCAACAACCCAATAGCACCATGGCCATTAAACCTTTTCCTGAAAAAGATGATTTTGAAATAAACCCCCCAAATCAAGCCCCTAAAACCCAGCACCCCTCCCTGTGAGCCTGGGTAGCAGAGCAGGGAGCAACATGAGTTGGCTTTTTGGGGGTCAGGAAGTCTTAGAAAGAGTTTGGAGAGGTCCAGTAGGCTGCTGGGTCAATGGAACAAGGAGTAGCTGATGACCTGCTGAACCACTTGGATCCTCACAAGTCCATGGGACCAGATGGGATCCATCCTAGGGTGCTGGGAGAGCTGGCAGATGAGCTGGCCAAGCTGCTCTCCATCATTTATTGAATCATAGATTCATAGAATGGCAAGGTTGGAAGGGACCTCAAAGGTCATCTAGTTCCAACCCCCTGCCATAGGCAGTCCTGGCTCACTAGAGAGGTCCCTGAAGACTGGCAGCTGCCAATGTGGTGCCTATCCACAAGAAGGGCTGGAAGGAGGAACCAGGAAATTTCAGACCTGTCATCCTGACCTCAGTGACAGGCAAGGTTATGGAACAGGTCATGAGCCTGCAGTGTGCACATGCAGCCCAGACAGCAACCAAGTCCTAGGCTGCATCAAGAGCAGCGTGGCCAGCAGGGCAAGGGAGGGGATTCTGCCACTTTGCTCTCCTCAGACCCCACCTGCAGTCCTGTGTGCAGTTCTGTGTGCAGTGTTGGAGCAGGTCCAGAAGAGGCCAGAAAGATGCTCAGAGGGCTGCAGCAGCTCTGCTGTGAGGACAGGCTGAGAGAGTTGGGGCTCTGCAGCCTGGAGAAGAGAAGGCTTTGAGGGGACCTGATAGTAGCCTTCCAGTATCTGAAGGGGGCTACAGGAAGGCTGGGGAAGGATTATTTACAAGGTCCTGCAATGACAGGACAAGGGGCAATGGGTTTAAAGTGGCAGAGGGGAGATTTAGACTGGATGTTAGGAGGAAGTTGTTTGCAGTGAGGGTGGNTCAGGTTACCCTCCTGCTGAGTGCAGAGCAGGCTATGGATGGAGTCTACCTGGACTACAGTAAAGCCTTTGACAGTCTACCACAGCAAGCTCCTGGCACAACTGGAAACTCCTGGCTTGGACAGATTCACTCTGATATGGGTCANCACAGCACCTACAGGATTGCCAAGAGATCAGGCTCAGCCAGCATGAGTTTAGGGAGGGCAGGTCCTGCCTGACCAACCTGATGTCTTTTTATGATCAGGTTACCCTCCTGCTGAGTGCAGAGCAGGCTATGGATGGAGTCTACCTGGACTACAGTAAAGCCTTTGACAGTCTACCACAGCAAGCTCCTGGCACAACTGGAAACTCCTGGCTTGGACAGATTCACTCTGATATGGGTCAAGAACTGGCTGGAGAGCTGGGCCCAGAGGATGTGGTGACCTCATTGCTGTCTACAGCTACCTGAAGGGAGGTTGTAGCCAGCTGGGGTTGGGCTCTTCTGCCAGGCACCCAGGGACAGAACAAGGGGACACAGCCTCAAGCTGTGCCAGGAGAGGTCCAGGCTGGATGTTAGGAGAAGTTGTTGCCAGAGAGAGTGATTGGCATTGGAATGGGCTGCCCAGGGAGGTGGTGGAGTCGCTGTCCCTGGAGGTGTTGAAGCAAAGCCTGGATGGGGCACTCAGTGCCATGGTCTGGTTTATTGGCTAGGACTGGGTGCTAGGTTGGCCTGGGTGAGCTTGGAGGTCTCTTCCAACCTGCTTGACTCTATAATTCTATGAAAATGTTTGATGCTGTTGTGGTTTTGCTGTTTGGTGCTGTCCCAAGCATGATGGTGCCACCCACGTGTCACCTTGCACAGGCAAAATGGATTGTCCCCAAGGGCCATGTTGAAAGAAGTGCCATGGCCACAGCAGCTACTGTAGAAAGCAGAAGGCTCAGCTGGGGCTGAGGTCTGTGCCTGGAGGCAGTGCTGGGCCCTCTTCCAAGCTGGAGACTCTTGTAGCACCTTCAGCTTGGGGTGGAGTCCAGCATCAGAGGGGTGGGTGTCAAGTGCCTGGGGCCAAGCTCTTTTTGATGGTCAGCAGCAATAAGCCCAGGAGCAACAGCTACAAACTGGAACAGAGAAGGTTTCAGCTCAACATGAGGAGAAACTTCTTTAGAGTGAGGGTGACAGAGCCCTGGAGCAGGCTGCCCAGAGAGGTTGTGGAGTCTCCTTCTCTGGAGCCTTTCCAAACCCACCTGGATACATTCCTGGGCAGACTACCCTAGGAGCTTTGCCTTGGATTGGATGATCTCTGGAGGTCCCTTCCAACCTCTAAAGTTCTATGGTCCTGTGATCTTCACTCTCAGTGAAGTGTTCAGCTTGGGAGGGAGCTCAGAGTCTGCTGTGTCTGGGCATAGACCTTGAGCCCAGGTGTCCCATGTGGGAGAGTGCCTGCTGCTGAGCATGGAAATGAGTGTTGAGCTCTTTTAGAGGATCACTGAAACTTAGGGGGCTAGAAGGGACCTCAAAGATTATCCAGTCCAACCTCCCTGCCAGAGCAGGATCACCTAGGGCAGGTCACACAGGAATGCATCCAGGTGGCTCTTGAATACCTCCAGAGAGGGAGACTCCACACTCCCCTGAGCAGTCTGCTCCAGTGCTCTGTCTCCTGAATTTTAAAGAAATGAGTCACTGTAAGACCCTTCCAACAGGGATGTCACCTTTTGGTCTCTCTCAGCAGGCTGAACAGTCACCCTAGAGAACTGTTTGACATTGTCATGTCCATCACAGGTTGGAGGAGACCTTTGGAGATCCAACCCCTCTGCCAGAGCAGGATCACCCAGTGCAGGTTACCCAGGAACACATCCAGTTGGGTCTTGAAAGTCTCCAGAGAAGGAGACTCCACAACTCCTCTGGGCAGCCTGCTCCAGGGCTTCAACACCCTCACACCAAAGAAGTTTCTCCTGTTCAGATGGAACCTTCTGGCTTCCAGTTTATGTCTATTGCCTCTTGTCCTAACACAGGGCACCACTGACAAGAGCCTGGCCCCTTCTGGACACCCACCCTGCAGATGCTTGTAGACATTTATGAGATCCCCTCTGGGGCTGCTCTTCTCCAGGCTCAAAAGCCCCAGGACTCTCAGGGCTCTCAGGATCACCCAGGGCAGGTTACCCAGGAACACATCCAGGCAGACCTTGAAAGTCTCCAAAGATGAAGACTCCACCACCTCCCTGGGCAGCCTGCTGCAGGGCTCTGCCACCCTCACAGTAGAGAAGTTCCTCCTCATGGTTAGATGAAACTTCCTATGGTTGAGTTTGTGCTTGTTGCCTCTTGTCCTGTCACTGGGGACCACTGAGGAGAGTCTGACCACATCTTCCTGACACCCACCCCTGGGATAGTTGTAAGCAGAATTTGTAGGCTCTTCCTTCTTGGCAGGGCTGCTTGGGCTATTGCCATCATTTGGGGAAAAACCTTTTTTTGTCCCCTCTAAATGACACATTTTCTGGTTTGGGGGTTTTGGTTTTGTTTTTTTCCTTTTTTTTTTTTTTTTTTTTCTCCCTGGTCCTCCCCTGTGACACTGCCACTTCTCTCTTGAACTTCCACTTTCCCTGAAGAGTAGCCCTGGAGTTTCCATTACCTACTGCTGATGGCAACCAGCCAGGCTGTGCCAAAAAATGTCATCACTATCTCCTGCCTCAATCTTCTTGGGGCTTGGCACTGAGCTGCTAACTGACTGTGCTGGTGGGTGAAACCTTCACCTTGGCTGTTGTGATACAGGCTGACCCAAGCAGAAATTAACTCTGGCATCTTGTGCTGAAAGGGTACAGAATCAGTCTGGGTCTGAAGGAAAACCAAATCCCATCCCTTCTCTTACAAACACAGTCAAGTCCCCCTGCATCGCTGGCAGTCATTAATCATAGCAGCCTGGAGTGGTTTGGGCTGGAAGGGACCTTCAAGATCATAGAATCATAGTCAGGAGTGGAAGGTACCACAAGGATCATCCAGTTTCAACCCCCCTGCCATGGTCAGGGAAACCTCACACTAGATCAGGCTGGCCAGAGCCTCATCCAGCCTGGCCTTAAACACCTCCAGGGATGAGGCTTCCACCACCTCCTTGGGCAACTCCTTCCAGGATCTCACCACTCTCATGGGGAAAAGCTTCTTCCTAGCAGGGACACCTCCCACTAGCACAGCTCACTCAAGACCTCCTCCAACTAGTCCTTGAACACCTCCAGGGAGAGAGCAGCCACAACCTCCCTGGGCAACCTGTGCCAGTGTCTCACCACCCTCACTGCAAACAACTTCCTCCTAACATCCACTTTCAGTCTCCCCTCTGACACTTCAAACCCATTCCCCTTGTCCTGGCATTCCCAGACCTTGTCAATAGTCCCTCCCCAGCCTTCCTGGAGCCCCCTTCAGATCCTGGAAGGCTACTCTAAGGTCTCCTGGCAGCCTTCTCTTCTGCAGGCTGCAGAGCCCCAACTCTCTCAGCCTGTCCTCACAGCAGAGCTGCTGCAGCTCTCTCAGCATCTTGGAGGCCTCTTCTGGACTGGCTCCAACACTTCCATGTCCTTCCTGTGCTGGGGGCTCCAGAACTGCACACAGGACTGCAGGTGGGGTCTGAGGAGAGCAGAGCAAAGGGGCACAATCCCCTCTCTTGACCTGCTGCCCACACTGCTCTTGGAATATGGAGATGAAGAGTACAGCCCATGTTTTTAGCTGGAGGTGAAGATGAAGAGTGCAGTCTGTGTTTTGAGATAAAGATGAAGGCAGCATCTTTAGACTAGATATTAGGAAGCAATTCTTTCAAGTGAGGGTGGTGAGACACTGGCAAAGGTGGCCCAGGGAGGCTGTGGATGCCCTGTCCCTAGAGGTGTTCAGGGCCAGGGTGGAGTGAGACATCGGCACAGGTTGCCCAGGGAGGCTGTGGATGCCCTGTCCCTGGAGGTGTTCAGGGCCAGGCTGGAGTGAGACACTGGCAAAGGTGGCCCAGGGAGGCTGTGGATGCCCTGTCCCTAGAGGTGTTCAGGGCCAGGGTGGAGTGAGACATCGGCACAGGTTGCCCAGGGAGGCTGTGGATGCCCTGTCCCTGGAGGTGTTCAGTACCAGGTTGGATGAGTCCTTGAGCAACCTCTTCTAGTGGGAGGTGTCCCTGCCCATGACAGGGAGGTTGGAACTGGATGATCTTTGAGGTCCTTTCCAACTCAACCCATTCTATGAATCTTGCCAGTGGCAAGAGCATCTCTGAGTGCAAGGCCCCTGAGTGAGTCCCTGGGGTTGCATGCAGAGAACTGTCTTTTTTGAAGGAAGAGAGGAGCTGCCCTCCCAGCTGGCTCTTGGTGGGGCTGATTCAGAGATGTGTGTTTCTCAGCCCCACAAGACATCACAGCTTTAAAGGGGCAGAGGGTGGAATTCCCCTGGTAGCTGTTTGTGAAGACAACACCAGATCCTGTCCTGAAAAGTGGTAATTGTAGAAAACAACACTTTTAAAAATAAGTCAAGAGGAAGTCTCAGTTTGCAGAATGGGTGTGGGGGGGGGGGTTGTTGGGGGGGAGGTGTGCAGCCAGCTCTGCCCTGGACACTGTTGTGCTGCTGCGGTTTCGGTTTCCCCTGTGTGTTGCTGCTGAGACCTGAGGTTGGTTGTGGGCTCCGTGTAGCTGCCCTGTTCACATTGCTGAGCGTGCAGCAAGGGAAGCATTCACTTGGAGAAAGGCCCAGAAGAGGTCTGCAAGTGCCTTCAGCTTGTGGGAGTCTGTGATGCATTGTAGCCTACTTCTGTTCCTTAAGAAAGTCACAGAATCTCAGCTTGGTAGGGGTTTGGAAGGGACCTCTGGAGATGATCCAGTCCAACTCCTCTGCTAAAGCAGTTACCCACAGCAGCTTGCCCAAGTGGGGTTGGAATCTCTCTAGAGACTCCCTCTGGGCAGCCTGCTTCAGGCCTCCAGCACCCTCACAACAAAGAACTTTCTCCTCCTGCTCAGATGGAACCTCCTGGCTTCCACTTTGTGCCCATTGCTCCTTGTCCTGTCCCTGGGCACCACTGACAAGAGTCTGGCCCCAGGCTCTTGCCCTCCACCCTTTAGCTCTTGCTGAGCATTGCTCAGATCCCCTCTGGGGCTGCTCTTCTGCAGGCTCAACAGCCTCAGGGCTCTCAGCCTTTGCTCCTAAGCAAGGGACACTCAGCAGCAGCTGAGTGGAGGTTGCAGCATTCTGCATCTCCTCTGATCTGAGCTCAGACACCACTGACAGGAGTCTGCCCCCAGCCTTTTGCCCCCCACCCTTTAGCTTTTGCTGAGCATTGCTCAGATCTCCTCTGGGGCTGCTCTTGTGCAGGCTCTCAGCCCCAGGGCTCTCAGCCTTTGCTCCTAAGCAAGGGACACTCAACAGCAGCTGAGTGGAGGTTGCAGCATTCTGTATCTCGTCTGACCTGAGCTCAAACCAGGTGCTTGAAGCTTTGTTGCTTCCACAGTCAGGGAATTTTGCTGCTGGCTGAAGAGCAAATGCAGCTTTCATGTGTGAATGAGAGCAGGGCAGCCTTGTCCCACACACTCTGCACTGGTGCTGGCTGTGACTGGTGTGTTGCCAGCCCTCCTGCTCCCGGTGCTGAGGCAGTGCTGTGCTTGTTGGCTCTTATCTCTCTGGTTTCTGGGTTATCATGTGGCTGAGGTGTGAAATAGCTCCCTGAAATGCACCTGAGGTCTTCCAAGGTGGAAATAACTCTTTTTACAGCTTTTCAGTGGGACCCTTGTGAAGCTTTCTTGGAGCTGCTCATGCCAGAGTTTCTGGCACCCATCCTCTGAGCTCACACCTGGCTGTCCAGAAGTGGAAGTGTTGTAAGGAGTGGGTGCCTGAGGGAGCTGGGGGTGTTCATTCTGGAGGAGGGGAGACTTCATGGCTCTCTGAAGGGAGGTTGGAATGAGGAGGGTAAGAAGAGACAGGACTGAAGGAAATGGTTACAAGCTGCACCAGGGGAGGTCAGGAGATGTTAGGAATACATTAGGAAATATTCCTTCACTGAAAGGGTTCTGAAGTGTTGGAATGGTCTGCCCAGGGCAGTGCTGGAGTCACCCTCCCTGGGGGTGACCAAGCAGCCTGTGGACCTGGTGCTTCAGGACATGGTTTAGTGTTGAGCCCTCAGTGCTAGGTCCAGGATTGGGCTGGGTGAGCTCTGAAGTCCCTTCCAACCAGATGTATTCTCTAGTTCTGTGATTCTGAGGATCTTGAGCAAAGCCACTCACAAAGAGGTTGGCTTCTGTTTGTGTTGGTTATGAATCAAATAGAAGGGTGAAAGAAGTGGAAGCTAAACCAAGTGACTCTATTGCAATTTCCATGTTCCCATTACTGCACTATCTGAGCTTCTTGCAGGCTTTAGAACGTGGTTGAGCAAGGCCTGGCTGAGGAAGGAAGTGTGATTATTCCTACTTTCCATGTGGGAAGCATCATAGGAGAATAAGGGATGGAGTTGTCTTGTTTAAGGAGCTCTGCCTCCACATTTAGGATTCTAACTTGGTTTGGTCTGCAGGCACCTCCCAAAGAGGGGCTCAAATTAGCTGGGATGAGATACCCCCATGCCAGGTGCTCTCTGTCTGGAGATGTTGATTTGCTTAGAGCTTCACCTCATTTTTGCATAGGTAAAGTTGGAGGCATTGGATCCTGCCCCTGGGGCAGACTCAGTGTCACCACAGAGCTTCACAGCAGAGCAGAGAGGTGGTGTGGGCTTTTCAAAGTCAGCAGGTGATATTTAGCTCAGTTATTTTGCTTCATGCCTTAGGCTCCATTTCTTCTTTTTCAGCTCTGGGTGATGGTTTGCAGATGACACCAGGTTGGGTGGGAGTGTTGATGTGCTGGAGGGTAGAAAGGCTCTGCAGAGGAACCTGGACAAGTTGGACTGATGGACTGAGGCCAGTTGGTACAAAGTCCTGTGAGGCCAAGTGTCAGATGCTGCACATGGGGCACAACAACACCATGAATGCTCCAGGCTTGGGGCAGAGTGGCTGGAAGGTATCCAGTGGAAAAGGACCTGGGGGGATGGAAGTGGCTGAAGATGAGGTAGTGTGTGCCCAGGTGACCAAGAAGGCCACCAGCATCCTGGGTTGGATCAGCAATGGTGTGGCCAGCAGGATAGAATCATAGAATCATAGAATGGTAAGGTTGGAAAGGGACCTCAAGGATCATCTAGTTCCAACCCCCTGCCATAAGCATAGGATCTAGGGCAGAGATTGTCCTGCTGTATGCAGCAGTGGCAAGGCCACACCTCCAATACTGGCTTCTCTTTTGGCCCCTCCAAGAAGGACATTGAGGGGCTGGAGCCTGCCCAGAATAGAGCAACTAAGCTGTTGAAGGGTCTGGAGAACAGGGCAAGGAGAGGACAGCTGAGATGAACCCAGCCAAGGCTCAAACATGAAACCCCACCAGGATGTTCCCAAACAAACCACACTGCCCACAGCACCAGGCTGAGCCAGCAGGGTGCTCAGGTGCCCAAGAAGCACTCCAATGTCTCCCATGCATTGAGGGCCCAGAGCTGCACACAGTGCTCAAAGTGAGACCTCCCCAGTGCCAGCACAGGGCAGAATCACAGCCCTGGTCCTGTGGGCCCATCCTAGGGCCACACTATTCCTGATACAGGCCCAGGTGCCCCTGGCCCTCTGTGCCAGCTGGATTGGGAGCTCTAGGCAAGCAGCTGGGCTAAAGCTCTCTTCCAGTCTCAGTGGTTCTATGATTCTAACTCCTGGTCCCCATGTCTACAGTGATGAGTAGTAGAAAGAGTCTTTGCTTCAGATATTTTGTCAGTGGTTGGTTGGTACAGTTGGTCCTTTAGAATCAAGGTGGGAAAAGTCCAGCTCCATGAATGTGCAGGAAGGAGAATAGTTGAATAGAATCATAAAATGGTCCAGGCTGGAAGGGACCTCCAAAGTTCATCCAGTCCAACCCCTCCACACACAGTCAACAGGGACATCCTCAACTAGAGCAGGTTGCCCAGAGCCCTGCTGAGCATCACCTTGAATATCTCCAGGCAATGGACCTCAACCAAGGGGATATCTCTTGGCTACTCTAGATCTACTCTTCCCCCATCACTGGACAGCACTGCATGGCCATGGGAAGTGGGCAGTGGAACTGATCCCCTCCACACAAGAAGAGAGGCTCCAGGATTGCATGAGCCACACCTTGCTGTGCCAGGGGAACACAGAAAGCCAATGCTTGGACCCTGCCTTGCTGAGGCTCCATCTGGAGTACTGTGTCCAGTTCTGGGCCCTCCATTTCAAGAAGGAAATAGAACTGCTTGAGAGAGTCCAGTGCAGAGCCACAAAGATGCTGAAGGGAATGGAAGAGCTGTGTTAGGAGGAGAGCCTGAGGGAGCTGGGGCTGTGCTGCTGGGAGAGGACCCTGAGAGGTGACCTCAGCAATGGTTCTAAAGATGTTGCATGCCAGGAGGCTGGAGCCAGGCTCTGCTAGGTGATGCCAAATGCCAGGACAAGGGGCAGTGGTGGAAGCTGAGGCATAGGAAGTTTCATTTAAACACAAGGAGGATTTTTTTCCCTATGAGGGTGACAGAGCACTGGAATAGGCTGCCCAGGGGGGTTGTGGAGTCTCCCTCTCTGGAGATATCCAAAGCCTGCCTGGATGTGTTCCTGTGTGCTCTGCTCTGGGTGCTCCTGCTCTGCCAGGAGGTTGGACTGGCTGAGCTTTGGAGGTCCCTTTCAGCCCCTGCCATTCTGTGACTCTGTGACCTGGGCTGGCACTTTCCTGCCTTTCCTTCACCAGCCTCTGTGGCACTGAGCCTCCAGCCCTGCTTTGGTGCCTCGCAAGCACCGAGGCCCATCCTGCTTGCCTCTGCCCAGCTCATTTGTGTGTGGTCTTTTTGCTTTGTGTTTTCTGGAGCACAACTGTTGGGTTTCCTAGAACTGCCTGGCCCCAGGCAGAGCCCTTTGCATGTCAGAGCCCCACGGCTCCATGCGGCGGCTGCCACATGTGGCTCTTGGATGTGGCAGGGCAGTGAAGTCATTGTCCAGAATAGGAAATGGTGGCACAACTTCCCCTCCTGGGGCTCCAGGGCACTTCTCCTTTTGGCTCCAGCATGCAGGGAGGTGAAGAAAGAAGATCTCTGTTGAAAAATGCAGAAGTGCAGGTTGCCGTTGGAGACCATCGCCATGAGTGAGCCCACGGCGGAGCCTTTGGCTTCGGCCGCCAGGGAGGGCCTTGGCTTTGTGTGGATGGATTCAGCCTCGTGGCCTGTGGCTTCCTCTTCAGACAGGAAGTCTACTCACTGTGTAACGAGGGGTAGAGGGCAGCTGGGCTGCAGATTCTGCAGTCCTTGCTCTGGAGAGTTGCCTTTGCCAGTTCTTCACAGGATCACAGGATGCCAGGGGTTGGAGGGGACCTCTGGAGTCATCGAATTCAACCCCCTGCCAGAGAATGTGGTGCAGGTTGCACAGGAACACATCCAGACAGGGCTGGAAAGGATCCAGAGAAGGAGACTCCACCACCTCTCTGGGCAGCCTTCTACCCACTGGAGCTGGCACTCTGTGTGTTGTCTTAGATGTCCTCCCTGCTCATGGCACATTCCTTAATCCCTTTATCCCTCCCTGAACCTATCCTGGTACCCCTTCACCTCCATCACATTCCCCCTGCACTCTGTGCACCCATCTTGCCCCCTTGCATCTCCTCTTCATCTTCCCACTTTCTGGGATGGTTTGGCTTGTGCTGCTGAAGAGGGAGGACCATTGTCCAAGCCCTCACTCTGCTCATTTGGATGTTGTTGGTGTTCACAGCAGCTGCTGCTGGGGAGGCTCCAAGGCTGCTGGGCTTTTGGTTGGAATTTTCTTTGACCTCATTTGATTACCCAGCCCCCGCGTGCTTGGTGGTAGGGCAAAACCACCCAAGGAAAGCAGCTTATGCAAAACCACCTAGAGCAAATGCATTTCCAGATACACAAATGACTTCCCAAGGTCACGTGGCAGAGCCTGCAGTGGACCCTGAGACTCCAGCAGAAAATCCTGGAGAAAGCTCAACCGTGGCATAAGCAGCTGATGAGCTGTGAGCGGCCGTGGGGGCAAAGCAGGTGCCTTTATGGGCATGATATGGATGAAGATGACTGAAGGTTAAGTCAACTTGGGACTCTGGAGACCCACAATCAGCCACACCAGGTCTGTCCTCCTCCAGACTGTGCTGGGCACAGGCACTGCTGCTGCTGCAGGTCCAAGGGCTTTGGTGTGGCTGATGGAAGGAATAAAGTGCATCCTCACTGGGGAGAGAAGCATTTGCAGCTTTCACTCCAGCTCTGCTAGAGGATGCTTTTCTCTGTCTGCTTAGAGAGAGGGTGAGGTTGGGAGGGGCTGGAAGAAAAGCTGCTGTTGGGAGTGTTGTCTAGAGAGGTTCTAGACACCATCACGAGGGAAGTGTTGACAGTGAGAACAGGCAGAGCGGAGTGGTTGTGAGTCCAGCACTGAAGACCTTTGTGGTCTCTTCCCTGATCTACCAGGGGTTTGCCCTGGCACCTTGGGTGAGTTGCATTTTCTTCTCATGGCTCTTCCTGAAGTGTTTCTTCTACCACAGGGACATTGGAGCAGTTCATCCACATGTTTGGGGGCCATAGGACAGGCTGCCACCAGCATTTGTGCCAGTTAAGGGATGTAAAGGGGGAAGAAGAAGACCTTCAAGAGTCTCTTCCAACCTGATGCGTTCCATGGTTCTATAATCCAGAACTGGCAGTGCTGAGCTGTGAGATGTGCTCATGCAGATGTGGTGTTCCTTTGGGTTTGGCTTCTCCTCTTTGAGCTTTTCTGTAAGAGAAGGACTAGGTACAAGGTTGTGGAAGATAGATTAGACAGAAGTGATGGAATATCCACACACAGATGGAAGAGGTTTGTAGCCCTGGCTAGAAGTGTCTGGTCCGTCCTGTTGTCTCACACTGACATCTCCCATGATGCAAAAGGCCCTCATGAGCCCTTCAGTTGCTGGTGGAGGACTCAGCTTCTGCAAGTAGGGCTGCTCTGCTCTCCTCCAAGCTAAAAGAGCCTAGCCCAGGGTGTGGGCTAAAACATGTCTGATTTGAGCACACCATGGAGTGTTTTCAGGTTTTGCTTGGTTTGGGGTGGCCAATATGAGAAGCTGATGTTCAGCTCCCAGCACTTGGTTGGGTTGTGAAACTCAAGCTGAACATTCTGTCTGTGGGGGAGGGTTTGGGGGGTGTGTGTGTGTGTGTTTGGGAACTCCAACATCTGCCTGGTGATATTTCACCTTGAATTGAAGCTTCTTGCTTTGCAAGTCAGAGCAAAAGCAGAAGAGCCTCCTCCATCCTATTGTGACAGTGAATTCCACAGGGGTGTTGCTGTGAGTGCTGCTGTGGGACCAGGTTTCTGAGCTATGGCTGCAGCCCACAGCTGTGCTTGTGCTGGGCTGTGGAGCCGCTGTGGTGAACGTCTGATGGCAGACAGGCAGAGCAGCTCTGCCGTGCTGCAGACACAGTTGTGTGGACTTTGGAGATACTCCTTCTTGCTATCTAGGTTGTTGCTGCAGTGGCTGAGCTTCTAAGAGGGCATCTTCATGTGTAAAGCTGAGAAGGATCATGGTGTGTAGCACTGAGAGACAAATGTTGGAGCACTCTGATAGCAGATTTAGCTCCAGATCTCTCATGTTCCAGCAAGCAGCCTGTTGCAGTCCCTGCCAGGGCTGCTGCTGTGGTGTAGGAGTGGTTCTGGGAGTTCAAAACCTCAAGCAGGTGAAGGAAAGGCTTTGATTGACACCAAAGGAGTGACATTAATAGAATGGTAAGGTTGGAAGGGACCTCAAGGATCAGCCAGTTCCAACCCCCTGCCATAGGCAGGGACACCTCCCACTAGCACAGCTCACTCAAGGCCTCATCCAACCTGGCCTTGAACACTTCCAGGGAGGGAGCAGCCACAGCCTCCCTGGGCAACCTGTGCCAGTGTCTCACCACCCTCACTGCAAACAACTTCCTCCTAACATCCACTTTCAATCTCCCCTCTGCCACTTCAAACCCATTGCCCTTGTCCTGGCATTCCCAGCCCTTGTCAATAGTCCCTCCCCAGCCTTCCTGTAGCCCCCTTCAGATCCTGCAAGGCTACTCTAAGGTCTCCTGGAAGCCTTCTCTTCTGCAGGCTGCAGAGTCCCAACTCTCTCAGCCTGTCCTCACAGCAGAGCTGCTGCAGCCCTCTCAGCATCCTCGTGG